>VDFB02000020.1:34802794-34850165 GCA_007258455.2 Sequoia sempervirens
AAAAAATTGTTGACACGTCAAGGTTTTTTCCCGCTGACACATCAAGGTTTTTTCTTGTTGACACATAAAGGTTTTCCATTAACACGTCAAATGAAAAATGACCTTGTAAAACCCTAATTCTAGAAGGTTCCAAAAAGCTTGTTATAAGTGGACGGGATGTATGTAGACGGGTGTGTATTCAGAGAGTTTGATAGTGATCATGTTGTGATCTCTTGATCTTTGGTGGTGATACTCCTATGAGAAGCTTGCTCTGCAAGTGTATTGTAA
Organism: Sequoia sempervirens; assembly: GCA_007258455.2. Classification (NCBI taxonomy): domain Eukaryota; kingdom Viridiplantae; phylum Streptophyta; class Pinopsida; order Cupressales; family Cupressaceae; genus Sequoia; species Sequoia sempervirens. The sequence goes on from VDFB02000020.1 coordinate 34,803,062, forward strand.
TCTTTTGATTTTTGAATAATATATTGGGTAGATTTTGGAGTGTGGGGTTTTTCTCCTGAAAGATTTTTTCCCACATAAATCAATGTGTTGTGGTATGCATGATATTTGTGTTTATTTCTATTTAAGGTTTGTAATTGTTAAATATCTGTAAATTTTTTCATTTTTCTCCTCTCAAGATTAGTGTAGGAAGTTGTTCCTCTATCTTAGGTTCCTTACAAGTGGTATCAGAGCTTTATCACCTTTGGTTTTAGTTGTGGGTTGTTGGGTTTTTTGAACTAATACATATTTAATGGGAGCTTGTACAAAAGACACTTTGTGATCTTGTTGTAGGAATTTTCAGATGGCAGGTTCATTAGGGAGAATAGAGGTGGAGAAATTTTCTACAAATAATTTTGATATGTGGAAGCTAAAGATGGAGGATTTGTTGATATATCAAGATTTGTGGGATACTATTGATGAGAATGTTTCAAGACCTGCAGATCCTACTTAAGCTACTCAATATGATGTTATGGACAGTAAAGCCAAGGGTCTAATTAGATTGTGCTTGGAAGAATCTATTTTAATTAATTTCCATGAAGAGACCTCTACACATAAATTATGGAAGAAGCTTGGTGAGATGTATTAGGCCAAATCTTTAGTGAACAATATTTTCTTGAGGAATAAGTTGTATTCCTTGAGAATGGAAGAGGGTGGAAAAATCATAGACCACCTAGAAGCATTCAATATGTTGGTGGCTCAATTGGCATCAATTGGTGTCAAAATTGATGAGGAGGAGAAATGTCATATTTTGCTTTGTTCTTTGCCTAATTAGTGGGATTCTCTTGTTATGGCTATTGGGAGTACTTCTGTCATATTGAAGACTAAATATGTGGTGGGTTCTTTGATTTCTGAAGAAATAAGGAGGAAGGTATCCATCACTGCCAAGGAGGCCCTAAATGTTCGTGGAAGACCTAAGGAAAAAGGCAAGAAGAATGAAAAGCATGAAAAATCTAAGTCCAAGGGGAGATCTAAATCTCCTAGAAAGTCCAAAGTTATTTGTTGGAACTACGGTAAGCCTGGACATGTTTGTAAGGAATGCAAAGAAGAAAAAGAAGAAATTTGATTCTGATTCTGAGTCCGAGAAGGAAGATGGTGACGCATTCATTGCAGCTTTGGAAACTCATGTAGGTAATGATGCATGGTTAATTGACTCAGTTGCATCTTTTCATATGACCTTTAATACAGATTGGTTTTGTGAATATGAAAAATTTGATGGAGGTAAGGTGTACTTGGGTGATGATTCTCATTTAGACATTGTTGGTCATGGTAAAGTTAAAATCAGGTTTCCTAATGGTAGAATAAAAAGGATTAATGGTGTGTTGCATATCCTTGGATTAGCGCAAAATTTGTTATTTGTGAGAAAAGTAATAGATGTGGGTGTGCAGGTAGTATTTTCTAATGCAAGATGCAATATGGTTAGGGGTGTTATGGTCATTGCTGGAGGTGTCAAATATGGGAAATTATATAAGCTTGATGCATGCATTGTTGAGTGCAATAGTACTTCTGTGAAAATAAAGTTTGTAGAAGAAGTGATGGTTTCACCTTCAGCAAATGGTCATGGCTTTTGGGTACCCAAGGGTGCTCTTTCTTTTGAGACAAAGTTACCTGCAGAGAAAACTATGTTATGCACCAGAGACTTTGCCACATTGGAGAAAAGGGTCTAAGGATCTTTAAAAATAAAAAACTTGTTGAAGTTTTGTTTGATTGTAATCTTGAATTTGATTTATGTGAGCTTTGCATTTATGGAAAATAAAACCGCGTTTAGTTTTACTCGAGTTATCATAAATCTTATGGTGTATTAGATCTTATTTATTCTGATGTATTTGGTCCTGTAGATGTTCCTTCAATTGGAAAATCCACATATTATGTTTCATTTATTGATGATTATAGTAGAAGGGAATGGGTATTATAACTATGGGAATTTTTTAGGTTAGCAGATTAGTAGCTAAACAAATCAAAATCCAAAGTAATAATGAATCACAAAGGAGGAAATAACATGAAAACAAACAAAGATATCACCTTAAGTCTTCAACCTCCATGATTGACCTCCATTACACCTTCTCTATTTGCTGAAATATGAAGTTTTCCCTCAGATTTTGAGTGAGCAATATGTGACCATGCCAAGACCAAAGCAAAATGTTGAAGGATTTGATATGAAAATGCAATACTATGCAACTATGACTAAAATATGCCAAAATTCCAAAATGCTAAGATGTCAAGAGTGCCTAAGACAAGATTGCATAAGATGTAGATAGCATGAGGTGACAAAATGAGAGCAAAATTGTCATTTTATAGAAAATACAATTTTGGATAAATGGCCAAGATTGAAGATTGACAAATGCCCTAAAATTAATGGACAAGATTCAATGTGACAACCCACAATTAGGGTTAGGGAAACATTAGTTCAAATTTGAAATGAGTGGACAAGATTCAATTTGAGAAAATCAAATCAAGGGTTGACAATGCATGTGACAAGGAGATAAGAATGGCACAGAAAAATAGAGAGCTGGAAAATCAAATAATATTAGAAATTACTTGATTTTTGGAGGGAAAAGGCTATTTTAAATTAAACATTAATTTAATTCAAAAGATGGGGTCATGTGACAGTAAATAATTAATTTGAATTATTTACTAAAAGAGGGAAAATTAGAAAGTGGTACCATTTTAAATAAATAATTTTATTTAAAATTGGGAAAATGCCAAGGTCAACAATAATTAAATAAATTAAAGAATTTATTTAATTATAAGAATACTTTTAGGAATTCATGTCGTATTTAAATAAATAAATAAAATTTATCTATTTAAATAATCAGGAAGAAATTAGTGGACAAGGATAATTAAATAAATTAAGAAATTTATTTAATTATGAAGAGACATTAGACAATTAGTGACGTATTTAAATAAATGAATAAAATTTATTTATTTAAATAATCAAGAAGACTAAAGACATGACTTATTTAATTAATAGCTGAAAGTGGACCAAGGACATAAATATTTCAATTATGTCAAGAAGAAAATATGGTGACAATAGAGCTTGCAGGCCTAGGTCATTTTTATGTGTCTACATTTTTCCCCTCTTTGTCATAATGCAGCCTATCGCATTGTGACAAAGAAAATTCAGTCAGAAACATGCCCCAGAGAAGGTACGGAGTATCTATGCCCCTTCAAGAAAATTTTCAAATTTTGGCCTGGTGACAAAAAAATTTGGAAAGTGTCCCAACAAGTTAATTTGATGACCAGAAAAGCAATGGCGCAAGTGGTTTCGGATTTCAACATATTTAAGCGATCAACAGGCCAGTCAAAGGTGGTCAAAAGAGGTTCCAGTAATAAAAAGGTTGAAAAATCACACTTTGACCCTATAAATAGGTTGAAAATGGGGTAAAAGTCAATTCATTTTTACATTCACACTTGCAAATTTGGAGAGCTTAGAGTGAGGAGAGCATGTGCAAACATGGTGATTCCAATCACAGAGCACCGAGGCTACATCGTCAGGACATTTTGACAACTAGAGGGTGCGGACCCACCGGTAAGTACCTTGAACTCACTTTGTCATTTTGTCGATTTTCGTGCATTTTTAGGGTTTTAGGGTAGTTAGACGAATGTTCCATGACGCATATGTGTTCACGTGAGTCACATTCGAGGTCGCATTCGACGCATTTGATACGTCGCAGCGCAAAATCCAAGGGTCTACTAGATGTTAATTTTAGTGCAACGCATTTACCAAAAGTCGAGACACATTCGCTATCCTGCAGTGCAAATGATAAGTTCAGCGATGCAATCACAATACTGCAACTCATACGCGGAGCTGAGCAACGCAGTTGTTTTGATGGTGATGCATTTGATTATGGAGCGACGCAATCAACTAATGATGACACATTTGTGATGCCAAATGATGCAAGTGCCATAGTGTGATGCAACTGCTATACAAAATGACACAAACGCCAAATCGCAATGCAAATGAAGTCAGCGCGACGCATTTGACTTTGACACAGGTTGACCAAGACTTAGCTTTAGACTCACTTTTTCTCATTTTTAGCTAGATAGATGGTAATAATGATTTGTAGTAATGTTCTAACTCTCGTTTCTGCATGTGCAGAAACGACTAGTGTCAATCTACACTCAAGAGTTTAGACCATCCACATACGCATTTCGGATTAGCTAATAGACTGAGAGTGGAGATGACTAATGTGACTTGGGTTATACTATGTCACCTATATGCCCATTATCCAGGCTAATAGGGCATTGTTAATAGCATTGGCTGAGAGATGGCACTCTGAGACCTGTTCCTTCCACTTGTCGACTAGAGAGGCAACAATCACATTGGAGGACGTGTACCAAATTTTACATATTTTGATCAGAGGAGAGTGGGTGGTTTACGATCCTCAGCGGGGCGTGCAGACCATGACAAAGCTATATGAGTCAGATGACGATGCAGTCCTTGGTGTTGACAGATATGAGATTCGGTGGGAGTACCTTACAAAGCACTACCCACGGTGGGATGCTGTGTTGTGTACATTGATTGTCGGGGTCCTAATTCCAGATCATCGGGGAAATGGATTCCTAATCAGATGGGGCGATGTGCTAGTCCAAATGCGGTGGGATAGAGTTGTTTTTGCATGGGGGCCTTGTTTGCTTGGCATGTTGTACCATCAGTTACACGAGGTCGCCTATAGAGGTGGGAGTAGCATTAGTTGTGGCATGACCTTATGATCTGGGCATGGGAGCATATCGTCGTCTTTTGGCCATCGATCCAAAGGCCACAACTAGTAGATGGGATGTCGTATGTATACCTATATGTAGAAGCCTTGCACCATACCAGAGTTGGAGAGACCAACTTCTAGAGACACGGGATTGACATGATAAATGCATTCATTTGGAGGCCATACAGAGATTGTGCGCCATGGGCCGATGAGGTCAATCATTTACCTTTTTTCCAATAGTTTAGGTATTTTATTGGATGCAATGTTCAAATCCAGTTGATCATAGAGATGTACCTACCCCAGCAGGTTCTTCAAAAATTTGGTGAGCAGCAGGGTGTGCCTATGGGGACAACCGAGTACACGAGGACATCGTGAGAGCCTGGTTGGGGGCCTACTATATCAGTTCCATTTGCATAGTAGAAGATTGATGGACTGGTGGCCTAGCCATGGGATGGAGTGGAGGAGCAACTGATACAGGGATGACTCTAGATTATAACTTGTGGTGGAAAACTCATAGACTGATTCCCTTGACTCATCCTGATGCACCAGCTCATGTGGATCAGAGATCTATTATCCCGAGGGTGCAGCGAGGAGGTCAGAGAGGCAGGGGGAGAGGAAGAGATGGAGGCCAAGGAGATGGTGGGAGAGGAGATGGCAGGAGAGGTGGCAGGGATGACAATGGAGATAATGGAGGAGATGGTGGTGGTGGCGGACGGAGGAGGAGAGGAGGGGATAGGGGGAGACATGCCAAGAGAGTTAGAGAACGCGTGGAGAGAGCACAACTAGATGCTATCCCCGAGGTGGCAGAGGAGGATGAGAGAGATGAGGGACCGAGATAGGAGGAGGCAAGAGAGGAGGGTGAGGGGAGACAGGAGGAGGTCAGATAGGAGGGGAGACAGGAGGAAAAGGAGGTCAGACAAGAGGCAAAGATGGAGGTGTATGTAGTGGAGGAGGCACTTGAGGTCAGAGGAGGAGAGGAGGGATTCATTGGAGGTGAGAAGGATATTGGTGATGAGGAGGACATGGATATTGGAGAGGAGATGGATGAGGAAAAGAGGAAGCTCCACGAGAGGATGATTGATGGAGACCCAGGTGTATCTAGTGTGTCACTATTGCCACGATATGCCACTATAGATCAATAATTGGCAGATATGTAGTAGAGGCTAGATGAGGCCACGATGGAGATTAGCACCTGACGAGCAAAGTTCAAGGTGACCCGAGTGGAGAGGGATTAGCCAAAGATCCAACGACGAGAGACAGAGAGCTGGTGCAGTCAGTTTGCATAGCTATGCACAGGGCCGGTTGCAGATGTTGCCCAGGAGTTTCCCAGAGTTAGCGCAAGTAGAGGACAGTACAGGATGTTATATGAGCATGCAATTTTGGCTGATTAGAGGGATCCCAGATTATCTAGATCATCCAACTGGATAGGGTCAGGGTCAGGGAGCAGCTACAGCCAGAGTAGTGTGGGTGGCTTGACTTCTTCAGGGCACACAACAAGTCATAGGTCCCATCACAAGCATTCCTCTAGTCACAGGTCAGGCAATTCACATGGATCATCAAGGTTAGGGCACAGCTCAGTGCATAGTCAGCTACCAGTGACAGATCCATCGGCTTCACAAACACACGTTGTCATATCCTCACAGCCACATGTTACTATAGAGATGCTGCCATTAGTGTCAGTTCCGTCAACTTCACAGACACAGGATACCGTGTCTCCACAGGTTATGTCAGTGCCAGGTACAGATCATCGGTCACCACGCTATTCTCCACGAGGGGACGAGGAGAGCACAACTTAGGGGAATTTGACATTGTTCTCTTGATATTATGCTTCAGACATTCATTTTTATGACACTTTATATGTTGACTATCGAGCGTGGGAGCTCTATTTTTGGGATATCTCATGACTCTATCTTGTGACATTATATATTTTTTTGAGATTATATATGCGATGCAGTTTTGATGCGGCCTATATGCTTTATGTTATGTGATGATGCATTATGTGTTGATGATGTTTTATGATATATGCTTATCTGATGATGATTATGAAGATGCAGTTATGATGACCATATGATGTCTTATGTGATGTGTTATATGCATTTATGATTCCTATGATGATGTATTTTATATGCTATGCCAAGTATACAATTTATGATATTTACTTATGATGAGATGTCATGATGATGTGATGGTTATTTATGCTTATAAGCCATGACGATTTTATGTTATAATGTCAATTATATGGATGCATAATGTATGATTGTATCAGATGCCATATTCTAATGTTGATTATACTGATGCATGACTATATATGTATGGACAATGCAATCTTATGCTGTGATATATATGTTTTAAATTATATGGATTATGTATGTATTTACATGTAATGTGTAAAAATCTAATGCAATGCCTATATGATCATGTATGCATTTATGTTTTTGAATGTCGCAGGATATCATCATGAGATGGACAAGACAAGGTGACAAGACAAAAGGAGATGAATGTTAGCGTGCAAACCAAATCCTTCAACATGTTACTAGAGGACTTAACAATTATTGCTCTTAATCATCATTGGGAACATTATTGTAATGATCAACAAACACCATGATATGACATAGATCAAGGTGTGCAAGGTTGTACCATCACATAAGACAAGCAGTCACAGACAAGGATGATCATGACTCATACTAAGAACGCAATTGCCCCAGTCTTTTTGTCACAACCAGCCACAAGTATAAGAAAGACAAGAAAGACAAGTCATGAAACATCATTGTTCCTCTAAATTCTTTTGTCAAGATATCCTCGAGGACTAGCAACATGACTACCTAAAAATTACAAAACAATTCAATCATCATGATAGGTCATTGCTTCTCTAAATCTTGTTGTCAGGACATCATGGAGAAACTAGTATCATGATGAAAGATCCAAGGACAAATGCCAGTATAGTGTTTGCCAAGTGTTTTTGAATGTCAATAGGTTTAATGTCAAGATGTCAAGTTTGACGGTGTCGAATGCCGAAAGTATTAGGTTTGACGATGTCAAGATGTTGAATGTCATAGTTTTCCAAATTCAGGAAGGACACATCCTGAATAATGTTTATGTCAAGAGGATCGATCCTCAAATGTCGAGAGGATCCCTCAAAATGCTAGATGACGGTGATGATTCCTAGGAAGGACACTTCCTAAGGCATAAATGACAGAGATTGTTCTTCAGAAGGACACATCTGAAGGATAACCAAGAGTTTGAAAATTTGACTAGTTGTGCTAATGTGACTTGTTTTGACTGAGTTTGACTGATGTTGACTGAGTTTGACTTGTTTTGACCAAATTGACGTATGTTGACAAAATTGACTACATGTCAATGTCGACATGCTGATGTACTTCACGTGTTGATTAAATAATTGTCAGAGTTTGGTTTAAGAGTTTGTCTATTTTGGAATGACCTGTTTGAATTGTGTGTGCCAGTGTAGTGTCATCAACCCTAATGTGCTGACCTAGTGTGGCCTCGGGGGCTCATCGACGGATAGCCTTGCCTATGTCATACACTTAGAGACCTTGTAGTTCGACATGACCAATGACTTTTTCATAATGACCAAAGATTGAGTCATGATTTTTATTTTGACAAACCTAAAATGACTGACCTTATAATGTCTCAGGGGCCCAGAGATGATCCTTGCCTACGTAGAAAATGCACAGAGACAACGTAGTTCGAAAAATGACAACGGCTAACTAACATGACTGACTTGACAAGATACGACTCTATTTTTTTGTTTTTGAGATATTTTGATTTTTTGTATTTCTTTAGGACGTTTTTCATTTTTTAGGTCTTTTTTCAGAACATTTTATAATTTTAAGGTCTTTTTAGGACATTTTATATTTTTTGTCTTTTCTCAGGACATTTTATGATTTTTATCTTTTTTTCGGACATTTTTTTATTTTTTGTCTTTTTTCAGGACATTTTTTTATTTTTGTCTTTTTTAGGACATTTTATGATTTTTTTTTATCTTTTTAGGACATTTTTCGATTGGCAGAACCATGTGCGATACCCACTATAGTAGGGTGATAAAGGAATGCCCCCATTCAGGTCCTTGACTAATCAAGTTCGAAGGATGTGTAAAGGACATGCTTGGGGTGACAGATGGATAGTATGCAGGACTTGATGTCAACCATTGTCAGCCATGAAAGGAATGACGGGGTCTCGCAATGTGGTGTCAATATGGTGTTAGAAGAATGGATATTTACTATGGACTAAGGTAGATAGAGTGACAATAGATGGCAAAGCAAAATTGACTACGCATGGTGCCTGTTTTCCAGGTTTTCACCATGGTACTTATCCAAAGCGCCTGTTTACTAGGTTTTCACCGTTGGACGAATTATTTCTCTTTACTATTTTTGTCATTTTTTTATTTTATTTTTATTTTGGTGTCACAAGGACAACTGTTTGCCAGGTTTTCATCAGGGTGATGATTTTTTTATTTTTTTCAATTTTTTTGTCTTTTTAAGGTTTTCAACTCAACTTTCTGATGTTATGCATAGAATTTTCAAAGATGCAAACTATTAACAGGATATTTCAACTGTTCACCATCTAGAGTGGCTAGCTGATATTATCTAGAACCAAAAGAGGACATGATAAGGACCCAGCCAATTTGGTTTGAACTTGCCAGGTTTTTCTCTGTCAAACTGATTCTTGGGATTTTGCATGAGGACCAAGTCACCAATGTCAAAATTTATGACCATGACTCTTTTGTTGTAACTGTGATAGAGTCAATTCTGATATGCTTGTAAATGATTCAAGGTGTTGTGTCTACGTTCCTCCAGCATTTCCAATTCATGTAGTTGTGACTGTCTATACTCCTCATCATCAATCAGACCCTTCAAGGAGACTCACAAAGAAGGAATTTCAAACTCGATGGGAAGGATGGCTTTGGATCCGATGACTAAGGAAAATGGAGTGGCTCCTATAGGTGTGCGGATGCTGGTGCGGTAAGTCCATAGAGCAAGGTTTAGTTGGATGTGCCAGTCACGACCAATGTCATTGATTATCTTCTTAAGAATCTTGATGATGGTTTTATTGGGCGCTTCAGCTTGACCATTTCCTTGCGAGTAATATGGCGTGGAGAAATGATGTTGGATATGGAATTGTTCACACAACTCATGAACGTCTTGATTTTTGAAAGGATGTCCATTGCCTGTGATGATGGACTGGGGTACACCATACCAGCAGATGATGTAATTGAAGATGAATTTGGAAATTTGTTTATTGGTTATGTATGTAAGGGGGATGGCTTTGATCCACTTAGTGAAGTACTCAGTGGTGGTGATAATGAATTTGTGGCCATTGGAAGAGGTAGGGTGGATTTTTCCCACGAGGTCAAGTCCCCATTGTGCAAAGGGCCATGGAGAAGTAATCAACCAAAGTTCCTATGTTGGTGCATGAATCAAATCACTATGTATCTAAAATTGGCGACATGTCTTGACAAACTCAAGTGCATCCTTTTCAATGGTCGACCAATAATACCCAAGTCTCGTTATCTTCTTGGCTAAAGTAGGACCACTTGAATGAGATCCGCATATACCCTCATGTACCTCACGTAAGGTTGTTTGTGCTTCATCAGTGTCAACACATTGAAGAAGGGTATTGTCAAAGCTATGGCGGTATAGGGTGTCACTGATGATGGTGTATCAAGCGGCCTTGCGGATAAAGAACTTTCATTGGTTGTTGGAGAGGTTCGGGGGAAGGGTTTGGGACTTGAGATAGTCATAAATGTCTTGATACCATGGAGAATTAGAACCAAAAAGCTCACAAACCATCTATGATTCTGGTATTTCATATGCAGGAACCAAAATTTGTTCCACCAAGAATTCAAATTGAGGGACGTTGCTCGGAATGTCTAGGAGAGAGCCAATTGTAGCCATTGTGTATGTTGCCTTGTTTTGTGCCCTTGGAACTTGCTCAAAATTCAACATGTGGAAATATGTTTGAAAGTTGTCAACCATTCATTTATAAGGCAATAATTTTTTGTCCTTGTTGTCATAGTCATCATTGACTTGGTTGATGACCAGCTGAGAATCTCCATAAACATGAAGTCTTTTAATTTTCCATTTTATGGGCAATCTGAGTCCCATAACAAATGCCTCATATTCTGCAACATTATTTATACATGGAAAAGCAATACATAATGAGTTAGGGATGGAGTCTCCTTGTGGCGTGATAAACAATATTCCTGCTCCCGAGCCATGACTAGTATGAGACCCATAAAAGTATAGCCTCCAAGGTGACTTAGTTTTTGTATGAAATAAGGACTCATCAGGAAAGTCTGCCACCAATGGGTGATCACTTTGTAGAGGTGCATTTTCCAGTTGGTTTGCTATCACTTGGCCCTTTATAGCCTTTTGTTCTACATATTGAATGTTGTACTCGCTCAAAATCATGACCCATTTTTCTAGACGACCTGTCAATGTTGCGTGACTTAGAAAATATTTTAGGGGATCAATATTTGCTACCAGATGTGTCATGTGATTCAACATGTAATGCCTTAGCTTTTGAGCTGTGAAAATAACTATTAGGCAAGCACATTCAATGGTTGTGTAATTTAGCTCATATCCGACCAGTGTCCAACTAATGTAGTATATGGCCCTTTCCTTCTCATCATGGTCGTTTTGTGCCAGTAATGCCCCCAGTGCTGAAGTTGTTGCAGAAATTTATAGAATCAAAGGTTTCCCTTCGATAGGTGGCATTAAAACAGGTGGTGACAATAGATAATCTTTTATTAGTTGGAAGGCCTCTTGACATTTATCAGTCCACACAAAGGGGATTTCTTTGCACAAGAGATACTAAAATGGTTGACACTTGTCGGCCAATTGTGCTATGAAGCGTCGAATAGATTGCAACTTTCCTTGCAACGTCCTGAGTTCACTTATTCCTTTTGGAGGAGGCATGTCTAATATGGCTTTCACTTTGGTAGGATCTACTTCAATGCCTCTTCAAGAAACTATGTATCCCAAAAGTTTCCCTGATGTCAAACCAAAGATGCATTTCTTGGGATTTAGATGGACTTTGTACTCTTCCAGTCTCTTGAATATTTTTTCAAGCACATTCAAATGATCTTTTCATGTCAACTATTTGGCCAAAAGGTCATCCACATAATCTTTCATTATCTTGTGCATCATGTCATGGAATATTGTTGTCATAGCTCTTTGATACGTGGCACCTACATTCTTGAGACCAAAAGGCATGACGTTCCAATAGTATGTACCCCAAGGACATGCAAATGTTGTTTTATGTTGATCTTCAGGGGCAATACGAATCTGATTATAACCTAAGAAACTTTCCATGAGGGACAACATCTCGTATCCTACTGTAAGGTCAACTATGATGTCTATGTTTGGTAACGGAAAGTCATCCTTTGGACATGCTTTGTTCAAATCTCTAAAATCTATGTAGATGCAGATCTAACCATTTGGCTTTGTGACTGGTACAAGATTGGATATCCACTCAGCATAGTCTATTGACCGTATGTATCCCACATCTAGCAATTTCTTAAGTTCTGCTTTGACTAACAGGGCGATTTGAGGATGCATTTTACGTAGCTTTTGTTTCACTAGTTTAGCGTCTGGAAGTAACGACAAATGGTGTAAAACCAATTCTAGATCCAACCCAGGAATATTGGCATATGACCATGGAAAATTAATCTTATGCTCTGAAAATAATTTATGGAATTCAGGTTTCTCTTCTTCTCTCAAGGATGTCACAAAGAGGACAATTTTGGGATCTTCTGTTGTAGATATGTTGACTTCCATGGTGTCCTCTATGAGCATTTCCGATCTCTCTTGAGTCATGGGAAGAAATTCTAGTCCTCCATCCTTGGGTGCCTTAGAGAGGTTTTCACCTGCAGATACGTCCTTTATTTTTACTTTTTTATCGTCAAAAGGTGCCTTTCGGTTTTCACCTAAAGATGTGTCATTTTTTGTTGTATTTTTATTTTTCATTTTGCGACTAGAGGACGAAATAGTCTCCCCAAAGTAAGTTGCACAATCTAGGTCAATGGAAAATCCATCCTTGTGATCTCCACTTGGTATGCCCTCACGTAGTCCCATGAATTCTACAATGGCCTCATCATTCTGAAATATGTCCATAACTGGTGGGCCTTGTTGATCCCAATCAATTAGTTGTAGGTAGACTAAGGAGATACCATCATCAGTATTGATGAATGGTGGGGAGGACACGGAAAGCATGTAGATAGATTCAGAGACAATGAAAATGAATTTTTCATCATCCAATTCCCAATCAAACTCTATCCAATATTCTCCTTCACTTGATTCATACTCATTGTCAAAAAAACGGACAAAAGGACTATCATTAGGGTCAGTAGTGTCATGGAAATTCAGATGAATCTAAATGATGGTCGTTATTATCAGATGATTGGATAGATATGTCATAGTTATGGCCAATAGGACTAGAAGATGATTCAGGTTTGTCATTGTTCCTTGGGAAAAAGAGTCTATCCCAATCTTCTCATTTCCTTGGGATCTTAGGATTGTCATTATTCAATGTTGGATCAATCTTAAACATTTTCCAAAAATTTTCTTCAGAAGTAAGCTCTCCATGTTCAAGAAACAATTCATCAAGGCAATAGTCGATTAGGGATCATTGGGAGCTAAATTCCCATTCATGGGAGTTGGTTTTGGTAAGGGATTCCTCAATAGTCTTGACACTTTCCGAACCATTCACGCTCTCACTCGAAAGTCCATTGGTAAGTCGATCATCATTTTTGGGTATTCCATACCCTAAACCAAGAATTTTTGGTCTACGGGGAGGCATGATTGGTTCACGCCTTCCAGTCTTATTTCTGCCAAGGCCACTAGCTCCATCGTAGCCTCTTGCCTTCATTATATCATAGCCTTTCCCATATATCTAAACTGGTAATGGGGATGGTTCCTCTTGGTCTTTATAAATCCATGTCCATATATCCTTAATGTCTTCTTTGCTCATTTCACCCCATTTTATAAAAATGTGTGATGGAGGAACCTTGAAAATTTCCATAGGTTCCATTCTAAAACAGGGTTGACCATAGACCTTAGGAAACTTGGGTATTTTGGTGATGCAATAGGCCATGCTTAATTCAAATTCCCCACAGCCTAAGTCCTGGATCTTGACAGTGGACTTAGCCTTAGGAAGCAAGGAGGATGGTGGTGTGGCAGAAGACGTGGAAGGAGTGGATGTGGTCGATGAGGTGAGTGGGGATGGGTCAATGCATTTGGAAGAAGATGAACTTGGAGCTTCTCAGTTGATGGGCACCTAATGTTCTGAAATACCCCTTAGATTGGTACAATACTGAAAGGGATCGGGGTCTCCATATATGGTGATTTTTGTGCCGTCAAAGGGAAACTTCAAGCATTGGTGGTAGGTGGATGGATTAACTTTTAGGGCATGAATCCAAGGTTGTCCAAGCAAGATGTTATAGGGTAATTCAAGATCTAGGACCTGGAAAATTGTGTCTACAATGACTAGCCCAACACTGATAGGAAGAGTGATAACACCTCGAGAAGAAAGTTCTTCATCATCATATTCCTTTATAACTATTCTCTTTGTTGTGTCTATGCAAGCATCATAAAAGCCTAGAGCCTTAACCATTTTTAAGGAGCATATGTTCAGTCATGCTCTGCCATCTACTAAAACTTGTTTTACCTTATGCTTGTGGATGAAAACTTCAATGTGTAATGTGTCGTTATGGTTGGACTTTGATGACAAATAATCTTGATATAAAAATGCTACATGATGGGGTGTAGTGAGGATTCCACCATGGCTTCAAACTAGTTAACATCAATGTCTTGAGGGACATCGAACTCTTGCAAGGCTTTGTCAAGTATAGTTTTATGTGCAGGGGAAATGCGTAGCAACTCAAGTATAGAAATTTAAGTAGGTGTTTTTCCTAGCTAGTTGATAAGGTTAAAATGACTCTTAGGTTGTGACTATTTGGAAAATGGACCGGATTGTGACTGCTTAGCGGATGGACCAAGTATTGTAATTTTTGGCTGCCTAGGAGGAGGAGGACCAGCTATGGTGACTTTGTCACCACGGGTAGTGACATTGCATTCAGGTTCTCTTTTAACAGTGATGGTATTGACGTATTCATCATCAGTTCATACATGGTTGATAATAGTTCCTCCTGTATAGTCAAAGGTAGTGCTGGTATAGTTAGCACAGTTATTATTATTCTTAGGACCTGACGTAGAAGGATTATTTGAACCATGGTCTTGTAGTGGGTTTTTATGAATAGTATGTTCTGCATGTGACGCAAATTGTTGTCCACCTAGTTGAATTGTGTGATTTTCAATGAGGTATTGAACCAAATTCCTTAGTTGTCGAGAAGAGGAGGTTTTATGCCCTTTTGTGTAGTGATAATCATAGAATGCGTTGTCATCCCACCAAGATGGCTTAAACTGTCCTGGGTCATATGGCTTAGGGTCCTCTAATGTGATGACACCATTTTGAAGGAGCTTTTTAAGGACATCTTCGATTGGCTCACCCAAAGGGGTGTATGTGCGACCTTTCAGAAATTGTCTAGGTTGACGAGGTCGCCTTTGGTTTTGATTTTTTTGATTACTTTGGACAACGTTCACAGCAAGTGTCTGTGTGATTACTTGTGTGTTTTGCGGTGGAGCTCCTTTGAGAGTAAGGACAGGACCCATTGTGTTTACTGCCTTAGCATCAACAACGCCATCATTGGTAATGTGTTTATTCTTGACCCAATATTCACTCTTGTCTGTGGGTGGATTTGCATTTATGTTTTTAGGGCCATATTTTAATTCTCCTTTGGCAATAAGAGCCTTCTCAAGTTGGACCCCCTTTTCAAATAAGTTTGTGAAGGTTGTGCAGCAGTGAACTTGTAAGCCATATTTCAACGGTCCTAGGATGGTTTGGACAAACATGTCAACCTTCTCTTTTTCAGGTATGTCAATATGGCAATGACTTGCTAGGCTTCTCCATCTTTGGAAAAATGGTATAAAAGTCTCACCAGCGTCCTCTTGTGTAAGTGTGCATAAGCTAGTGATGGAGGTGTCTGTGTCAATGTTATAGGCATAGTTTCACACAAATTTGTCTGCAAGTTCATCTCATGTTTTTATTCCCTTTAAAGTGGAAAACCATTCAAGTGCGGGTCCTGTAAGACTCTTAGAGAAGAGTCTCATCAAGTAAGTATGTTCATAGGAAATTTCCATACAATTGGTCATGAATTCTTGAACGTGTTCAATAGGATTTGTCTTTCCCTTATACTTAGTGAAATTTGGTGCTACATACCCTAGAGGGAATGGTGGCATGTATAGACTTGTGTCGAAAGGATATGGACATAGGTCATATAACATGTGTGACCTTTTGTTGGAAATTTGCATAGTCTCTATGGTTTTTTGCAAGTTCATCACTTGTGTTGTCAAGGCATCAATTATAGGGTTGTTGGTTGCATCACACATGGGAGTGATGGGCATTCCATGTGTCCCTATTTGTTGTGAAGAGATGTTCTGATTTTGTTGTGGAATGTGTTGTTGTGAAATGTATGACATGTTTTGATTTGAATGTTGTTGGTATCGAAAGTTTTGATTAGGGACATGTTGATCAGTATGGATGTGTGATGCATATGTAGGAATGTGCCCTCCAACCATTTGAGTCGATATTTGTGGGATATGTTGACCACGAATATCTTGGTGTCCAAATGAAGTCATATGCTGTGTATTCTGATTTCCTTGTCCAAATTGTTGGAATTGTCCATGGGGAATGTTTGTGTTTTGTCCTTGAGAAGCATTGGTATTAAGTTGTGATGGCGTGTTGATGTTTGGTTGTGGTCCTCGAATGAAAATATGTCGTTTACTTCCTCCAAAGGGATTAAATGAAGACCTAATGAAAGGATGTGACTGATGCTCCCATGGCACTAGATGAAGCTCCAAATAGAGGATTTTAAGAGCTTGCCCCTATTGATGAGGATCCAAAGATAGCTCCAATTGACTATGAGGATGTTGTTGACATTGTTGGCATTGATTGTGACATGGCTTGTGACATAGTTGGTGTTCCTCCAATGGATGTTGCATTGACCGAGTTTTGATTAGATGTGTCATTAGAGGTAGCATTGATAGTGCTTGTAGAAATTTTTGCGGTGGCACCAATGTTATTGTTGACATTTTTTTGAGGTTGACTAGTGTTGGAGGCATTGTTTGGGTTGTTGTTGGCATCATGATTGGGAGTGGCTGCTCTTAAAGTATTAATGTTGAATCCTTGTGGTAATTTGGCTCCTTGATGTAAAAGTATGACTAAATATCTATCTCTATCATGCAAAACTATATCTTCTACAAAAGAGGCCACTTCAGGATCTTGTTTTGCAACTTCTATGTCTTCCTCAAATACATTTTCATGTTCATCTCTATGTATGAATGGTTCAAAGAGGTTATGTGACAAAGATGGCATGTTCATGTCACTGAAAGGATTGATAAAGGTTGTGTCTTGGTTCATGTTTTGATTCATGTCATTGGAAAAGATATAAGTATTGTTGTCTTGTCCAAAATTAGCCATTTGTCTTCTTTTTCTTTGAATCCTAGTCTCAACCATATAAGGATTTGCTCAAATTAGGAAGATGATGAAAATGACAACTAAATGATGACTTATGTTTTTGGATTTTTTGACAATAAGAGATGACAATGCAAACTATGTTTTTAAATTTTTGATTATAAGGGATGGCAATGCAATATGACAATGTTGCCTAAAGGAAATGACAAATGCAAAAGGCCAATCAAGACTATTATGAAAGGTATGACACTAATTTTTGTTTTTTTCGATTTTTGGAATAATGAATGCAAAATGAGGACTAAGATGATATGAATGTTTCTAAGGTATGCAAATGCAAAGGTCTAAGTGATTTGGAAGAATGCTACTCAACCACCCTAAGCTTGATCTATGTCTCAATTTGGGTCATCAAATGACTTATTAATGTGACTAAAGGTCAAAATGACAAAGTGAGGTTTTCCTAACTAGAATTTTGAGTTGGAAAGTCTCAAAAAAAGGACAATGACTAAAGGAAATAATGATGACTAAGTCCAATGACCACCTACTCTTGAAGGGAATGATTTTGCAAAGTATGGTAAGGTTTCCTAAGCCAAAATCTGCAAATGAAATGAGGACCTAAGGATTGGTTTGTGTCTAAAATGAAAATGATGGACCTAAAGGATGCAACTAAAATCTTGCAAAGTTAAACCTATGGGTAAATGCAAGCTAAAAATACAAATGATGAAGAATTTGAGCAATTTTCTTTCTGGTTTTTTATAGAGACTGCTAGAAAAGATGTTTGATCATAGATTGGACAATTTTGCTCTCAGGTTTTGGTCTGCAATAGTGTTTTAATTTATGTATGAAAAATGCATCATTCCAGGTTTTGAATGTGTTGCAGATTGGCAAATGCATCACAGTTTCAATGAATGCGGTTTTCCAAATGGAAAATGAAACTCAGAAAAGTAGTTGTGGCATTCTATAGAGAAAATATGGTTCAGACCAGGCAAATGTGTTGCCAAAAATGACAAATGCGGCTTAGCAGAGCGATTGTGTCACAGAAAATGGAAAATATGGCACAGAAAGGTGAATGCGTTTCAGCAAATGCATTGCAACAAAATAAGTCGAGTTTGTTTTCAATTTTTGGAAAAAATTTTGAATTGTTTGAAGTTGAATTTTTGTTTCCAGATCTGTGAAATGGTGTTTGTTTGTTTGAATATTTCATAAAAAACTTTGGCAAACACAATATTTTTTCTTTGAAAACAAGCACAATGAAGACAAGCACAATCCTAGGTTAGGCAAGGACAATATTTGCTAGGTTCCACGTGGGTTTCCCCAGCCGCACTTATTCTTAGTGGATGAATCCAGAAGCTTGACCACACGGGCTCCCCCTTACAGTGCACTACTTCTCAGGTCAACCAAGCTTCCATCCCCCATAAATCTCTCGTGGTTGGTTGATCACCTCTACTAAGAACTACGAGAATGTGGATGCCTTCACAATGACCGTTGTTGCGCTAGCAAATAGAAAGAATTTTGGCTACTACACAAAAAAATTAAGTTCGGGACCCCCGTTCAAGTGGCCACACATGGGGAAAGATTAGCTCTGATAAGGAGGAACTCCAGCCTGAAGAGGTTACACTCAACAGGGTTTTGGGGAGTTCACTTGTCGATGTGACACATTTGCACTCGTAATCCTAAGTTTTCCACTAGGATTCACATTTATATACCGGTCGAGGGTAGATCGGCCAAAGAGTTTTATTGTCAGTTTGAGTCACCTTGGGGTGAGTACTTTTTCCCACCAAGGAAGGCCCAATTCCTAGATTCAATAATCATTTCTCTTACACCCAAAATCACACAAGTGCGCAGGGGGAGAGGATACTTCGATTATTGAATCAAGGTGACACATAAAATAGATGGTTCTGGTTTTCTAATCACCTAGTTTGCACAAGGTGAGAGCATAATCACCTACCACCTTCAAGCACAATCAAGAAAATTTCTTTAACCCCCTAATTAAATCTAAGTGAGACAAGCAAATGTTCTTTTTAGAGCACCAATGGAAGTGTTTTTTAATCTAAAAAAAAGCAAACACAAATGTTTCAAAATATCATGCTTGGACATTCGAACCTACAAAACCACTTGTTAGTAGTCTCAAAAAGATGCCTTGGACCCACAAAAATTCAAAGCCACACGCTATAACAGTAGATTAGTAACCAAAAAACTCCTAAACTATTTGCTTGAAGTAAGAAATCTGGAAAAATTTGAAAGAAACCGAAAGCAAAAATTTACCAGATGAATGTGTCGTAGCAGAGTGAATGCGTCGCTCTGCACAACAAATGTGGCTTGGGTTTGTATGCTTGAATCTGTCAGACGAATGCGTCGATATGTAGAACAGACGTGTCGCGATCGGCAAATGTGTCTCTTTGGATGTCAAATGCGTCGAAGGATTGGCGGATGTGTCGTTGCAGATAGAAAATGTGGTTCGAGTCTGTGTATGCATCATTCTACTTGCCGAATGCGTTGTGACACAGCGATGGTGATGTTGTAAACTTCAAATGTGGCTTTCCGTACCTATACCTGCAAAACACAAAAAAAAAGTACAGAAAAAACAAACATGCACAATTTTGTCATCGGGTTCACCAATATAACTATGGGAAATTTTTAGGTTAGCAGATTAGTAGCTAAACAAATCAAAATCCAAAGTAATAATGAAGCACAAAGGAGGAAATAACATGAAAATAAAGAAATATATCACCTTAAGTCTTCAACCTCCATGATTGACCTCCATTACACTTTCTCTATTTGTTGAAATATGAAGTTTTCCCTCAGATTTTGAGTGAGCAATATGTGACCATGCCAAGACCAAAGCAAAATGTTGAAGGATTTGATATGAAAATGCAATACTATGCAACTATGCAACTAGTAAGCAACTATGAACTATGACTAAAATATGCCAAAATGCTAAAATGCTAAGATGTCAAGAGTGCCTAAGACAAGATTTCATAAGATGTACATAGCATGAGGTGACAAAATGAGAGAAAAATTGTCATTTTATAGAAAATGCAATTTTGGATAAATGGCCAAGATTGAAGTTTGAAAAATGCCCTAGAATTAATGGACAAGATTCAATGTGACAACCCACAATTAGGGTTAAGGCAACATTAGGTCAAATTTGAAATGTGTGGACAAGATTCAATTTGAGAAAATCAAATCAAGGGTTGACAATGCATGTGACAAGGAGATAAGAATGGCACAGAAAAAGAGAGCTGAAAAATCAAATAATATTAGAAATTACTTGATTTTTGGAGGAAAAAGGCTATTTTGAATTAAAAATTAATTTAATTCAAAAGGTGGGGTCATGTGACAGTAAATAATTAATTTGAATTATTTACTAAAAGAGGGAAAATTAGAAAGTGGGACCATTTTAAATAAATAATTTTCTTTAAAATTGGGAAAATGCCAAGGTGGACAATAATTAAATAAATTAAAGAATTTATTTAATTATTAGAAGAATTTTAGGAATTAATGGCGTATTTAAATAAATAAATAAAATTTATCTATTTAAATAATCAGGAAGAAATTATTGGACAAGTATAATTAAATAAATTAAGAAATTTATTTAATTATGAAGACATTAGACAATTAGTGACGTATTTAGATAAATGAATAAAATTTATTTATTTAAATAATCAAGAGGAATAAAGACATGAATTATTTAATTAATAGCTGAAAGTGGACCAAGGACATAAATATTTCAATTATGTCAAGAAGAAAATATGGTGACAATAGAGCTTGTAGGCCTAGGTCATTTTTATGTGTCTACAAGTATATTTTGTAAACAGTAAATCTAAAGTTTTCAGTCGATTTAAAGAATTTAAAGCAATGGTTGAGTTGCAGACTGGAAAGAAAATAAAATGTTTGAGGACTGATAATGGTGGTGAATTTTTCTCTAATGTTTTCATAGATTTTATAAAGATTATGGTATTCATAGATAGAAGACAACTTTGTATTCTCCACAATAGAATGGAGTTGCAGAAAGAATGAACAGGACACTGATGGAGAAGGCTAGGAGTATGTTGAGTGGTGTTGGCCTAGAACAAAGGTTTTGGGCTAAAGCTATTGCCACTGTCTGTTACTTTATTGACAAGTTTCCTACATCAACTCTTGTTGATAAGACACCTATAGATGCATTGTCAGGTCGCAAGCCTTCATTAATACATCTTAGAGGTTTTGGCTGTGAGGCATATGCACATGTGCCAAAGGAGAAGCAAACAAAGTTAGAGAACAACGCTATGGAATGTATCTTCATCGGATATAGTTATGGTGTGAAAGGATACAAGATATGGGATCCTATTGCACAGAAGATAATACACAATAGAAGTATTATTTTTAGAGAAACTAAGCCTTCTTATGTTACATTGCAGCCAAAACAAAGTAAACAGGAAGATGTGATTCAATTTCCTTCTACACCTGAGAAAGTTGAATAGAGGCCCAAGGATAGACAAGAAGTTGAGGATATCTCATCTAGCTCTAGATCTTCAGAAGAGGAGGAAGAACCTCCAACTCATCTTGTTCATAGGTCTACAAGGCATAGAAAACCACCTGAAAGGATTCACCTAATGAATGGAGATGTATTTTTTCTTTGAATACTAACATGGATGAACCCAAATCTGTAGAAGAGTCACTAGGTATGAATGATGCAGAATCCTAGAAGATTACTATGGATGAAGAAATGACATCTTTGGAAAAGAATGATACATGGGATCTTTTACCATTTCCAGAAGGATGAAAACCTGTTGGTTGTAAATGGGTGTTTAAGAAAAAGGTTGGTTCAGATGGAGGTATTGAGAAATACAAAGCAAGGTTGGTTGTGAAGGGTTACTCTCAAGTTGAGGGTGTTGATTATGGTGAGATATTTTATCCTGTTGCAAAAATGACATCCATTAGATTTTTGCTTTCTATTGTTGTTGCTTATGATTTAGAGGTTGAGCAAATGGATGTGAAAATTGCTTTCCTTCATGGTGATTTGGAGGAAGATATTTATATGACACAACCAAAGCACTACATGGTGAAAGGTAAAAGTAAGTTGGTTTGAAAATTGAAGAAATCTTTGTATGGCTTAAAACAAAGTCCTAGGATTTGGTACCAAAAATTTGATACATATGTGTTGAGTTTGGGATTTGAGCATTCTAAATCAGATCATTGTATTTATTATAAAATTGATGGTGATCATTTCATGTTTATTGCATTATATGTTGATGATATGTTATTTATTGGTAGAGGGGAAGGTATGATTTCAGAACTAAAATCTCAACTTGCTACTAAATTTGAAATGAAAGATCTTGGTGTAGCTAAACACATTCTTGGGATGGAAATTAAAAGAGATAGAGTGAACAAAAAGTTATGTCTTGGCCAAAGCAAGTATGTCAACTCAATTTTACAAAGGTTTGATTAGCATGATTGTAGACCATTGTGTGTTCCTATTTCAGTTGGAACAAAGTTATCTATTTTAGATTGTCCAACATCTCCATCAGAGATGAAAGAAATGAGCAGAGTGCCTTACCAGAGTGTTGTTGGAAGTTTGATGTATGCCATGGTTTGTACTAGACCAGACATTTCTCAAGTAGTGGGAGTTCTTTCTAGGTATATATCTAATCCTAGTAGAGTTCGTTGGGATTTAGTTAAAAGAGTCTTCAGATATTTGTGGGGTACCTCAGATTATTCCTTATGTTATCATAGTAATATGATTGAAGATGATATTTTTCTTTCTATTCATGGTTATGTGGATTTAGACTAGGCAGGTGATGTTGATAGCAGAAAATCCACCAGTGCTTATGTTTTTACTTTATTTGGTGGTGCAATTAGCTGGATGAGTAAGCGACAGGTTGTGGTTGCTTTGTCCACTACTGAAGCATAGTATATGGCAACAACTCGTGCTTGTAAAAAATCCATTTGGCTTAAGAGACTGTGTTCAAATATTGGAATGAAACAAGGTTCAGTGACAATTTATTACGACAATAAAAGTGTGATATTTCTAGCCAAGAACCTAACATTTCATGCCAGAACCAAGCACATTGATGTATAGTATCATTTTATTAGAGATATGGTTGAAGATGGCAGGGTGAAGTTGGTTAAGGTAGAGACTTTGATGAATGTTTTTGATTCTTTAACTAAGCCTATGAGCACAAAGAATTTCAAATGGTGTTCAGAGACTATGGGCCTTTCGGCCCCTAGCAATTAAAGAGATGATGGTTACACTCTCATGTTGCTCTTGCAAGGTGTTCAAAAAGTGGGAGATTTGTTGGGAAAATGTGTCTCAACCTTGTAATTATAGATGGTTTATTGTTGATAGGTTGTATGTTGGTATGTGGTGATTGATCATGCAAATACTGTACACTCGTAACATATTGTGGGATTCAAGGCATTGCCCCAAAAAAAAAAATCACTAACACATCAAGGTTTTTCCATTAACATGTCAAATGAAAAATGACCCTGTAAAACCCTAATTCTAGAAGGTTCTAAAAATCTTATTATAAGCAATTGGGATGTATGTAGACAGGGGTGTATTCTGAGAGTCTGATAATGATCGTGTTGTCTCTTGATCTTTGGTGGTGATATCCTACAAGAAGCTTTCTCTATAAGTATATTGTAATATTTTTATTTTTGGATAATATTGGGTGGGGTTTTTCTCCCGAAAGGGTTTTCCCCACATAAATCATTGTGTTGTGGTATGCATGATATTTGTGTTTATTTTTATGTTTTGTAAATGCTAAAGATCTGTAAAGTTTTGCATTTTTCTCCTCTCAAGATTAGTGTAGGAAGTTGTTTCACTACCTTAGCTTCCTTACAACACATTTATATTATTAATCTTACTATTTTTACGTTAATATTCTATGTAGAAAATATGAAGAATACAATCAATCTTGGATGTAACATTGACCTCAAAAGTGTAGACATCATGCTGATTTGATTGGAGGTGATTTTTTTCCAAAATGTGAAGAATGGATTGCTAATGCAGTCAGTGATGCAAAAGAAGGTAAATATATAACAATGAATGAAAGTGAGCTTTCACAATCTCCACATTTATGGGCTATGTGTTTCAACAGAATGTGGGCCTATAGTAGTCATTTAAGAGTGGAAGAAAAAGACAAAGGAAAGACAAATTGTGATTGTGTTGTTAGTGTTGAATTTCTTCATGAAAATGAGAAGAAATTTTATGTTGGATTCATCCAAGAAATTATTCAAGTGGACTTTGGTGAAAATAGTCCTATATTATTAAAATGTAAGTGGATCTAACCATCCGCAGTACAATTTGATGAGTATGGATTTGTACGTGCAAATACAAGACAATTTTTATTAAAGACAGATGAGTCGTATGTTTCCCCTCTTCAAATTAACCAATAATTTCTAATTGATGATGTAAGAAGCTCAGGATGGTCGTATCTCATTCAAACAGAGTCTCATTCAAAATGAAAATTCATGGAAGTTGTTGATATAATGCCTGATGAGCAATATGTTAATTTACAAGAAACATTTGAAGAAGTGGATGAAGATGATGATGGAGTGTTTGAAGAAGATATTTTTATCACCAATAAAGAGACTGGGAAAGAGAATGCATTGCATGTCACATATGAGGATGAGGAAGAAAATCAAGCAGATGCAGGCATGAGTGATCAGGATTCTGATCTTGTTGGAAATGCAGATGATTATGATGATGTTTTGTCACCTTAAGAGGTTAGCTTATCACTTAAACTTTGGTTATATGTATGGTGTAATTTATTATTGAATGTAATAAAGATTTGAGTATAGGTATGCTTATCACTATTGTTTTACTGATACATTTCTGAATGTAATCATCATTATTCTGTTGGTACATTGTATACAAAATCTGAGATGTCCACTGTTGATTTGAAGTGCATTTAAAGTTAGGCTCAATCATTCTTCTTAGTTTTCTTACTTTGGTTGAAAATTTGAAATTAATTTTGTTTAGTTAGAATATAATTTTTTGTATGTCCTATATGTTTTCTAGATGCAAACATATAATGAACATCTGTGATTTAATAATACATATAGATATCTTAACATTAGGTGAACTAAGCCTCCTCATTACAAACAAAGAAATGATCTCTTAGGTTTGAATGACACTGAAAACTAAAACTAAGAGACTACAAAATTAGAAAAAATTTCAATCTTTTCAATAAAATGATATTTAAAATATTGCATTCATAATAAAATCCAATACTGCACTACTGCAATAGTCAATGGAGGTATGTGTGAGATGGCGAGACATATAGGTCAATGTACAAATGCTTATAACAATACCGCGGAAACCAAATATAAATAGTGTGGGGTAGCAATGAGAACATGTTAACAACTAATGTAAACCGCAGTCTTGCAAGGGGTAAACAGTGACACTGTGGTATGGCAGTGAACAATCACTCAACCGCTAGAATTAACCCGCTATCCCGCAGAAGTCCAAAGGGGTGTGTGCGGGGTGGTGGCACTGCTAACCCTACCATACCGCTACCTCGCAACAGTCTTGACATGACAGAGTGGTATGGTGGTGAACAATCACTCAACTGCTAGAATTAACCCGTCGTCCCGCGGGAGTCCACAGGGGTGTGCGCGGGGTGGCGATATTGCTAACCACACCATACCACTACCCTGCAGTGGTCTTGATATGACATAGTGGTATTGTGGTACAATATTTCAAAGCATTTAAATCATAAGTGGCAATGATTACACCTCTAAACATGAGTCGTTTGATTTCCCAAGATAAAAGGAATGCATTCAAACTCGAAATATGGACAGATTATGAAATATTTTGCACAAATTGACATTAATAGTGAGGTGACTGATCTCAACAAAAAACTTGGGACTCGACGACATTTTTACAATCATTCACATAGATCAACATACCAGAGGCAAGGGAGTTCAAGGGGGAAGACTTTGTAGCTATTATTTCATCGGGTAAGTTCACAGAAACCCTCTCTAGCAAGTGTATAAGAACTGAATTTTCTCCTACAAGTAGACACTTAAAGAAATCAAGTAGGAGTAAATTCATCATCATGCCACCCAAAATAAGTTAACTTGTGAGTAAAAAGGAAGAGTCCACAATTTCTAAGTCAAACAAGAGGTCCCTGCAACAATCCATTTTAGATGTATTACCTAATTCTATAAACAAAGGATTCAAAAAGGTGTTTAAAGATACAACCCATGGATGTAGAGACCCAATTATCCCTATCTCAGGGTGGGATCTGTTTTGGTACTTCTATGGAAAAAGGGATGACAAGATTCTAGCTTTGAATCCTTGGACCTTAGATTTGGCCAAATTGATAGTCCCAGATGTCTTCATAGATGTTGATTTTATTATAGTATTGGCACAATATTATCACTTGGATACTATGACTATAAGAATGCTAGATGGTTCACTATTAGTGGCGCTAACTAAAGAAGCAATTATAGAGTGTTTTATGTTAAACAAGTAAGCTATCACTAAGATCGACTTGGAAAGAAGTGAGGAGGATTATAGGAGATTGAGAAAAACCTACAGGAGTGATGAACTTCATTTACACATGAAAAGGGGTGTAAACAATAGGAGGATATCTATCTCCCCCTCCCAAATTGAGTCATTTTCCATAGAATACTTCCAAGTATATTTCAAAAGAAATTATTTTTCTTTGTGCCAAGTGCTTGGAATAGATGTTGAAGAGAGGATGCCAATTTATCTCATGACAATGGCAATGAGGATACAAAATCCAGAAGTGAACAATGAGTATGAATTTGCTGTTGAAATTGAGAAAAGGCTACATGAGGGATTTTTCCAAGTAAGAGAGAACTTAGCTCCCATCACTTTCAGGATATACTCTCTATTGTGTCATTTAATATTGTACCAAAATAGAAAAACATGTTCTAAAAGAATGTGTTTGGGAATGACTGATAAGGAAGGGAATAGGTTGCCTATACAAAACTAGTGCTACGTCTGGGATAGTAGATGTAAAAATAGTGATTATGTAATATTTCATGATGATTTCATAATAAAGGTCATGGCCAATCTTGTTCATATTTCACCAAGATTGTCTGATAAAATCATGCAAGTATTAAGACCTTTAGCATTGAAGCCAAAGTAGGGACACACTCACAATTTCGGTGAACAATTCTTCTTAGCAGACCAAACAGTAATAAGGGTCTATGGGTGTTCTCAAGCCACACGTGTCTTACCTAATTTTTTTCTATTTGAATTGCATTTTTAGAATTAAGGTGACAAATGTTATGGATGGAGCAGGATTTTATGAAAAGACATAAAAAGGGGACATTCCTCCCTGACCTAACTAAATGTGAGGAGCTATCCATAGGTTATGACACTCTTGAAGAACTGCAAAAGTATTTGAAGATGAGGTATTCATTGAAGTTATGAGAAGAAAGGGTCTTTAATCTTGAAGGGCATGTTAATTTTATAAAGTGGACACTTCTCACTAGAGCTAGGATTACCCATGTAATGGATTATGAAGAAGATGTAATAAGAAATTGCTTAACACCTCATGAAGTTTTTCAGAGGAAGAGGAAGTGGGAAATCATAAAGAAGCTTGAGGAGGAGAAGAAGAAAAGGAACATTGGATTCCAAGGATTCTATGTTGAAGAAAAGGATCCTATCAAAAGGATGAACGTAATAATTGACAACTTTGAAAGATTATATGTTGAAAAGAAACCTGAGGGTCAATCTTCAAAACCCTCCAACTGCCCATCAAACCAAGTGGTCTAGTAATCACGATCCCCTACCAAACACTACCACAATACAATCAAAAGCATCCCCTAAGCAACCAAGTCCTAAAAGGCAGAAGACACATGGAGTGGCCCACTTAGTGGCATATGAAATAAGTGAAGGAGTAGGGGATACTGAAGAGGTAGCCGATGTAATTTTGAATTTTAAAGATGACGAAGTTGATCAACCACCACCTAAGCTTGCAATTGATGCTCACAAACCAAAAGAAAGAGTGGATGTACATGGGCATAATGATCAAGAAGTGTATGATGATGAAAGGGTGATTGATGCCCTTAGATTTATTGAAGTTGATGACTTTATTCAAACTCCCGAGTTTAAGGATTTTTGGATTAAGATGAAAATGAAAGAATTTGAGGAGAGACTCCAAATTAATAAGATGGGCACTGAGGAGTCACATCATGGCCAGATTGTTGCCCAGACTTTTGAAGAACTCAAGATTAATGAAATTACTGTTAGCCCCCAAGAAGCAAGAAAATTGGTCTTAGAAAGCAATATACTAATTATTCCTAGGATGGAGTTAAAAAAATATATTCTTACCGGATCAAGTAAGAATTCAAGAAGATCCCATGTTGGTTTCTGAATTCAATTCAAATGAGGGAATGAGTGGCATAGGTTACAATCCAAGAATTGAAACCCTAGCCTTTTGGACAAAGAAAAAAAGAACAGAAAAACCAATATTGATTGATGTTGTACAAGAAATGAGAGGGACTACCATGGTAAAGACACTTCAAGACACATCAGCATTGGAGGAAGCTACTATGAAAATGCACTCAACAATGTTTACTAAGGTTGCGGCTAAAGGTATGGAGCTTAGATTGGTAGAATATGAGAAAGCACAAACTGATCTAAATGATGAAGTGAATAGGTTATTCATAGAAAATGTGAAATTGAAAGAGCATTTGAAGGGAACGGGTCCTTCCCAAAGCACAAAATTAACAGTATACTAGCCCCTTGCCATCCGGACCAATACAAATGCAATCACTGTTAAACAAGTAAATTTGCTAAAACAAGAAATTGAGAAGTTGAAAAAGACTGAAGAAACAAAGGGAGGATCAAAGAGAGAAACCCTCAGGGTATTGGAAAATATCTTGCAGCATAGGGTTAAACTAATTATGGAAAAATTGGAAAATTTGTATGAATGTTATGACTCCTTGTCACAAGCAGTTGATTAGATAAAGGCCCATGTACCTATATTGGACCCCTTATTCAAGAAATGACAACCTGTACATCACACCTTAATAACTTTATGCAAAATTTTACAAAGGAGTGTTGAGGCCCCCACATCTTTAAAACCTATTGAGAAAATGGTCTGAATGGTCATAGATGAATTTCAATACATATTTGTAGAAGACCAAAAGATCAAGGCAAGAATGGATTCATTTCACACTAAAGTAGTGGTTTGTGCCTAAGATACTAAGGGATGATGATCAACTAAAAGGCTCCAAGGATTGGATAGATGAGTTTAGAAAAATTGTTCCCAACTGCCTCACTAATTTATAGAAGGATGGTGACATAAATATTCACCGCCTCAATTTAACCTTGGATGGAATAATTGCATTGGATGTTGGATACTCAAAATTCATCACTGATATCAATGAATTATTAGACAATAGATGGAAGAGTCACTTGGCCAACACACAAAAAATTCAGGAGTACATAAGGCCTCATGATTACACAGTGTACCAATGGGAGCAAACATGTCTAGGTCCCCCAAAAGAATAGGCCTTGCATTGAAGTACCAAGCCTTGCAGATACTATCATGGAGAGAGGACCTTGCCAAATCTGAATGATCACAAGTACCTTATGATGAGTAACGGACTTTCGTATCTTGCGAGTGCTCTGGACTTCAACATCTAATCATTTATCTTCATTTCTCATCTTTCATTGCTTTTATGTAATCCTATGTAAACAACGATAATTAATACTTTTTAATTTAGGTTAAAAGTGGGTAACTAAAAAGACACTTTTTGACATGACAAAATTTTCAAATGTATTGTAAAATATTTTTGAAGATCAATAGAATGAAGTTATAATTAGTGGCTAAATTTTGGTTTCAATTGTTTGTTGAAGTGAATTAATGAATGTTATCTTGTTGTCTCCAGTTTGATCTTTCCTTGTTAGTTAAATCAATATATCAAGGGTATATCTGGTTTATCAAAACACATTTGTTGTCAAACAATTCATTTTGTACTACATTTTGGTGCCAAATCTTTGGTAATTATGGTTAGTTTCATTACATTCAAATTCTGAATTTTGAGAAATTATATATAGTAAATAGATTGATTGTTTTGATAGTGAAATCAACTCTCTTAAAAATTAACTGAAATATCTAGTCTTGAAATATCTAGAAGGATTATTCTAATTAAAAAG
Organism: Sequoia sempervirens; assembly: GCA_007258455.2. NCBI lineage: Eukaryota > Viridiplantae > Streptophyta > Pinopsida > Cupressales > Cupressaceae > Sequoia > Sequoia sempervirens. The sequence goes on from VDFB02000020.1 coordinate 34,833,476, forward strand.
GATTTTGTGGTTATTTTTGTAACAATGATTAAGAATGATTTTATAGTGTAGCTAACTTGCTATTTTCATTCAAGATACAAGTCATCAAAGTCAAGCAAATACCGAGAAGATGGTACTCTACTTCAAACCCTCAACCTCACTTAGTTTAGTCTACGTACATGGGGATATTAAGGAAGTTCCTAAACAATTAATATATATCATTTGTTGTTTGTGAAGGAGAATCCTGTGAGATCCAATATGGCAATGGATCAATATTAGGTTTCTTAAGTAAATATGATGTCATAGTTGGGAAACTTGTTGTGAAACATTAGGTTAGTAATTTTTGGATGTTAAGGCTTCCCAATTGGATATCAAAGATCTTTTCTCATCAACTTAATTAATTGGAATTCATGTATAATGGATTCTTTTATGGTGCGAGTTTTTACTGAGACGACACATGAACTAGGATCGACATTTTTGTTGTCTAAGTCTGATGGCATTCTTGGGTTTGGTTTCCAGGAAATTTCTATTGATAATGTTGTTCTAGTTTGGTTAGTGTTGATAGCCTTCATTCTATAATATCAACTTCATTATATAATCTGAGCGTATCACCTTTCTTAAAATTTGAACAAGGTTCTGAAATCAAGGGTTCAATATGCATATTTCAGGCCTATGTTGAACACTCTGTTTAAGGCATTTGTTAACAAGGCTACAATTTTTTAATTGATTTATCTGTATGCTTTGTTTGGACTTACTTTTGTAAACTTGTAATAAACAATGCACTTTTATTCTTTCTAAATTGAGACTAATAGTAATTTTGTTGGTTGTATTGAGGCACAACTTCATTCATGGTGGAAAAGGAAGCACCCTGTTGCTCATATCATATGGCACGATGCATATAAAGGAGGAAAGATTCTAGGGTTATTGTTGATTGCATTGAAGGAGTGATATTCATATATGGTACACGATCAACACTCTCCTTGGATTCTACACATTACAACTTGCTCCAGGAAGATTGCCCACGTTGTAGAAGTTTTAAGAGATGAAAGGGGCATGTGCTTGCATTGATGGGCTCCAAGCATGCGTTTCCATCATTGCAAAAGTTTTTTGGAGAAGTTTCTTTCTTGTCATTTATGTGCATTGTAACTCATATTTTCAATCTTGTGACTGAAAATAAAAAATGTAATACTCTATTTCTAAGCATTTTTCAAGCAAGATAGATATTTCAGACTTGTGCAAATTGTAAGAACACCATTCTTTTAATAAAGTTCAACAATTTTTCCTTCTCAATGATTGTCTTATTGTGTGCAATTGATGATTGATGTGTATTTATATGTTTTATGTTTAAATCCTCAATTATCAGTCAATTAAAATGACTAAATATACTACTAATTGACATCAATTAATAATTAAATTGACTAAATATACTACCAATTGACATAAATAAGTGAATAGCGAATAAATATGACTAAATATATGACCAGTGAAATTAGTGAATAAAAATGACTAAATATACTACCAAATTGATCAAAATGATGATTAAAATTAACAACTAAATACACTAACAATGAACAAAAATCAATGAATAAAAATGACTAAATAAGTGACCAGTTAACAACAATCAATGACTAAATATATTAGTGAATAAAAAATTACTAAATAAGTGACCAAATTACAACAATCAATGACTAAATATATTAGTCAATAAAAAATGACTAAATAAGTGACCAGATTACAACAATCAATGACTAAATCAACGACTAAATATACTACAAAATCGATCAATCAAAACAACCAAGAAATAACTAAAAATGGTTTAGTCATCAATCTGGTCGTGTTATAAACAATTGGCAATAAACTACTAATGGTCACGTGATCATGTTCAGTCATTAATTTACAGTTTTTAGTAGTTTTTTAATCATATATTGTTGTTTCTATACTAGTGACTTTTTGGCCAAAAATTGGAAGTCTTTTTCATGAAATCAAATTTTGTCATAGTTGGAGTAAAAATTTGAAGCACTTACACATACAATATTAACATGGTGTAAAAATATGAAATGTAGGATTTTATTTTTTAGTTTTCAAATATGTAATTAATTTTAATAATTAAATGATAAAAGTTGATTTTGTATAGGATATACAAAAGTGGCTTTCTTAAAATCGTTAATTTTGGGCTAAAACATGCATCTATACAACCAACATAATTTGACCTAAATGAAAGTATTTTTCTAATTATTTTTGTGAAAATATGTTTATGATAGTGAATTTTGGCTAGGATTTTTTATTATTTTTTAGGATAAAAGCACAAATCTGTGTCACACTTTCGGCCAAATAAATAGTTTCGAGCAAAATATTTTCAACCGAAAAAGTTTCGGTCGAATAGGTTTTGACCGAAACCACATGGCCTATATGTGGCACATAGGGTTTTGGCTGAATAGGTTTCAACCAAAACCACGTGGCTTATATGTGGCACACAGGGTTTTAGCCGAATAGGTTTTGGCCGAATCCAAAAACAATAAATTTTTCCCTTTTCTGCTTTGAAATTTGCTTATTTTATGTGTGGGGTTTCTATAGAAAGGGTTTCATCTGAAACCCTTTCTACCAAAACTGTCTATGTGGCATCCTAGTTGGCAGCCAACTCAGCTTTCTTCAGATTTTTTTGAAACTTTCAACTTCAACTAAGTATTTCTTCAGTCAGAATGATGTTTTTAAAAAAAAGAAAAATACCCTTTTGTAGAGCTCAGAGTAGTGAATCCGAATATGTAATTTTTTTTAATATTTTGATTATTTTTAATATATTTTATTTTTAAAATAATACAAGTAGGTTGTTAAAGTTAAAAAAGAGGTTGATTTAGTAGGGGGCCAGCTAGGTAAACTAAAACATCCTATTACCAAACAAGGGAGTCCACGGGTCTAGTCTCCCCAAACACATGGCCAATTTTGCCGAGTGTGCCACAGAGTGCCAATAGTCAGCGAAAGAATTTTTACGAGGTGCCTGAGTTTATGGGGGAGGCCAGTTTCGACCAATTCACACAGGAGTCCTAAAACAAGGAGGAAGCTAATTGAAATTTAAAAAAATAGTACTTACATATTCACTTTAAATTTTTAAAAAATATATGGCGCATTAGAGGAGAGAGTCCTCTTCAAAAGAGTATAATTTTTTTTTGAAAATGATTAAAAAAATAGACAATAGTTGGCATCCCATGAAAACTATCAAATTCTGACAAGTTTGGCTTTAAAACGTTATTACGACAAAAATATACATCAAAAATTGATTTTTTTTTTCTATGCACTAGATATTGAAGTTACTTATTTGGAAAAATTCACAAGAGAAAATGCAGTTTCAATTTGTTTGACGTCCCGTGAACGTCACTTTTTTCTAATTTTTTTAGCATTTCAAAATTTGTTCTTAAATTGATAAAAAATAATGAAAACAAATTTTAAAAAATCTAAAAAATTACAGGAATAAACTTCATCAAAAGTTGTACATTTTATTAGTTTACATCATTTTGAAATTCAAAGCATAAAGACCACTTTTATGTGGTCAAAGTTCAAAAAAATAAAATTGTTGGTCAATTCCTTTATAAAGTGTGACACAGGTTTGTGCTTTTACCCTTTAATAATATTATTTTTATTAATTTTTTACTAGCCCTAATTTGTGCTTTTTAAAAGCCCTCATATATGACCAACATAATTTGAGATAAATTAATTGTAGAATATTTTTTCATTATGTAGAGAAATATGTCTAGTATGGTTAGAAATAATTTTAAAAATATTAAAATTAAAATTTTATTAAAAATAATATTTTATGTCATTTCAAGTTGATGAATCTCTTTATTTAAAATTAATTAATAAATATAAAAAATATGTCCAATAGTAAAACAAATTAGATATTTGAAAACTAGACATTGTAATATATAATTACTTTTAATTTGGTCCAAAAAATTATACAAAAAATCATCAACCATATTGCTAAAGTTAGTTTTTTTCTTGTTAACATGGAATTATACTTACAAGTCCAAGGATAAAGTTTGTGTTTCCAAGCCTAAAAAAAAAAACTTTGTGTTTCAAATTTAAAATTTTATGAAATGTGTACCCATTATAAAAATGAATGGGTATAAACTTTAAATAGAAACAAGCACCCATTTTAAAATAGGTACCCATTTCTTTTTAAAATGGGTATCCATTTATTTTTAAAATTTCCACCCATTTTTTAAAACTAAAATGAGTACCTATTCCATACAAGTAAGAGTATAGGCTCAAGTACCCATTCTTGTCGATGTTTTTTCCCTTATGAGACTTCCACTAAAAGTGGACTCAACTTCTTGTACCCACCCCCATTGTGATCCATTGATGTAGCTATATCACCTCAATCCAATGATTCATGCTAATTACTAGGATTATGACCAGATGAAAATGTTATAATCCCCACATCAAGCTTTCCCAACAAATCTACACTATACAATCTAAAGAAAAAAACTTATGGTTGAAATACAAAGGGTCATATTAATCAAGAAATGCCAACACCAACCAATTGTACACAAAAAACTCCTTTGCAATGTAATTTGTCACAAATATTTTCAAAGATGGTTAGGGATTCAAATTCAAAATCCTATAAATAGGAGTTCCTTAAGTATTTTTCCTATTTCAAAAACATTGTATTTGAAGAAAATTGAAGAGCTATTGAAATCTAAGAACATCATATTGGTTTAGAGCTATTGTAAACCAATGCTACCAGATTTACGTGGATATCCATTCTGTTAGAATTATGAAACAAGCACAAAACCATGAGCCACATGATCAAACAACGAACAAATCCGCCTTCCACACAAGAGATCTACAAACAATATATGCTATATTCCTCAACAAGAAAAATCTACATAAGCAAGAGACTACCAAAAGATATGAAAGCTCAAGATGATAATTAGAATGAGGTTTGATTGTTTATAAGAGAAAAACCCTAAATGAGAAAGGGGTCAAATCATGACAAGTGTCAACATCACATGAGATGAGACAAAATGATCTAATATTAGCTCAACTTATAAAAGCATAAAAGCACTCTTAAGCTTAGCTTAAGTGCATGAGAATAAATTAGACTAATAATTAATTAAAGAGTAATTAATTCTTATCTAATGCATGATAACTCTAGTTCACCCCCCTTAAGATGAACTTAGGGAGTAGCTAAAAACCCTAAAAAATATGCATGATGGGTCCTGACAAACAAGCCCTAATAAGGTACCCATGTACAAACAAAAGATCTCTCAAAATTAGAGAAAAAAGAGAAAAAACTTGTGGGAGAAAACTCCTCTCCAAAAGAGAGAAAGGCGAATGAAGGAATGAAAAATCATCCAAATAAAGGTGTGAAGGATTGAGAAGCCTCCAACCAAACAATGTCCTGAAAAAGAGGAACATGTAGAACATCACAGAAGCATGAAGAATTTGCAGATTGTTGTTGAAAGATGATTAATATAGTGTTGAAATGAAGGACTTCCAAAAATAGGAATGCAAGAATTTCCATATGGTAAATGATCCATCTCACTGAAATGCATGTAACTAGCCGCTAATGTACGTTGCATCCAAAAGTACATAAGAATAAGAACTAGATACATAGATCACTCCAAATTGCAAAACCAAGGAAGCATTAGCACCAACAATAGAAACCCCCCCATAATAATAAAAAGGGAGTCATGACAAGAACACTAAATTTGTGTGAAACCAAGAAGTGTATGTAGGAGAAACAACCTACAAATAAAAGGGTGTGCAAACTAAGGCACACGCGCATGAGTCAAGAATCACTGGGATTCATTGTTGTCGTGGAAGGGACACTCACTTGACAAAGGTGTGATGGAAAACAAAGGAAAACATCAACCCCCCCATGGCACTTTATATCATAGTGTGAACACAAGAGGCACAACAGGATGTGCAAAATCCCCAAAAAGATATCACCATAATGGCACTTTATCTCAGTGCGTCTACAAAAGAGAATGTGCATGAAAAAGATGTCTACAATGCCCAAATAGGACAAAATACTAGAAATACATATAGAAAAGTCAAAATCGAGTCATCCCACACAAACAAGTTCCTAGGAGCTAAAACGTCCATGTAATCCAACAAAGTGCGAAAACACAAAAATCTAAATAAAATGTACCTAAAGAGAAATATAGAAAAATTGCATGGATGGAACTAAAGAGATCTAAAAGACGGTTCCAACACCGTTGGAATCATGAAAAATGGAGAAACTAGTCAAAAGTTACGAGCTCAAGACTGAAAAAAAAAAACACCTCTTACTTCAATAGACTATAGAATGTACCAATAGAAAAAGCAGGTGATGAGACCCGCACCATTGGAAAGTTGGTGGAACCAACTTTCTAAGAATATCTCATTTGCAAAAATCTGACATCATACACAAAAGTTATGGCAAAAAGAAAAAAATTGCTCCCTAGAGGCCAAAGAGGGGTCAAAGGGGGTCAAGCCCCAGGTCATATTGTTGACATCAACATGATGGCATGTTGACATTAGTAGAATATGCAAGGAGTATTCCCTATTTCAAGAAAAAAAATCCGGCTGCCTAAGAAAAAATTCGATGACGAAATATTCCAATATGTGACGAATTATTTTTGAAAAGATTCTCCTTCGTCGTGAAATGTGCCAAATGGAAAAAGTCATCGGAGATATATTAACTGCCAGAAAATTCGCGGAAAAAGTCATCGGAGATATATTAACTGCCGAAAAATTCACCAAGTGTCAAGATATGTCATCGGGAAAAAAATTGATGCCGATAAACTGGCATAGTCAGCAACATCTAATGATGTGGATCCCGAAAAAGTTATGGAGTTGGATGGTAAAAAAAACTATCGTCGGCAAAGTGGAAGATAGTTTTAACTGTCGTCATCAGTACTGAAGGCTGACAAACAACACCTATAGAGTTGTCATCGATGGTTGTAATGGTTGTTGGACGGCGCTTATAGGCCCATCGGTGGCCTTTGGATAGTTGGTCAGGGAAAAGTAAAACCTCATGCATAAAACCTAGGGCCTGCATGGTAACCAAAATAAAATCCACTAGGTACAAATCGAATACACTGCCCAAAAAACCTTCAACCTGCTTTTTCTTTATAATATTTTTTAAAAAATTCTTAAAAATAAAAGAAATTTTAAAAAAAGCATGCCACCCTCAAATTTTTAAATTTTTATTTTATTTTTCTGTATAGGGGGTCATACGAAGGTCATACAAGGCCCTATGCAAAAAAAAATTACCTCAAAAGCTCTCAACCCCAAAATAGGGAAAATTTATAGTCAAAATTCATGGAATTGACCTCCTGAATCCAACACCGAGGTCTGTTTTGCACCAAAATGCATCGAAAACGCAAATACCCTCCAGATCCAAAAAAAATCAACCGCTTCAAACCCTTGTAGATCTAACATCAAGAATCCAAATCATTCAAAACAAAAGGAAAATTTGACTTTATTGACAGATTTGAATCCAACGGCGAGGCCCTTTTCATGCAACAATGCACCAGAAAATGTCCACCTCCAAGATTTACAAAAAAAAAGCAAAGGGGATTCAGATCTAAAGCTGGTAACCCTTGTTGAAGAAAAAAAACTCATAAATCGAGAAGAGGTTCATTGAATCCATGCTCTGATACCATGTTAGAATTGTGAAACAAGCACAAAAACACGAGCCATAGGATCAAACAACGAATAAATACACTTTCCATGCAAGAGATCTACAAACAATATATGTTATATTCCTCAACAAGAAAAAGCTACAAAAGCAAGAGACTATCAAAAGATATGAAAGCTCAAGATGATTATTACAATGAGGGTTGAGTGCTTATAAGAGAAAAACCCTAAATGAGAAAGGGATCAAATCATGACAAGTGTCAACATCACATGAGATGAGACAGAAAGATCTAATATTATCTCAACTTATAAAAGCATAAAAGCACTCCTAAGTTTAGCTTAAGTGCATGAGAATAAATTAGACTAATAATCAATTAGAGAGTAACTAATTATTAGCTAATGCATGATAACTCTAACACATTCAAATATTGTTCATGACCCCTTAGGATGTGACTTGATCATTGTTTGGCATCCATCCTCCATGAAATTAATGATTACTTTGTCTTCATAGAGAAATTACTAATTCCCACTTTTCCCCTCATCTCCAATATGGAAATCCTAAGATCAAAAAGTCTTGTGTCACCACCTTAAAAACTATCCACAAAGGAGAATAGTATTTTGGTGAAGACCACACTACCATTAGGGTATATGTATATGTTTCAAAGGTTGTATCCACCTTAATTTTTTCCTCTATAGTGCCTATAATAGTTGAACATCATTAACATCTAGTATGGAAACTACAAAGGAATATTTTCCTTCTACACCCTATCTATACCATTAGGTTTTTTATCCTAATAGACTATTTACTACCTAATTAGATAATATAAAGAGTAGTGAAGAAACTAAATTTTCTCTTGAGCCCTATCCAACTATAGAGTCGAAGAGGAACCCCACTAAAATAGAATAGATACATTTATTGATGTATAGCCTATGATGGCTCACTCAATTCAAATTCTCCAACCATATGAGACATTCCATAAGAATGTGAAGGAATATAACCCCAAATTTCTTAATGATGGCGTACTAACACTAGAAAAGGAGCAATGGAACAAGGAGAATATCATGACATGATGGGAAAAAAATTAGGAGATAATCCACACAAGAGAATGACCCACTAAAATCCATGAAGATGGCATATGGTAAAATTCATAAGATAAGGTGTATAGTTTCCTAACCTCCTCCTATAGTATATAAGAAAGCAAGAAGTGCATGGAGGTCACCTCCTTAGGAGAAAAATAAACAGAATTAGATGCTCCTAGTACTTGTATGGCTATAATACAAGTAGAATAACAATAAACTTCATCCACTAATAGTGCAAGACTACAAAATTCAATTGCACAAACAAAGACCCAATCCTAGCCAAATCTCCACAAGAAACAAGAAGTCCTTTCATTATCCAATTGGCCATGAGAAAAGTAAATTTTGAACATGGATCATGAAGGTCACCAAGGACATGTAAGGGAAGACTAAATTTATAGAAGTATCATCTCAAATTTCTAGCACAATGAATCAAATCCTATTTAGAACATTTGTTAGAGGCAATGACAACCCTAAGGAGCATAAAAGGAGAAAATTAGAGAATGGAGACCCTCCTTTTTATAAGAGGACTATGAGAAAGAAAGAAGCAAAGTAGTTGGCTAGTGGTGAAGCACAACAACAAACACTTTTATCCCCCAGTATAAATGTATATTTTTGTATCCTCTCTCTCTTTCTTTTCCCTCCTCCTTGTCCCATCATATAAGTGACTCTCAACGATTCATCCAATTATATGCCCCATTAATCACACCCTCCATCACCCCAAATAAGGTATTTGTATCCTTCACATGTCCCCATTTTATCATGTTCTTGCTATACCTAATTTTCTCTACCCCCTCCATCACCCCAAATAAGGTCTCCATCTCCCTCACATGTCCCTATTTTATCATATTCCCCTAGACCCAATTTCCTCCACCCCCTCCATTTTCTCCACCTCATATCCCCATTGCATTTTCCCCATAAATTCCCATGTAGAAACAATTCATGTACCTTCCCACTCAATACTCATACCCTCTGTGGACATCAAAATCTGCATTTGGTTAGTTTAAAATACAACAACATTTCAACATCCATATGGAATAATAAGTCATGTTAATCATGCTATAAATAAAACAAGGGAAGCCAAATAAAAGCATACAAAAACATGACATTAAACCTATCCCATATTGGATTGGTGTCACATGTGCTAGTGACCCTTTCCCAATCCTTGACCAAAGCTTAAGATGAAAATGCAAATGGATGATGGAGATGATGGACAAGATCTAATCTCAACTGAAGAGAGTGACCTTGCAAGATTGTGGAGGAGTTGCTTGAGGATGAAGCTGCTATTTAAAGATTTTCAAAATGCCAAGTGTTGAAGAGAGACCAATGTGGGATCAAAAACAAGCCAATGAGTTGAGGACACTTGTCACCATGTGATTAGTTGATGTATATGCAAGATTTGGGAAGAGTGCCCAAGAGGGGGAATTTTTGAATTCAAATTTGCAATAAATTTTGAGAGGGGGACAAGAAAGAAGAGCAATAAATGCCCTGTTTGACTTGTCATGTTGAGGGAAAATGATTGTTTTAATAAATCAATAAAATTGATTTATTGTGCAAGTGGCTAGGTCTAGATAATGCAAGTGGGATGTGATTAATATTAGATTAGGATTAGATTAATTTAATGATGATTATGCTGATTAATGCTGATTAGATGATTTGACCTTTTGGACTTTGATTTTCTGATTTATTTAAATCAGGAAATTGATGGAATATGATTTAGGATTTGATTTAAATGGCTTTTTGATTTATTTAATTAAATGGATAATGCAGGATGAAGGTTGAATGATAAGGATTTATTTGATAAATGAACTTATTTAATGAATGGATGAAAGTGATGAATTTGCCTAATGTAAGAGCTAATTTGACCGAATCTGATCAAATGCATAATGTGAATTTTGCATGTCTACATTTTTCCCCTCTTTGAAGCAATGTACTTGTTGCATTGGTTCAAAGAATAAACTTGCCGTGATCGAAATTTAAAAATTTCATGATTTTTCAGATGCCCCAGCGGAAAGAAGTACACTGGTACATTGCCCCCTCGAGAGATCGAGCGAAAAGATTCGATTTGAGGGTCGATCTCGCGATAAAGAGGTTCAAAATGGATGGTTGTGGATGACGATGCAAATGAGATGATTTTAAGATGCTTAGAATAACAAATCTATATTATTCTAAACAAATTAAATGATGATATGATATGAGATGGATGAGATGGATGATGTGATATGCTGTGATTATGCAACGGATGATTTATGATATGCTTAGACTAACAGATCTATATTATGATGATGATATGCATGTGAGATGATATGCAAAATACTGATGTTTCCTATTATGTATGATATGAATGATATGTGATATGCTGATTGTTTGTAGATGCAAGATGGATGCATGATGGATGCATGACTGATGCATGATGTTAGTGCGGAAATGAAATGATGACAAGAGGATCCCACAAGTCCATGATTGGTCGAGACTTTATTAGAGATGATGATGATAGATGATGATGATGATAAATGATGATGATAGATGGATGATTTGCTTATCAAGGATTGGGATTTTCAAAGGATCACTTACTTTATTTTTGATAACACACCTAAGTACGATGCATCAAGGTATGAAGACCAGGATGGCGCTGTACTTAGTGTGATGGACTTTGACTCAACAAGGAGATAGGGAGTATTCTTTGTTCACACTTGACATAATAAACCTTGCTAGGATGCACTTTAGGTCTCAAACATCTCGACCAAAAACACTGAAGGTATATAACCAATCAATGCAATAGTCAAGCATTCTAAACATCCTCCATACATATCTAACAAAGCAAGTATTCGCCAAGTTATTTTACAAGAACATCCAACAAGCATAGCAGACAAAATAATAATGATCGTTGCCCCATTCCTTTCTCTCTAAATCCTTCGTTCGGATATCATCGAGAGGTCCTTGGAATGAGCGCAATATGATAAATCAAAAGAAAAGAGCAAGTATACAAGCAAGCCAATGTTCTTCATACCTTCAGCCAGAGGGATGTGTTTCAAAAGATGGGAGCCAAAACTTATTGCCAAAAGATAATGTCCATTGTCGGAACGGATCCTAGGACATGTTAATGACACGTCGTTTTGTTTACCCAAAGTGGTTGGTTTGATAAAAGTGCCCATTTTCGGAACGGATCCTAGGACAAGCTTTTATCAAACAATGATGAAATTGATTTATGATTTATATGCCATTGATAAGAAAAGAGTTGACCAACTTGCTTGCCGACAGACCTATACTTGAGATTTTGACAGTTTAGGTTTTCACATTTGACTGCTAGACTTGTTTCTGACTGTTTTACCAAAGGTTGAGGGTGATGACGATTTATTATGGATGATTGATTATTGCGAGTGTAAGCGAGATGAGGTGGATGGATTTTTTCAAATATTTGGATGTTTTTGACATTTTTGGAATGTTTTGAGGCTATTTTTGGTGTTTTTGGATTTTGCGATGTTTTTGATTTTTTGATTTTTCGATGTTTTTGGGTTTTTTGTGTTTTGTGAATGTTTTTGGATTTTTGCATGATTTGGATGTTTTTGGATTTTGATGATTTTTTGAATGTTTTTGGATTTTGATGTTTCGGGAGCTAATCAAAGATTAGCCTTGCCTACGTTTAAGCTCAGAGACGACGTAGTTCGGATTCCAATGTTTTGATGTTTTCTGCTTTTTGACTGTTTTTTGGATTTTTGATATTTTGGATGTTTTTGGATTTTTTGCACGATTTTGACGATTTTGATATGGATATGTGTGACGATATCAGTGCTCTGTTTGGGATTTTTGTTGAAAACCAAGCTAAGGTGGATTGATCAGATCGATGGTTTGATGATGATGATAACATTGTTGAGGATACACAACCATGCAATGATAGTGTTAAGCAACACAAGGATTGGGAAAGGATTGATGATGATAACATTGTTGAGGATACACAACAATGCAAGGGCTGGATTGATCAGGATTGATAATGATAACATTGTCGAGGATACACGACAATGCAAGGATAGTGTTAAGCAACACAAGGATATCCCGAGATGATGATTTTTTTGATTGGATTTGATTGATCATGTTTGATGAAGCTTGGTTTCGAACAAAAGATGTTTTTGATGATTTGATGTGATGTTGAAGGATGCGTTTAGATGCAACTGATAATGATTGTTTTGATCGATTTTCGATGAAAGATGAAGCGTGACAAGGAACATGTTCTCGTCAAAATATGCCATGGGCTAGTGGTTCGGATTTTTTTGCTCACAAGTGGTGGACCAATTTGATTTCACGTTTTCCAATGTTTGAATCGCCACATAAGGTGAAGGATATAGACCAAGATTTATTCCCGAAGCAAGATGTACATATCTGCCCCCAATGTCTAGCAATGTATGGAATGCAATGGATGGATGCTCGGATAAGTGTATGGATGGATGGATATGGTAAGCACGCAAAGTATGCCAAGGATTATCTTGCGATAAGATAAGGTGTTTGGATAACGAATACCCATTTGGATAATGCTTCATAGCTCAGATAACATAGGATAGGATAGGATTGATGAAAATGACCCATGTCAAGATGTTTACCATAAGCAAGTGTAAAGCTTGCCCCAAAATTGTATCAAGATCAAGATAACTTGTATGATGGATGTAGATGGATAAAGATGGATTGGATAAATGGTTCATGGATGAGTGGATTTATTATGGATAAGATGGATGGAATGCTTGATTTATTACGGATGGGATGAGATGCTTTCAACTGAAGTGGCACACGTAGATGCTCGATTCTACACATGACGCCTGTTTGCCAGGTTTTCATCATGGTCTTGCCCAAAGCGCCACCGTAGTGGTTTTCACTATAGGACGATTTTTATCTTTACTATTTTCAATCCTTTTTCTGATTTTTTTATTTTTTGCTTTTTTTTGTATTTTTCTGAAAGATTTTAAGCTCATGTTGAATCACAAGGTGTTGCTGATGTAGATGCCTCTGTCATAATGTGCCATTGATATCTTGCCTGAAGGATCTGCTTTGCTAAGATACGTGCACTTGAATGCAACTTTTGGGATTCTTGATCTGCTTCGTCGATACCGGAGTTGACTTTGTCTTTGTGCGCACATCGCGATAGATTGCCTTCTGAATCCTTATGATGAAAGGTTGTTGCCAATACACGGTCAATGTAAGAATTGGATATTATGCGTGGAGGCGTGGATGGAGTGTGTTTAGGGATAAGAGATGGATTGGTTGACAGTTTGGAACCTTTGACTCTCCAAACTTGGGAAGATGAGCAATGATGGGTGGATACGGAAGTGTACGTGGAATTAGGACCAACTGCTTGATATACTTTGTACATCGCTTGAAAAGCTTGCTTTTGCTTTTGCGGACATTCTTGATGGATACTTTTCCCTTTTTGATCTTGCCCCATAGTTTCTTTGACTGATGGAGTTTGATAGGGATGATCTTTCTTTGTATTTTTTGGTATCCATGCGTATTTGATTTGTGCATTATGCTTCTCAGCTTCTTTTGCTTTGATAACGTTCTTCGTACTTTGATTCAAATCTTTCTTTTGACGTTGGTCCCACTGTGGATGGGGTGATGGGTGGATGAAGATTCGTGACGTGGTTGGTTGTAGTATTGACACTAGCTTCATCATAAGGATTCTTCGTGCTCCCTATGTTGACGTTTGCTTGAGACGAAGTTGCCCCCAGTGTGGTGGAAGTAATACCTTCATGCTTTGATTTTGCCTTTTCCAAGAGCTCTTGTTCAATAAGTGTTCTCTGATAGATGACCACCGTAGACGACATTATTTCCATTTGTTGCTCTGCTATCTCTGAATGTTCTATCTGACTTGTTTCCTTGGGCGGATAATGATGGATATCTTTATTCATGATGTCCTCAATCCGAGTTTGGGACATATTTGATCCTGATGTTGACAACTCTGTTTGATTGTAGGAGTTAAGAATCTTCTCTTTTTGTGTAACACAATCTTGTTCTTGATGAAGATCATCTACGTGTCCATCCATAGAAAGCATCTCATGGGTAGATGAATGAATATGCATTATGCTGGTGTGATCATCATTTGCGACATCTTGTATGGATAGGAGAGTGTCCATTAGATCATTATAATAGCTCGAAGATACAAATTCTTGATCTTGAATGATTTCAGAGTTGTTTTCGACATGCTTTGGATCAAGTTCTTGACATGGGGCAGCTTCAAAGGATGGATTTCTTACAAAGGACTTTTGGATGTCGACATTAGGCATGGTCAAGTTCAAGGTTCCTTCAGCATTTGTAACCATGCGGTCAAAGGGGATCAACATGTTTTGAAAAGGACCATTGCTAGACCTTAGTGAAAGATTTTGATCTTGCTTTGGAATAACTTCTTGAGATATGTCCTCTAACTCATAAGGCGATGTAGAGACATTTTCAATATGATCATAGGTGAATGGATTGTGCATTATGTCAATTGGATCAAATAACCCTAACACTCCTTGGAAGAGATCACTAAAAAGTGGCTCTTGATGTATGGTGAGTTTATCATCGGATTGTGTAGATACATCCTCAATGTGCTCCTCAATGGAGAGGTTTTGATCATTATTTTCGACCATAGAGTCAAGTGATGTTGATATTTCCTGAATTGGCTCATTGTTAGGTATCATTGGTGGATTTTGATCATGATTGAAAAGTGACTCTTGACCTATGTTTATTTGATCTTCGGATGAGATAGAAACATTTCCAATGTGCTCTTTGATGGATGGATCTTGACCATTGTTTTCAATAGTTGTCATCTTTTGTGTTTGTGCTCGTGTTGGTTGGGTAGCTTGAGAGGCTTGGGCAACTTGAAAGGATTGTTACACTTGTTGAGCTTGTGTTGCTTGTTGCATGGCTAGATATTGTTGGAATCCCTTTTGAAAAGCAGCTTGTAATGTCGCGTCGTATTGGATTGATGTGGTGAAAATTGGTGGTGGTGGGGGTGGTGGTGGATTCAAAATCATGTTGGATGTAGTGACAAGTGTTTGAGATACGCTTGGATTGATTGTGGGGGTTTGAGATGTGATGGGCGTGATAGTGGTGGTTGGAATGATTGAAGGGATAGTGATAGTTGGAATAACCGAGGTGATAGGTCCTTGGGAGACCATATTTTGATTGGTTGGGATCATCATTGTTTGATTGGATACCATCTGTTGGTGCGATGTCGATGGTATATTCGAAGGATTTGACATGATGGTTTGATTGATGTTAGGTGGATTGATTTGGATGGCATGATTGGTGTTAGGTAAAGGGGGAAGCCCTAAACCAAGGAATGATGTAGGTAATGGTGGTGGAGATTTCCCTTGGCGCAATGCCTCAACTATTTTGGAAAGTTCCGCAATTTGATCTCGCCAAGTTTGTTCTTGATTTTGATTTTGACTCACTTGAGATAGTTGATTTGGCTTGTGTTCAAGTAGTTTTGGCATGCATGCTTGTCGTTTTTGAATGGGATCATGGAAAAATGGATTTTGGATGACATTTTGATTTGGGATGATAGGATGAACATTGTTGGTATTGGGAATCATTCTTCCAAAGTTTTCCGAGTTAGGATTCATGTTTCGAAAACTTCCACTTGGTACATCCACATTTGGTTTGTAGGGATTTGGTGGAATGACGTTGTTCGTTTCAAGGCTCATGCATTGATTATTCAATTGGTGGATTTGCAGATTTGGACTTAGATCTATCATTGGGAAATGTGTTCCAAACTTTGACATGGGCATACTCACACTTGTTGCACCATTGACATTTGTCGAAGGCAATGATCCTATGCATGGACTTTGATAATTGATAGGAAATGCAAGGCTTTGAGGATTCAATTGATTTAGATTACTCAAGATGTATGGATCAAGTGTATATTCCATGTTCCTCTTGTGTTATGACCTTATTATTAAAGTGACTTCTAAAGTTCTTATGACCAATGGCGAGATGGAGGATGAAATGTGAATGATATGAGCGACAAATGTTTAGGAACTTTGGA
>VDFB02000020.1:34850265-34963606 GCA_007258455.2 Sequoia sempervirens
TCTGATATATTTAGATATAAAATGTAATTTAAATATTTAATTTGATATTAAAGTACATTTATTCTATTTTGAACAACTACATGGAAATGATTCATTTGAAAGCTCCCAAGTTCATTTAGCTCTAAAACAAATAGACAACTCAACAAGTTAATATGTGGTATTATAAAATTCATTCATCCATATAGGTTTACGAAAATTTTAGTTTAATTTATTCTAACTAAAGTATTACACTATTCTTTCCTACAATAAGATGAGATGCAATACTTTTCATGACTTTTTTCATTTTTACAAAAATGATCCATCTCCAAGAGTGAAACTCGTGGATAGAGTGGCTCCCAAACTACCCACAACCATTATTAAAATATATGACAAACAATTAAATCATTTCTCACATCGCATATCTTTCTAACACTAGGGAATTCGATCTTCTTTTGTTATAACTAGAATTTGTTACATTTTCTCTTTTCTCATAACAAGAATAGATCACAAATTTATTATTTAACTTTTATTTGATAGCAATGATTTGCAAGGAAATAATATATAAATAAATGAAACTCCATATGCCAAATTCCAAGAACTCAAATGAGAGTATGCTAATAGGAGAAGAAAAGCTCTCCACCCATCCATAAATGACATCATCAAGTCATTAAATGACTAGCCATCCCTTGAGTTGGGAGAAACACAAAAACCCAAGGTTCACAAATTGTATATAACCCATAACCCTCAATAAAAATTTGAGAACATAACCACATAACTTCTCACATAATATTTTACAATAACCTAACAGCTCTACACACTTTTGACTCATCCACCACTCACTAACACACTGAGACTATTCATCCACAAACTAGAATTTTCACAACCATTTTTAGCAAGAAAGCCAAACAATTCTCAAGAGATTAAAGAAAATAACCTTCCATAGCATAATGAATTTAGGAGGAATTATATACCAACTTGTTCATTCCTTCTCTTGATCTTCCATATTCTCTCTTCAATAACCTCATTTCAGTTCTCATGCTCCCAACCTGCCAAAAACCAAGAGAGATACCACAAGAACCAAAACCATCCAAAAAGCAAGAGACTTATAACCCTAGAAGTCTTTTATCCACACTAAAAAGAATTAATAAAAAATAAATAAAACCTTAAACTCCAAATTCATCACAATCAAAAGAAGAAAATAAGAATGGGTCAAAAGTCATTAATGAGATAGGTTATGGTCTCCAAAGTGTGCCTAACCCTTAGGTACATAGATCTAAGGTATCTAAAATCACCTACATAAAGAAAAATATATATTTTAAGATAATTTTAAACCAATTAAAACATGCATCACCATTTAAAAAAAGTTAAGTGAGTTCTTATCCCTAACACAACTTCACATCCTTACACCAACTCTTTCCTTAGAACATCAATCACAACTTAATAATTCAATAATGAAGTTTCTCAATAGAGTTTTTATGTCCCTACCTTCCCCCACTAGCAGTTATTTGATGCACATTCACCACAACATTAATATATTCAACATATGCATGGTTAGGGAATCATCAAAAATCACACAAATTCACTAATCTCCTTAAGATTATTTTCATAATTTAATTAATAATTTATATAATATTTTATCTACTTAATCTTTTATATCAATTCAAATTCATCATTAAGGAAGTAAAATCATAAACATTGGGTTTAACTATTAATCTACCTAATTTTATCCTCAACAATTTTCTTATTGTCAAGAATTTCATGCAACAAATATTAATGTATATAACTTACCACCTATACTTATGTGAAGTTTATCTTTAGCCCAATTAAGGAAGATCCCAATCTCTCTCACAGTTAGTATCTTTATCAAAGGGCATAAAACACATTAGTACATTCTTTAAATTAAATTTATATTTTGTATTGGTCATTATAATTTTAATCAAATACATTCATTCATTGTATCATGTTTCTTGACAATAATTCAACCACAAGAACTCGTACCCAATCTTAAACTTGGTTAGGTAATCACCAATCTAAGCTAATAATGTAAATAGTCCACATCAAATAATTATGTCATGTTTAGAAAATTAATGGTTCCTAGACTTAATGATTTGAATTAAGGACATCATTATAATATAAATATGTAACAAGTTGCCAAAACTAATAGTCTCCCTTATAAGAAACTCATAAGTGAAATATGTAAAATTTCATGATAATAATAACCACATTTCCTCCAAAATACAAGGAGAGAGAGAAATGATAGCCCACCTAATTTACAAATGTGATCAATGTCACAATGTACCAAAAAAATTGCATAACACATCAATTGATTTTAGCAGTAATGGGATGCACACCAAGAAAGAAAGGAGTTGTAATAGACATACAAAGGTTGTATTTACATTCCCCTCCCCTTATATTAGAATTCCTCCTAGAAGTCATTAAGGTTTTGGAAATATAACCCTAGTAAAACAATGCAAATAAATTATTGAACACATTAAATTTTATTTGTTCATTCTTAACAAGGTCACACCATAAGCAACAAGCATGACTTAGATAACATGTTCCACAATATGAATAATCATATATTGGTAAGAAAAAAACACACCATAAAATGTTTTACCCATTCAAATCACAACACAAAAATCTAATACCAACCACATAGATCCTAAAATAATACCATGATCACCTAGAATAAGGTTACACAAGTGTATACTAGAACCACATTAATATTTTATAAATTCAACAAAATTTCATTCATCAACAACCATCATGTAAAATTCTAAAATTTATCTAAATGCATCTTTTAGAAATTATTTGACTCCACTATCACTTTGATCTTATATAAAGTCATTTTTAAAGGAGCATTTAACATCATTTCATTTGTACAACCTCTATAACTTAGTTCACAAATATTCTACATCACATCCATTTGTAGCCAACAAACACATCATAAATAAATCCATACTATTCACTACACAAGGCTTGTACAATGGGATTTACAAGGATGAATGGTGCCAATTACCATTGAACAACCATAAAACTATATTGTTGTATATCCTGTAGCTTGAAATGTTGTACAAATTGTAGAATCATTGTGCTATCATTGAATGGTCATAGGTTTGTATAATCGTGTGTCTAAAGGAATCTAAATACCATAGAACCATGTAATCATTAGAAAATATGGTCTCAAGGCCCTTCTCTAAAGACTCCATACATTTTCTAGTACTTCCGCCTTGTTTGTATAAGGGTTTTAACCTCCAAAAGAAATATAAAAAATCACTCACATAGATTAGGTGGGAATGAATTATGACATCCCATATTAGTCTCATTTGCAATCCCCATTCTCACAATAAAATTCCCTAGGCCATCTACTCCCCTAAACAACTTGCCAACGACCTTTCCTAGATATGAAAATTTACATATTACAACACAAGCCATCAATTGCAAACCATAAGATAAACCTCAAGACCAAATAATGTAATAAATTCAAAAATCACAATTTAATCTCACAAAATAAAATGTGGGAATCAAAAATCAAAAGAAGCAACAATGCAACATTTTGATTTCAATAGAAATAAAATCAAATAAGTCCTTAAGACAAAAATGACCATGTGAAATTCAAATGGCTAAATAGCCTAAGAATTAAAATTCAATACAGTTGGTGCAATAATTAAGAAAATAAATCATCAATGAATAAATTAACAATAGATCATATTCTCACAAAAATTTGCATATTATGTATACCATGTGGCTTTGCTAAAGCCACCTAAGGGGAGAAGGGGAATGGGGGTTTCAAACCACATAATTTGTAATAGCATGCAATCAAAAGGTTGTTTCAAACCACATGGAATTGTAATAACAATATTTTATTAGTCCATCATAGTTCCACACAACCTAGAACATACTAAGAAATAAATCTATAAGTCATCTACCTAATATATCCCACAAGAAATTTATATGTAGTTCTCTTATGTCAAAAATAATCTGGTCCCCAAAAAATACCATTTACTATCACAAACCTTTGTCATGATCACTACCAAACATGTCATCTAAATTGCACTACCAATATGCCCTTTTCATTACCCTAACACATTGTCTATAGGCATGAATATTTTTTCCTCTAAGTATCCTGATCAGATTCCTTCTGCTAATGTTGAAAAGTATTGCTATTCTAAAATGTGTTCCTCCAATTTCAAGTTCTTTATCCAATGGTCAACGTGATTTATTATCTTTCCAAAGTTTCCTATGATATATAATTAATTACACTTTACCTGTATAATAGTAGACTGTGATGAACAATTTCTAAAGAACTGAAATGTCTCTAATACCCATATCACTAAATATCTAATGTTTGTATCCAAGGTAGATTAAGATCCAATGCTATGACACACTAGGGTCCATCCTCAACCAAGGGGGGTAAAAATATCAAGAAATTATAGGTTTGCACTATGAACCGATAAATGTGGCCCTACTACATGGGGGAGTAGACCAAGGTCAATATCCATGGAAATCATAATTTTCTAATGTGGATCCACTATCTAGATTAGGGACAAACACCCATGGAGAATCACTATATTCCAATGGACGGCCTTTTGTTTCTCGACCCCTAGTTACATTACCGACCCTCCTCTAAATGGTTGGGTCGACACTAGGGAAAAATACCAACACAGAATAACACATGATTGTAATTAACTATCAATAGGTGCATACAACCATTCTGACTTCAATATTTTAATATCTCAACACACATGAATGTCACAAAGGGTACACATAGGTAGATCATACTTGATATCCACCTCACCCTTATCCCAAGTTGGATAACCTATATCACACACTTGAGGCACAAATACAACATTTACTGTTTTGCTACATGTCACAATATATAATCTCTAAACACTCACTATATCCTAACTCAAGAGTAAAACACATACAAATTTCACTCACTCAACAAGGATCTTCTAAATTTAATCATTTGTATTTGTTAACTTGTTCTAAATCATACATAATTGTACTTTAACTATCAACTTCCTTTCAACTAAATTTTGGCATACATGAAGCATCACACTTTCAACCTTATCTTGGTTTCATTAGTTTTTATTCATTTTGTCTTTCACTAATGTTAGTTGGCAACAAAAAAATTATGATGAATGATTGTTTCCTATATCCAACCATAATTTTTTTTTCCATTTCTAGCATAACTAATTTCACTATGTTCTAAGTTTCTTGGTTTGATGTTCAGTCAACTCTAAATGTCCACAAAATATTGCTCAAATCCCACTTCAAGGTAATTTATCAAACATTTTCATTCATAACATCATGAGATAAGGAAAAAGATATAGTTACTACTTGAGCCTCACAATTAATAAATATTATCTTTAACTACTCATTAACCCTTAGATCCATTTTTTTTAATTTCTATATCTTAAAATTTGAATCATCTAACATATTTTATAATCATATTTTCATGACCAAAACTCATAGAATACAACCTGGCATACACATAAGAAGTAGAAAATGCTAGGAAAGTTTGACTCATCAAATTTCATCTCTCACAAAGTATGTGCATAAATTTTTTTAATGTTAGATACTAGTATTTGGAGGAATAACATAACTAGATTTGAATTTAACAAGCCTATTATATTTTCTTTAATCTATTTAGCTTTGAACTCAGTTGTTTAATTTCAACATAATTTAGTACCAATTACCAAGCAATGTTCAAAATTTGAATTAAAATTTCAATATACATCCACAACCTACAAAGGGGTAACATCTCCTTGAAGAAATTCAGCAATCACATAACTTTCAACTATCTTCTCACATCCACGCACCATAAAGTCATAAATTTCTAGTAGATATACAAGATAAATAACATGTCCTAAACAAGGTTTTGGCCCCTAATCACATTTTGACTCATACAATGTATCACATAAAAAGTGCCTCCTTAATTTAAATACTAACAAAGGGGGTATTTTAATGCAACACTAATTGGATTACAACATATTTCATTTGTTTTCCTGTACATACCCTTAGATGCATATAATCTTGAATTTCAACCATTCATAGTCTTCTAGTCTTATTACTTAGTTCTAAGGCAATAGGATGCAAGAGTAAGTGGTTTGTAATGTACTTTCAATTTACAAGATTAATTACTTCCTAGCTCATAAAAGGGTCTAAGCAATTCCTAAGAGTATTACTTTAATCAACTTGGGATGAAATTGTTCACTTCTCTAAATCGAACTTCTTATGGTACAACCAAAAATTATTTATGAATCAACTCATTGTTTAATAAATTGACTACCCACCACAAGATGCAACTTTCTAACATTTAAAGCATTCAAGGAATTTTTAGAGCATCTATGTTTAATCTTAATATTTGAGTGGTAGAGGAGACATATGAGAATCAAATGTTTAAGGTGTCTGAGGTACAAGCACATGATTGATCCTAGTGTTTTGCACTTAGTTATCTATAGGATTCATTCACACTAGGAAAGTTTAAAATAATTATGTTAGTTTAATTAAAATTCTTGCTAGCTACTCATAATTTATGAATCAATCAACATATTTTCTCAAGTGTCATATGGTTGTAAATAAGGAAAGGGAACTCATTAGATACAAAATGATCGCTTTTCAAGGGTCAATATCTATGCTTTAAATTTTAAGGTTATAGAGGCAAGAGGATGAAATTTAATTTAATAATATAAATTAATTGTATCCTCTCTTTTTTCCTTCTATTTGTCACATGGTTTACATGGTCATAAGGTTCTAATAATGAGTTGGGTTCACAAGGAGAGATTACAACCAACAAGCCAATCATCTTAATTTTAACACTTTTAATCAAACATTTAACAAGGTAAATTTTGACACTTATTTAATTTACAAGTCTTATGAAAGCGTAGGTAATTCATTAAATTAAGCTCTACCCAAGTAAATTTACCAAATATTATTTATTTAAACTCCTTGCAAAATTGATATAGCTAACATACACTAACTTGCAAGACACCAATATACACAACCACTAAGGCCCAATTGATTCCCATAGTTCTTGGTGTTGCAACTTGACAACTCTAATATAAATATACTAGGTAAATCAATTAAATAAAAATGAATAACATTTTAACTTAGGATAAAGAGTTGGGATTGGAAATGTGTACTTGATTGAATATAAAAATATAAAGAAATAATAGTAATAAGTGTATACTCGAACATTGATGAAGTTTAGAGGGATTTGATTGTGATAGATGATTGTTATTGAAATAAAAAGTTAGATTTGTATCAGGGTAGAATTTTCAAATTAATTGCAAATAGCATAATAAACCAAACCCTAATCAACAATAGAGAACAAAGAAAGCAAGAAGCATAAAAACATGAAACAAAGTCACCTAGTCTTCAAGCCTCCATTGATTGACCTCTATTGCTCTTCTCCACCTTGCTGTAAATAATATAATTGCCCTCAGATTTAAAGTGCAACTATAGCCTATGCCTAAGACCAACAAAATATTGAAGAATTTAATTATCTCAACAACACGATAGCCTATTCAATATTTTCTCCAGATGATCCAAAATGATGAATGTTGGTGGTATTTATAGAGAGCTGGATGGAAAATGGACGAATGAGATCAATTGATTTTTATTTCAATCAATGGCGGTAATTAATCAAGATAGGATGGGATAAGATCAGAAGTGAAAGAGCAAGAGGAAGTTGAATGATTTTTCGACAAGTCAATTAGTTTGAAGAGGAAAATGTATTTTTGAAATAATGGAAACATTATCTCATTGCAAGGGGAAAAAAGTGATTCAACTTTTTGATTAAATAGAAAATTAATTCAAAAAGTGAGAGGAAAAAAATAAGTCATTTAATTAGAATTTAATTTATTTATGACAGAAAAGGCTAAAATGAATTAATTAAATAATTTATATTATTTAATTAATAGAAAAATTTACGACATTAGGTAATAATTAAATAATTAAGATTATTTAATTATCAAAGATGAAAAAGGGGGTTTTAATAAATTTATGGGCTTAGTGATAATTTCTAGGTGTCTACATTTGCCCCTCTTTGATACAATGCAGTTTATCGTATTGTGTTAAAGAAAATTA
Source organism: Sequoia sempervirens (assembly GCA_007258455.2). Classification (NCBI taxonomy): domain Eukaryota; kingdom Viridiplantae; phylum Streptophyta; class Pinopsida; order Cupressales; family Cupressaceae; genus Sequoia; species Sequoia sempervirens. The sequence goes on from VDFB02000020.1 coordinate 34,858,339, forward strand.
ATCAAAAATATGTCCTAGTGTAAGGAAGAATGACAAGGAGGTAGAGGTATGTCCCCGCGAGAGCACATGCGGGTTCCAAGCACACGAGTGTACTCTCAAAATGGATAAGAGGAAAATAGATAAAGGGAAGAAGAAATGTTAGCATGGGAGATATGGATGTTAGGATGGAAAAGATGGATGTTAGCATAGAAGACCTGGATGTTGAGATAGTGCTAGTTGAGATAATTTGCAGATATATATATTTTGCTATGCAAGAATTTTGCATTAAATCATCATTGGGTGGTAAAATATGACAAATGGACAACAAACACTATGGTATGACATAGGCCAAGAAGTGCAAGGTCATCCATTTGTAGATCAGATAGTCGCAGACAAGGAATGTCTTAACTCATACTAAGGGAAAAGTTGCCCTAGTAGTTTTGTCAAGACAAACTGCATACAACAATCAAATAAAAGATGAGTCATGAGACATCATCGCTCCTCTAAATCCTTCATGGGACATCCTCGAGGTGGCTAGTAGCATGACCGAAGTAAATCCAAAAAGATAAGAAAAAATAGACCAACAAGGTCAACAATAATTCAGATTGTTTTCCAATAAGTGTGTGCCAGTGTGCTAAGTGACGAAGTGAGTGATGGGTTGAATATTTTGACAAGGCCTAGTTTCAGGAGAGGAAACATGTCGTATAAGATGTCAAGTTTGGTTTTGATCATGTAACTACCTGTATAAGGAAAATGACAAAGTGTGATAGTGACGAGGTCTGGTTTCAAGAAGGACACATCATGTATAAGACCATTGGTTTTGATCGATTTGACCGGTTTGATTGATTTGAAAAATGAATGATTTGACTTGGAGATATGTTGGCTTGCTTGTCTTGTTGATTTAGGATTTGTATTTGAAGTTCAGATGATGATGTCACACCTGAGTTGACAATGTCTGATTTATTTTGATTGACCTGACGAACCCTAAAGGATTGACCTAGGGGACCTTGGGGGCTCATCTACAGATAGCCTTTCCTATGTAGCAATGCACAGAGACCTTGTAGTTTGACATGACCCTTGACTTTGTTTCAATGACAAAGGACCGAATCATGATTTTATTTGACAACACCGAAAGAACTGACTGAATGCCTTGGGGGCACATAGATAGATGGCCTTGCCTACATCCAGTCACAGAGGCAGCATAGTTCAACAAAGACAAAGATTGACATGACTGACTTTGACTCTATTTTTGGGATTTTTGAAAGTTATTTGGATGTTTTTAGGTTTTTTGACATGTTTTGATTTTTTTAAATTTTTTTGAAGTTTATGATTTTTTTGTCTTTTTGTTGTTTTATGATTTTTTGGTCTTTTTGTCATTTTATGACTTTTTTGGTCTTTTTATTGTTTTATGATTTTTTTGTCTTTTCCAATATAATGACCTTCAACAAGTGTAGGATCTAGTGAATGACCTAGGTCCAGTTTTCACCCCCAGTCGGGTACAAGACTAACCAATAGGGATGGGATGGGATAGGGGTTTATTATGGATGGAAGGTGGAGGAGAAAGGACGCAAGACGTCAACTGCTTGGAAGTCATGATAAAGATGACAAGGCGTGATGATGGATGTCAAATGGGAGATGATGGAAGGTAAAAGAATTATTATGGATTAGGGTGGAAGACTAGATAAAATGATAGTAGATGACAGAGCAAAGACTGACTACACATGGCACTTGTTTGCTAGGTTTTCACCATGGTACTTATCCAAAGCGCCACTGACGTGGTTTTCACTATTGGGTGCTTTTTTCTCTTTACTTTTTTTCTTGAATTTTTTGATTTTTTTGGTGTTACCAAGATGCTTGTTTGCCAGGTTTTCATTAGGGTAACAATTTTTTTATTTTTTAGTTTTTTTGTATTTTTGTATTTTTTGGATGGCCTTGATGCTTTAAATGATCATTGATTGTGTTGAATTCATTAATGTTGTTGATGTAGAGATTGGGGCCATGATATGCCAATAATTACCTTTATGAAGTAGTTGCCTTGTCAGGATCATAACACTTACATATAACTGATTGATGTCATTATGATCCTTTCTGATACTAGATTTGGCCTTATCAGAATATGCACATCATGATAGAGTGCCATGAGAGTCCTTACAATAAAGAGTTGCTGCCAAGATGTGACAAATTCATGAGGTATGATTTTTGGAATGATGGATGATGGTAGATGTGGAAGGATTGTTTTGACACTTGAATGTAGCAATTTTTATTTTTCAAACTTGGGATGTTGGATGGCAGAGTTTAGAATTTTGATTGGGATATCATTTGGAACCAACACTTTTATATGCCTTTCTTGATGATCATTTTGAAGGAGGTGGACATTTATTATATGTGGGAGTCCTCTTTTCTTGTGGCTCCACATTTTGATTGAATTTTAGATTTGGAATATTTTCTTTGCTTGATCCATTTTTCTTTGGGATCCATTTTAATTTTATTTGTCCACTTGGATTTTTGTTTGATTCAATGGCCTTTGACATTTGATTTTGAACTTTGGATTTGTAATAATTTTCTTTTTGTTGGTTCCAAATGGAAGGTTTATTTATGTTAGAATGAAGGTTTATGGTGTGGATGGAAGGAGTGTTGGCAACAACCTTATAACAAGGACTACTCATGGCCTCCATTTTGATGTTTATATCAAATCAAGTTTCCCTCAATATCGAGGAGGTACCAATAACATCAGTTGATTCTTCGATTGAAGAATAGCAAAGACCTTGATGTCTAGGATTTTCATAAAACTGTATTGGTTCTCAAATGCCTTGCTCATCTAGGCCTAGTCCTTTTCCTTGATACTACATTCTCTGATAGATTCTATTTGAAATGGGGTATTTTTTGTTTTGAAAACAAGATGCCAACCCATCAGTGTGTATGTGGACACTATTACTTGGAATCTTCTCCCCTGCGAGAAAGCCCTATTTGATAAAAGTGGATGATCCTAGTTGATAGGATTTCTTAGCTTCCTTGACATGTGGGATAAAGTTCTAATTAACATCTTTGGTCTAATTTTGAGAAACATTAGATTCTAATGATTCTTCAAAAGAAATCGGTGCTTCCAAGTCAATGTAGAAAACTTCCTTATGGTCATTATCATAGAGTCTAGTGAATTCAACTATAGCTTGATCATTTGCAAATATGACTAGAGTAGAAGACTATTGTTCTAGAGGAAGATCATCTACGTGTCCAAAGGAGGAAAGTGTCTCATTTTGGAAAATGGCAGTGTTGGGAGTTTGGGTAGGATCAACCTCAAATGTTTGATCATGAATGGCATAAAGGTCGATGATCGAGTCATTTTGGATTTCATGTTCAAGGGTAGGATCTTGGTCAAAAATAGGTGTATTTTGGATGACATGATTGATAATAGAATCTTGACAAGGGATAGGTGTATTTTGGATGCCCCGATTACCTAGGACTTATTGAATGGACTTAAGGATGGGGTCATGGGATGGACTACTTTAATCTTGACATGAAGGTGAAGTTATGATGTCATGCCTTGGGTTTTCCTCTTAACATATATCCTCAAGTGTAAGTAATGGGATGTGATTTTGGAGACCATGACCAAATGTATTTTCATGACTAAATGTAGGTTGGGATGGAGTGAATAGGAATGAATTAGTGAATGATGGACTAGGATAGGATGTGGAGGCTTGGAATGGGTTGAGGGATGATGGACTAAGATAGGATGTAGCGACTTGGAAAGGACTAGTGGAAGGTTGGTTTCCCTTTTCAAGGTTAGGATAAGGGTGATAAGTGGACGTTTGTTGTGGCTTAATGGAATGGATTGTGCTAAGGGACTCTTGATAATGAAGGTAGATGGATGGAGGACTAGGGTTTATGAGTTTTTGGTAAGAGGGATAGATGGGTGGTTGAATATTGGTTGTGGGTGATTGGGATGGAGAATTAATCTATTCTCTCTTAAATTATATGCCTTGTTGGGCTTGACCATTGTGGATTAAGTGGTATTCAACTCAACTAGCAAGCATATCAAGGTGAATTGAAGACATGGTAGTGAGGTTATGAGGAAAGGTGGAGTATGAATGAGGTATGTGATATGATGTCTAAGGTATGACAATGCAAAGGTATGACCAAAGCCTAACATATGCAATCTAAGCTATGTTTTTGGTATTTTGAAATAAGGTACTCCTAAATTTAATGCAACTAATTTTTTGGTATTTTCAGTATTTTGAGGATAAAAGATGTCTAATGTATGCAACAAGACTAAAAGTGATAATGATAATGTTGGATGCTATGTTATAGTATGAAGGATGTAAATGACTAAGAAGTGATGAATAGCTATAGTGAACTTGAGGGCTTAAACACTTTTGAAAGATATAAGAACATGATCACTAACTAACCAAGGGTAAACTAATGTTTCAACTAGGATTGTAAAATGGCATTTTTCTAGGAAAAAGTGAATAGTGACAAGGTGAGTTTCCCAACTAGACTTGTGAGTAGGAAATTATCACCAAAATGGCAAAGGACGAAGTTAAAAAGTGACTTGGTCAAATGACAATCTTTTGTTGAAGCAATGAATTCGTACCAAGGTATAGAGAGTTCTTTTATCCTAAAATCCACAAGGTTCCAAGCCTAAAAGTTTGAAAAAGGTAGCCTAATGTGATGTTGGGATATGCAAGTAATGAGGATGCTAAGGTACCTAAAATGGTGACCTAATAATGGAATGATGATATGCAAGGTGAATTGAGCAAGTTTATGGTTTTAAACAGGAATCACATCAAGAAGTTGGTCTAAAAATGGATCTCAAAGGTTTGAATATGATTTTGGCAAGAGTTTGACCTGATTTTGACTATTTTGTTCAAAAATGTTGCTTGGTATGAAGCTGTGAAGTGTTACAATTTTTAGGTGTAAGGTTTGTTTGCTTGTTTGTTTGAAAGACACACACATAAAACACAATGTTTTGTTTGTTTTCACTTGACAGTTGCAATTGAGATAAAGCACATTCAAGTACAATGTTGGGCTGGCATAGACAATATTTGTTGGATTCCCACTTGGATTTCTCTAGATGCACTTATTCAAAGTGGATAGCTTAGAAGTTTGGTGGCACTGTCTTCGCTCCATGACACTCACTTCTTGGGTGCACCAAAATTTGAATTCCCAAAGACCCGAAGATATCAAGAAATTAGCCTCTTGCACTCTACATTTGGGGGAAAGTTTCATCCATTATCCTACTTACATTCATCCCCCCTTTTCCCTCCTTTGATCTTGACAAGGCTAAGGATCTTCATTTACATCATGCATTATATCCTTTCATCCTTCTTATCCTATCCATATCATTCATTCCATGTCCCTCATCCTATCCAAATCCATCTTCCCTTACCATATTTGATCTTGACGAAGAGCCTAGGGGTTGAATATCCATGCATCCATATCCTATACACTTGATCTTGATCATCCTATCCATATCCTCCATCCTATATCCCCTATCCTACTTCCATCCTCATATCCTATCCAATTCACCCTCTCTTTTCACCTTTGATCTTGATAAGGCTAGGGGAAAAATATACATGCATGCTTTGGACAATGCAAGCCTTACTTCCTCTACCATTCATGTCCTTTATGCACTATCCTTCCATATCATACACCACTTATCATCTTCCATCCATGATTGCACTACATCTAGTGTGGGGCATCTTAGTCCTTTGAAACTAGTCCTTGGAGATCCATCTTCCTATCCTCCCTCCACCATCATCCTATCTCCCATCACCATCCTATTATCCAAAGTCCTCTCTCTTATCCATGGAATTCCTCCATTCTTCCATCCTTTACCATATCTTGGTTCTCCCTTGTCATTGAATCTCATATACTCAATCCTCCAATCTTATCTTATCCAATCCATTTATCCTCTATCCTTCCAATCTAACCATCCCCCAACCATCCCAATCTAGTCCATCCAAATGCAATAAATCATAATCCTTACAATCCAATCTTGCAATTTCTAGTGCATCATTCAAAACATTCCTTGGTTTTGTTTCTAGCCTTGCTGTGAACCTTGATCTTTTAGTCATATTATCATCATAGGGATATACATTTCTCAATCCTCATGTTGTTTCGGGATGTGTCCTTCCCACGTCAAACAATGTCGTCATAATCAATCAATCCATCAATTGGTTTTCAGCTTGCCTTGGAGCATAGTCCTTGGTTGCTTTTGGTTTGTTGTGCATGTTTGCTTGTTTCTTGTGTGTTTTATCATTGTTTGCATTTATCATGGTCTTTTTCATTCTATTGTCACAAGGGCATCATGGTCTTCCATATCATGGTGTTATGGGGCATAGGTTTGTACTTGACCTTTTGATCACGTACTTGACGCATTACCATCCTGGTTCCTTATACCTTGGTGCATAACATCAAGTAAAATATCAAATCTAGACCTTGCTCATATCATTGCAGCATGCTGGTCCTCCATCCTCCCTCTCCATCCATATTTTCATCATCCTTCTCTTTTTTCCTCTATCGTTTTATTCTCCATCCTTTAGTCCTCTCATCCATTTCAAGAGCACACTCATGTTCTTTCAACCTGCATGTCCTCCCGAGAGGGCATACCACTACCTCCTTGTCATCCTTCCTCATCACCACTAGTGATTGGGCCATCATGCTTCTAGTACTAATCCCTTTACTATCCACTATGTTTTATTCTTTGAAATGATGTTACTTCTCTTAGTCGCAACATCATCTCAAAGAGGGGCAAATGTAGACACTGAAAATTATCACTAGGCCTATGACTTTATTAAAACCCCTTTTTCATCCTTGATAATTAAACAATCTTAATTATTTAATTATTATCCAATATCGTAAAGTCTTCTATTAATTAAATAATCTAAATTATTTAATTAATTCATTTTATCCTTCTATGCCCTCTTTTGATTAATTAAATAAATTGTTCGTCACTGATATCTTTGACCTCTATAATTAAATAAATTTATATTTATTTAATTATTTGTCATTTTCCACTATAATTAAATAATTATTTAATTATTCACCTTTAGCTTTTTTGTCACAGGTTAAATAAATATTTAATTAAATGACTCATCTTTTCTCTCACTTTTTGGACTAAATTTCTATTTAATCAAAAAGTTAATTTTCCTTTTCCTTTTGCATTTAAATAATGTTTCCATTATTTGAAAATGCAATTTCCCTCTCAAACTGAAGTGATTTTTGTAAAATCAGTCAATTTCCCCATTCTTCTGTTAGTCTCGTTTCTACCTTATCTTGTCTTGTCTAATTTCATCCATTGATCGAAATAAAAATCATTTAATCTCAATTGTCCATTTCACATTCAACTCTCTATAAAAGGAGGCCTATCATTAACATTTTGATATCAACATCTTTTATGCTAATGTCATGCTGTCGGAATTATGAGCAACCACATTCAAATCTTCAACAACTCAACATAATATATTCAATCTTTTGAGGTTTGCATGTATTTGATTTCTTTTGAGGTTTACAGGCATTTTGGTTTGATTTAAGCTAATTTATGCACATTTCTATTTCTATCCATTTTGAATGCATACAAGATCTAGAACAACCATATTGAGATGATTGTCCTCTTTGAATTTTGAAACTATTTAATAATTTGGTTCTCTTGTGATCATGGAATTGAACTCTACATGTGGATCTAAACTTTGTCAATTATATTTCTTAGATTCTATTCATTTTAGTGTCTACAACTAGTGTCTAAGAGGGGTGGTATTGATAGACAACATTAAGGAGCTTTCCAGACAAGACAACTCTCCCTAGGTCAAACCTTTGTTACCAAGTCAATAATACAAAACAAATAATTGAAGACAATATAAAAACATGTAATGATGTTCAAAATGTTTATGTAAGCTAATGATCCCATGCTATTGATTTGTGACATGCTTGAATGATAATCCTATTAAGCTTAGATAAGTGTTGGATGAATACAAATGAGTTAGGATTTGTCCTTTTATACAACAATCTAACACACAAGTTAACAAATTTCACTCTCAAATAATTTATGTGCATACATGGTTTGAACTTCAATTCCATTGCTACACATCTAATCTAGAAAAAAAAAAAAAAACTAAAAACCAAAACTAATCCGTAAAAATGTATACAAATATAATCAAATTAAATTTGCATTATTTATCAACTTCATACTAAAATATGTCACCTATATATTAATACACAAATGAATGATAAAAATATATTTTATAAACTTCTACATTAAAATATACCAATGAAAAATAAATTATAGACACTAAAAAATCACATACCTGCAAAACTAATTAAATGATTTGATCATTTAATTATAACTTAACATTGCATTTCCTCTAATTAATTAAATAGTTTTAATCATTTAATTAATTCATTTTTCATTATTCTTCTAAAATTGATTAATTAAGTAAATTACATTAATTTATCTTAATTACGTTGCTAATTAATTCTAATCTCCTCTTTGGATTAATTAAATAAGTTTCATAAATTTATTTAATTAAATGAATAATATTTATTTAATTAATTATTCTACCTTCTCATCTAAGGTGCCTCCATTAATTAATTATTCTACCTTCTCATCTAAAGTGACTCCATAAATTGAATAATTCATTTAATTCATTTGATTCGCATACACACATTTCTTCCACAAAATAAATAATTAATTTAATAATTGATTCTATGTCTCCTACATTTTCATAATCTCATGCATAATTCTCTCCACTAACACTCTCTCTTAGTTCACTCAACTAAGTGGTTTGTCACCTCCTTTTGACTCACACACTCTAATCAATCAAATCACTTAACTATTCAATCAACCTCCCATACAACCAGTTGACTAATCAATCAAAACACTTAAGGATTCAATCAATCTTTCATGCAAATCACTTAACTGCTCAATCAGGGCCTCACACTCAATCTGAACCATTCGAATTCAAATCAATCTCGACCGTCAAATCTATAAATCTTCTATAAAAGAAGTATTTTTTACTTCATTTTTGGTAATCACAATCTTCAAAATTTTGCTGTCATAACATTTACAAGCGAATATTACATACTCACAATCTGAAGGCATTTGAGCATTTCAAAGCAAAGTTGAGAAGGATAATGGGGATGAATCAAGCAAGTATGAGAATTAGGTGATATTATTCTATGTATTGAATTCTTTTGATTGCATTGTACTTCATTACAGATTTGGGGAAATCCTAAGATAATAGGCAATTTTGTGATTGTTGCTTTGTTCATGTATCTTTATTCCTGTTCATTTTCCCTTATCACACAAATAAATCATACTTTTATATATTTTCAGAGTATAATACACTAAAATATAGTAATTATACACTAGAAATAAGTGATTTGAATGTGGCTTTGACCATGGCGAGAGTGTAGCGCCTTGGAACTTTGAGCTATAAATTCCCTCTGGACACTAAAGCGTTTATCCCCATTTTTAAGCGAAGCTTTTAAACGTTAAAAACCTATATCCGTTCCCAAAATATCGAATAAAAGATCCACCACCCTATTAATTTTAGCGCGGATTCTCTTTTTGTGATGCGAAAACAAGCAACATGTGACCGACCGACATGCACAAAATTCATGTTCATAATTATACAAAGTACAGGTCACCATCCCGGCAAACTGACAAGCGGATCTGTCGCAGGTTTATTTTTGGTATGTTATTTCTAGTTCAAATATTTTAGGTATTGAGTAAGTAGAGTTTTGTTGGAAGTGGTTAAGCTGGTTTTTAAACATCTGGCAGACAGCTTGGCAGCCAAAACGGTTGGTGCTCGCCTTTGGACTGTGGCTTGATTGCAAAACAAGCATCCCATTCCAAAGATGTCCATGTGGTGCCACATGGAGAAACCTTTTTCTCTTTTTATATAACTTTGTACGTTTGCTTTCATTGATTCTGCTTCGTCTACTATTATCATTACCCTTTACTGCTTATGCAGCCTGTAAGCCATCGCTCTATGCACCTCAACCAGGACAAAATCATTTTTTTTCTCAATGTTTGATCACAGGCTTTCTGAATCAGAAATCAAAGTTAGCTGTGTTTATGCGACCAAGTTCATCTTTATGTAAAAGTACTGCAGATTTTCTTCCTCTCTTTTTCCTGCAAATTTGTTAGTGAAATGGGTGATGTTTTCTCCAGAAACATGCTTTTGAGCTCCTCCTTTTTCATTTCATTCCATTTTTTATATTTAAAAAAAAAATATTTGGTTAATTTTTTAATTTGTCTGAATGTACGAAATTCACATCTTTTCTTGAGAATATGATGTTTGTACTTCCGGGTATGTGACGCCTGCAGCGATGATTATGTTTATGACATTGTGTGAATATATTGTTGAACTGTTTGTTTTTGCGGCTTGACTGCCGCTTGAGCTGCAGCTAAATACTACTCAATAAATCTAATTAGGTTACGCAATTTAATAGTCAGACTTGTCTGCCACTCAATTTTTTTATATCCATTTCAGTCGAAATTTGTAGATATTGCAATCGTTGGTCCAGGGAATGCAAATGCTGATGACGTGAGCCGTATTGTCTAGGCATTGAGCTGAGGCGAGGGAGAATGGGCTTCATTTGCCTGGTGCAGAAGATAGCAGGAAAATGCAGCTGCAAACAATTATCTGTAAGTGACCTGTATACTGTTTTCCACAAGCTCAAATCCTGAGAATTGATTTTTGCATTAATGGCCAACAGTTTCCTTAGCTTTCATGCAAACGAAAGAGTGGTGTGTTAGTAGTGAAATCTGGCATTGTGCAAGTAAGTGCGGTTTTCAAATTCCCATGTGATTGCTTTTTCACCTAAAGCTTGAAACCGAAATGTTTCCCTACTAGAGCAAGATACCGTCAATTATATACTCCCTGGTACAAGTGCATAAATTGTTTAAGGATTCTTTCTGAACCTCCATTAGAAGCATTTCCTTCATTTAAGTATTTACAGAGCTCATCATAATTTATTAGGCAGGGTTATTATGTTACAATCCATTTCTTCTTCTATATTTGGAGGTGGTGAAGCTCAGGGATCCAATACACTCCAATACAATTGTTACAATGTTATAACACCCGAGCTTTGAAGCTCAGATGCAAAACAATTCTCCAGCAGTGGATACATCCCAATTTGGGATAGGCACCTGTCCTGAGAGGGCAGTCTATTCCAGCGGCCCAAGGATTACTTTTAATTGCTAGAGGAATCACCCAGTTGGGCTTCCCATCAAAATGGTTTTCTGAGGCTGTATTCTGATCAACATTGTTCATGACTGGTTTCTTCTTGCAATTGAACTCTGCGGATAATGCAGGATGCCACAGAATTTTTCATTCAATGTAAGATTTGTTGCAGATTTAGCTTTGTTTTGTTGGAAACTAGGATTTGAATGCAATCAGAAGCATTGTTCTTCAAATGAATTTGGCAGCCAAAGATAGGTTAAGATAGTGATAGTTGACAATAGACTTAGAAGGTGAGCTCTGCATCTCTCTGTTACATAGATTTTAATCACATGGAACAAGGTGTAGTCAAGCACCCATCTTGCAAGGTAGGAGGCTCATTTGCCCACCAATTATTTGAATTTGAGAGTTTGGGTTAATTGGGTTCCATTTGATTCCATTCGCAAATTGACATCTAGAGAACTATCCCAACAGTTAATGGCTGAATTCTCCACTGGGTTGTGGCTTGGAGAAACTCTATGACTGTTGTCCCAGGTTCAATTTCAGTGCATGCCTAGCTTCCAGGTTCTTCCAGACAGCCCCTTTAAGTGTAATACAGTTCCCTCATATTTCAACCCTTTTCAGCTAAGAAAACAAAGTTCACCCAGCAAAAATAAAAGGGTTGAATTGTCTTCAACTTGTAACTTGTCTTCAAATTAATGTTTTAAAGATACAACGGGAGTGAAATGCTAAATTCATTCTTAGTGTTTTCTCTATTTCAACTTTTAGCAATGCCTTTATTCCTTCATTGTGCTTGCACCAAGCTTGAGGATGTCATGGGGCATATTTAAAGAATTTGTGGCATTTGCACTCTGTCGTGTCTCAGAAGTTGAAAGAATAAAATTTCTGCATGTGTTTGGGACTCATGTAGATTTTGTCTTATAAAGTTAGAGTAGATTATCATTAAATAAACAGACGTAATTTTGTTCTCAATTTTAGATGAACAGTACATTAATAACTGGGAATTGGTGGATTGCAGTGGTTTTTGAACCAGTTTGATTTCTCAAGATTTGTGTTACTCTTTGCTTACAGATTGAAGGTCCATCTCAATCAGATGGGACAGTCCAAAATTATTGGTGTTGGCACAAATTTCTTTTAGTGACAGGACTTCTTCTAGTATCTTTTGTCATTGGCAGCTTTGTTCTTTACAGTAGAAATACACAAGTATGATATTCACAACTTTCCATCTTTTTTCTTTTCATTCTTTTGATTTTCATATTTCCTTTTCAGGCATGAGTTGTTTTGGCAGAGCACATTTGTAGCATCTTGCTAGTATTCAACATATACAAGTTACAAATTTACAATTGAGTCAGTTTGTCCCATAAAGATGGTTTCACTCATTTGTTTTGGCTTCTGAATTTGGGATATAAAATATATTCGAGTAAGTTTGTTGTTGAGAAGAGTTGGAGAACTACTAAATGCTGTTATGTGGATATTACATGAACAGATATTGTCAATATGGCAGAGCTCCAATGAAATACAGGAACACTTATCTGTAGAGTCTAACGATATACAGAACAGTGTGTCCTTTGCCATGGCCCCGTCTTCTGGTCTTCCAGAGGAGATTGTCTCTAGTCCTTTGCAGCAGCCTGCCCCTAGTACCATGCAGCAGCCTGCCCCTAGTACTATGCAGAGGGCTGATTCAAAAGATATCAAGGTTTAATTTTCTACATTATTCTTGTAATTGATATGAATTGATGGACTATTAAATTGGGTCTTCTTTTTCACTAACTTTTGACTTGTCAGGGTAAGTATGAAGAGCAATGCTTTGATAGAAGTAGAGCCTTGCCAAAAGCAGTAGTGCAGGAAACTTCAGACCTCGAGATGCGATCATTGTGGGGTGATCCAATGGAGGAGGTTAGTTGAACTTGACCTGTGAAATTACACAGATGCTAAAAAATGTTCATATAAGAGATTAGAAAGGGTATTGATTATTTTTTTTGTTGCTTGAACTTCTTTTATGTTGTTTTGCATTCACTATATCGTAATTTTGGGGTTTTGATTTGATTTTCTTCCTCACTTGCATCCTTGCATCCTTTTGAAAACATAACATCCTTGTTTGTGGATGGAAATCTTTGTTTCTTAGTCTCAGGCTAACATTCGGCCAATAAAAACATATAACCCAATAAATACACAATTTGAACGTGGTTAACATAATTCAACTCCCAAGTTTCTTCTAGTTACATGGGTAGCTGGATTTTAACAAATACTTTATTGATTTCGAGTATGCAATGGAATTTTTTATTCTTTTGATTCATCATAATCATTATCAGTGATAAATCCATTGATTATGGCACCATTACTTTTTTGGCAGGATAAAAGAAAAACTCCACAGAACTTGCTTGCAATTTCAGTAGGAATAAAGCAGAAAGAAAATGTGAAGAAAATGCTTGAGAAGGTATATCTTTGGTTATAGATTTATTGGATTGTTTTTTCTGTATACTTCTGAAGTGTTGCATTGAAAGGGCAATGAGTCAGGTTTAAACTAATGATACTAATTTTTAGTAGTTCATGATGATTCTGTTTCCAGTTTTGTCCCGAGAACTTTACTGTGATGCTATTCCATTATGACGGGGTAATAGATAAATGGAGTGATTTGAAATGGAGTGAGAGGGCTATTCATGTGGCTGCAATTAATCAAACTAAGTGGTAATATTGACGGCCAAGCTGTCACCAACCTTCAGAGTTCCTTTTTCTTTAGCAATGAAGTATTTGGCAAAGGGAATTATGTGAGCTTTTCTTATGATATGTTATATAAAATGTATTCTGAAGACATGGTTAATGAGTTCTTAACTTTTTTTATTTTTGAGATTCTGATTGTTGGAATGCATTTCCATTCAAGGTGGTTTGCAAAAAGATTCTTGCATCCAGATATAGTTGCCATTTACAACTATATTTTCCTTTGGGATGAGGATCTTGGAGTTGAAAATTTCAATGCAGATAGGTATGCATTACTTACACTATATTAAGTTGCCTCATTTATTTAACATAAGTTTGCATCCTTGGAAGTCTGGGCAATGTTATATTCAGTATACAATCTTTTGTGTTCTAAACAAAATGTAAGCATGTGTTGAACAGATATACTATTATTATTCTATCTGTTAAACAGTTGTTCCTTCATATTGGTAATTAAGAGCTGTTTGATGACTTGACTTATCAAATCTTCTAAATCTTGCAGAATATAGTGTATAATGCAGTGCCCACCCTTTGAGTGATTGAGAAATGATAAAAGCCTCTGCATGCTTTCATAATTACTGTTAATCAGACATAAATACTTCTACTACTAGTAAAATATCGGTTTGATGTGGTTCCACCAAAAATATATTGCTGAGCCACCCCTAAGTGGCATTAGGCATTTTAGTTTTTAATGTTTTCTTTTCCTGTTTTTCTGTTGCTGGTTGTGTGATTATTAGGCCTTAGTGTTACTGTTTTGAGTCTCAGCCCATCTAATTATGAAAATGGGGACCTGCTCATTCCATTTTTTAAACAGAATGATCATTTGCAAGATCTAAGAAATGAATAAATATCATCAAAATGCCATAGACGAGTATTTGCAGGAATCCTGTCTAATGATATTTATATTTTGTGACCGCTTTCTGCCCTACTTTTGACATTTAGCATTAATCTGTGTCAAAATGAAAATGCCTTTCCAATCTATATATTCTGATATTTGAAAGGATAAGTACAATTTTTTTTTTTTTTTAAATTGAAACTTTTTCAAAATCATATTGCAAGGCCTGGCTTCTTATGGAATGCATGCTTCCTGTATTGGATTTAGTGTTTCAGAATTATTTCTATTATAATGAAAATAGAGAGTTTTTGTTGAAGTAATACTTGCATGTTGTATATTGCAGCAATTTAACTTTTTGGCAGAATTAACCTTTGTATGTATTTGATATATGGATGTCAAATGATGCACATGTGAAAGGAATGAGACTAAATTAAGCATTAGAATGAGTGGATGGGGAAAATTTTATATTCTATAGTTCTAGCATCGCTAATGGATTCTGTAATATTTTTTTAATTGAAAATATTCTTATGACATTGCTAATATGTAAAACCATTAGATACTTGACTATTATGGAGGAAGAAGGATTGGAAATTTCACAGCCTGCTTTGGATAGATCTAAGTCAGAGGTTCACCATGAAATTACTGCAAGGATTAAACGATCAAGGGTCCATAGGCAAGATTCTCTGGTCTATTGATTATTTTGTGATAGAGATTATTGTTTTTATGCTGCTAGATTAAACTGTATTAGGGAAAAATTCTATGCAGAAGAAAGTAATCTTCTTCAACATTTCGATTAAACCTGTTGAATATTCACTCTTTCAATGATATTGGTCCATAGTTTAGAGAATCTAGAATTGCATGTATGGGAACTGTTCCAATCAAAAATTTGTTGTGTGACCTTCAGAAGGATGTATAAAACTCGAGGTGGTCATCCATGCTTTGAAAATAGCACTGGACCTCCTTGTACTGGGTAAGATATATGAGTGAGTTAAATCCTTCTTTAAAGAGATTATTATAGCATATAGTTTAATGTTAATAATTTTGAAATATGTACTAATTTGTTGCAAGTTTTCTACCTCTCACTTAGATGGGTAGAGATGATGGCTCCAGTATTCTCACAGGCTGCATGGCGCTGTACATGGGGTATGATCCAGGTACATGTCTCTAAACATTTGATTCCAATATTAGGAAGTATGCCTTTTTTTTGTTTCACTCATTTATTTTTAATTGATAATTGCATCAAATATAAGTGACAATTTTAGAGCTTGAAAGCATAGAATAAGAATCGCTTTAGTAAGTAGGATAGATGCTATTACGCCAAGATAAACTCAGGACACCTAAATTGATCAGTTGTTTATTTTTTATTGATAGTTGCATCAAAATATAAATGATAATTCTAGAACTTGAAAGCATAGAATGAGAATCACATTAGGGGAGGTGCTATTATGCTAAGAAAACCTCAGTACACCCAAGTCGATGTAATTACCTATCCATAGAAAGGGAAAACTACTTGAAACCGTAGTTTCTTGTGTGTGTGTGTGTATACACTATACAGGTATAGGTACTGGTATGCCATTTTCAAAATCAGCGTAACCTGAGTATATTTTTATGTGTTTATGGGTGATTGGGTGATCTCTTGCACTTGCAGCAAATGTGCCTTTTTTGTTTCACTTGTTTATTTTCTATGGATAGTTGCATCAAATATAAATGATAGTTGCATAGAATGAGAATCACATTAGTAAGTAGGATAGATGTTATTATGACAAGAAAAACTCAGAGCACCCAAATCGATCAATTGTTTATTTTTTATTGATAGTTGCATCAAAATATAAATGGTAATTCTAGAGTTTGAAAGCATAGGATGAGAATCACATTAGTAAGTGGGATAGATGCTATTATGCTAATAAAACCTCAGAACACACAAATTGATGTGAATTACCTATCCATAGAAAGAGAGAACCAATTAAAGCCATAGTTTCTCTTGTGTGCATATACAGGTATAGGTATTGGCATGCCATTTTCAAAATCAGGGTAACCTGGGCATATTTTTGTGTTGTCATGGGTGATTGGGTGATCTCTTATTGCACTTACAGCAAATAGGAACCACCATTGAATGCAAATTCCTAACTAAGCAGATGAATGCACTGTAATTGTGGATACTTGAAACATGCTATAGCTGCATCTGAAAAATATATAACAACTTTTAGAGAGTCATTTTAATAGTACAACCTAGAAAAATTATATAACAATGTCTTTACACATTAAAACATACCCATATAGTGTATTGTGATGTTCTTTGGCATATTATATAAAAGTAAATTTTAGTTTCATAGGTTAAAGCTTAAATAACCCTGGTACCATTTTTACTTGTCAGTCTAAATTGTACAGAATTAACAATATCAAAAAGAATGAATAAATGATAAAGAGAACAACAAAAGTAGAATATAACATAATTAAAAAGAAAATAGAACAGTGCGCATAGGGAACTTGTCTAGGTTCTAAAAGATTTTCAGATCAGAAAGAGAAGAGCCTTACTCAATAAGCTTCTTTTTTGGATAGAGAACATCTAAATAATGAAATATTATCAGCCTGGAAAGTGGGTCATTGAAGGCCTAGAAGAAGCTTTTGGAGATTTCTATCTACAATTCTCAATAATGAATTATATTTCAAGGTTTTTTTTGAAGTGATGTAAGACTGATGTGTCTGGGGTTAAACCTGTCAGGCTGATGTAAGTTTGTAACCATACTTGATAACCTTGTGTAAATAGAAACGATGGAAAAACCAAAAAGGAATTCATATTTGACTTAACTAATTGAATTTAACTTATTTTAATGAAAAAAGCACTTTTCTTTTCTAAGAGTCTATGGTAAAGCAATAAATCACACAATGATGCACACTTAATCCTAGAATAATGAGCTGATATGGTGACTTTAGATACTTCTTAAAATGAAAAAAAGTGGGAATGAGGACTTAGCTTTGATTGTGGCAATGGGATTCTTTGCTGAAGATTGTGCTCCATGATCCAAATCAGTGCTCTGTGATTAGGTATGGTTTGGGTATGTTCTGAGTCTCTGACAGATTGTTGATTGTTCTCTTCTTTGCTTCTGGTCACTTCCATGCCATGAAAATGATCGTTGTGCCTACAAATTTGAATTTGTTCTGCAAATTCAACCCTTAATTGTGGAAATGACATGTGCAGCTTTTGATGTCTAAAATCAGTTGCCTTGGTGTTTGGACCTATGTCTGAAAATTGGCAATGTTGATGGACACCTTTAGGAGCTTGCTATACGAGGTCTTATCCATAGTCAAATCCTTGGATCTGAATTAATGGTTTGAACAATGATTGAAGACATGCCAAGCAACCATGTATTATGCCTATTTTGTCACTAATGATGTAGATGTTGATGTAAGTTGATGATTTGATTCAAGTGCAACTGGTGCATCAGCTTCCAAGCGCAAGTCTTTTACATAGGCTCAAGAACACCGTGTCACATCTCTTGTGCTGTTCACATGCATGCTTAAGATAGCACCATGATGCATCATTCATAGATGTGCATCTAATAGTATGGCCTCACACACATTTGTGCAAGCATCAACATTAATAGTTATGAGCAACAACACAACTCAATGCAAGTCAGTTGCACATGCCACACAATCGCATTGTGTAATCTAATGTCCATGCAACTATGCCATCTTAGGGGTTCTTTGTGCAATCTTTAACATCTTTACTATGTCTCCTCAAGCATTGTGCACTACACATGCTTTATACTTCTCAACATTGTGCACTACTGTACTTGCGAGCACATGCTCTGCTTTTGTGACTTTGCATTGGACCATACTTATGTGAACACTGCATTGCCATCATCCATGTGTTTTGCTTCCATAGTATGCAACACCTGGCAGACTTTGTGCCATGGGTTGTGGCTCCATATAATTCTGACAATTGGCACTATACAGGTTTGAGACATGTTTTCATTCCCATTGTATATTCATGTGTAAATACCTACACTGTACACATTTTAAAGTAGTAGACACTAGGCATCCTAAGCATAAGTTAGTCTCTCTAGAGTCTCTTGGCAAATTAGATGGACGTGCATTCCTTGTTTGATCACAGGAGGTTGCACTCCTAGCCTTATTCTTGGTAATCTATTTGTAACCTATTCCATTGATGAATAGGATGTAATTCTATGTCATATCTTTGTCATGTTTTGCATGATCTTTCCAATGGCATTATGAAGCTTTCACATTTCGGGCACACTACATGGAAATATCCTATTCTCCATTATCATAGCTCTACAATCTTGCTAACATGCAAGATTGTTCTCCAGTTCTAGCCACAAATCAGATCATGATGCTCTTTTGGATCTTGATTGTAGACATTTAAAATGAAATCAGGGTTTGTCCATTTAAACAATACTCTAGTATGCAAATCACACATTTCATGCTCAAGTCGACAAGTGATGACTAGTAGGAAAGGAGTTGGCTTGGGCTTAGATTTAAAATTGAATTTTGGAATTAGGGGGTCATTTCTATGCTACAGATTTTCCCCAAGTTAATGAATGGATAACATGCAGATCGAGTCCAAAATTTTGGAATGTGTGGAGCTATGATCAGGTTAGGTTTTGGTTAATTGCCAAATTTTACATAGAAACATGCCACTTATAATCTATTCATTGCATTTGGGACAAATGGGTCAAAGTGAGTCCAAAATAGAGGGGAAAAGAGCAAGCTTGCAAGGTATGTAATTTTCACCCTTATGTTTTACCCCCACTTTGACTTGCATGTGAATTTCTATAAAGATGCATGTTAAATTCATCAAGTAGTGTAATATCTTGTTAACATTTTACAACAAACCTTGGCTCACAATTATAATAGTTCGTACAATTAAACATAAATATGAAATCCTTATTACTTCTTGATGAAACTGACCTAGAAATTACAGTTTAATATTTATTCTTTAATTCAGATGTAATGTTTAGAATATAGCTAAGAAAAGACCAAATTAATACTTTGTTGAGGTTGCTATTTTGCAGCGATCTATTACTTGGTGAAAATGCCTTTTTTTCTTTTCTTTGGAATACTTCAAAATGTCTGATTTTTTCCCTTAGAATGTCACAACAGCTGCTAGTTGAAAGGATATTTTAATTCAAACTGAAATTAATCAAATTCACCCATAGTGATCTCCATGTGAAATTACTCTAAGGAATTGTGCATTTTTGTCCTCCAATTCCATACCTCGAGGGTTTTCATCCTTAGGTTAAATGAACTGTAGTTCCATGCTCCACAAGGAGTAGAAATCAGATGATTAATTTTTTAATTTTTTTCTTAATGATGCCTCCTCCTCCTTGTTGGTCTCTCTTAAATAGATTTTGTTCTCCAAGAGTCATAACTCTTCAAAATGCCTTTTTGTTAGTATTGAAAATGAACTTCAATTATCTTTTCATTTTGCAATATTATTTAATTTTTTTCTTTGGCAACCCATAATTTCCTCTATTCTTCTTTACCAGCAACTTCTCCTTGTTTGTGAATTGCTGCATCTTTTTTGACCTCCAAGAATTTTCTTAGGCGGTGGATTTATATTTTCCTTTGGCTTGTAGCATCTACTCATAGCTGCATCTTCTTCAATGGTTCTGCATTGTTAGTAAAATAATTGCGCACTTTATTGGATTTGGCTGTGCAAGTCTTTAATAGCAATATTGAAGAAGGGGCATTAAGCTGTCAGCATGAAAATAAATATACAAGCACTCATACAAAGGATATAAATAAGGATGACAATTTTGCACGTGCCTCTTGTGATGAATGCTTCATCTTGAAACCTGCAAGCACAAACTTCCATGAGTATCATTTGATAAAAATCTGAAATATGCACTAACACAATTGGTTGATAATGTCACAATCAAAAAGAAAATTCAAAAAGAAAACTTATGTGACATGTTGGGATCCATATAAAGAAAGTGATATCTGTTGGGCATAGTAGGAGTCATATCCATTGGGGGCATTGCGGGAGCCATAAAAAAGAAAGCAATATCCATTGGGTATTGTGCAAGAAGTAAAAAAGAAAGCAATATCCATTGGGCATTGTGGGATCCATAAAAAAGAAAGAAATATCCATTGGGTGTGGTAAGAGTCATAGCCATTGGCCATAGTGGGAGCCATTAAAAAAGAATGTGATATCCATTGGGCACAGTAGGAGCCATTTTTGTTGGGTATGGTGGGATCCATCAAAGTGACCATGAAGTTGTAATAAGCATGAAGCTGTCAATGTAATCATAGTCATCAATGAAACATTAGTGATAACATATGCCCCCCCTCCAATTTGTTGCATACATAGGATGCAAGAAATTGGAGAGGAGAAAAATATATGATCATGTAAAACTTAAATAAGCATGCAATTAGTGATCATGAAAGCATGTGTAAGAAGGGAAAATAAGGTGCTCCCCATTTTGTCCCCAATATGAGGGCAGCAAACAAATGATGATAGCCATAAGTCCTAGATGTAAGTATATGAAACAACTCGAAGTTCTTTAGGCATTGTATCCAAAGTAATCCTTGTATGTGTTATTTTGCTAAGCACTCCTAGAGTGAGCCTAAAAGATGGTCAAGAAGTTGCCATATTGTTAGTGAGGCATTACAGTCTCACCAAAGGATGCAAGGATGATGATTTGGCAAAGATGAAATCTAAATCTAAGGACCTTAAGGAAATGGATCAAGCTACTCAAAATCACAACCCTCCATTAAATTAGCTGGCCAAGTTCATTTGTTTCCCATCCATAGGCATAATGGTGCTCTAAAATCTTGTTTGAGGGTGTGATGTTATGAAACTACAAGGATTGCAAGTGGGTTTGGCTTGTGTGTATTGTGCATTATTGTAATGTCCCCACTCTAGTCAGTGTTCAGGTGCAGTGGAGTTAGCCTATTTCTTGGACCCTCGTGGGCTGACAGGACTTGGTTAGAGGGTTAGTGTTCGTTTTGGTGGGTATTGCCATTCCCACCTCTTTCACCTCAGTATTGGTACCAGTGCAGGCAGATGAAGTTCAGTGTTCGTCAACTTTTGACAGCACGACATTATAGTGAGTTTGGAGGAAGTTATGAGTTTTTCAGTGGTTAAGTTATGTATTTAACTTAAATGATTAAATATAAAGTCAAATTGACTTTATAAGGAAAATGCCACTTGAATATAATATAAAGTAATAAAAGATTACTTTATAAAGTGATATTAAAATCACTTAAAGACCCAGGAAAGTGCGCCCAAGTATTTTTGGGGAAACTATTGAAAATAAATCAAAATACATTTAAATGTATTTTAATGAGGAAATCGTACTTTCTTGGAATTCGTGCCTTTTGTGAGTAGAAGGCAATGCAGTGCAAGTCGACCTAATATTAGATAACCATTTGACATTGCAATTTCTTATTTTCTCTGTGATTTGTCTGAGGGCAAGGGTTACAAGGAAACTTCATTGAAGAATGAGAAATCTTCATTGGACATGTGATTGTGAGGCTGTGAGACACTAGTTGAATGATTGCCATTGATGAGAGCTTCAATCAGAAGTTCTTTTGTGCTTAATCAGAGTATGTTTGTTTAGTTATTCAGTATACAGCTGCAGGAGGGGGTTTACACCTAGATCGCCTTTATCTTCTGCCATATTTGCTTCAGCGTTTTGCAGTAGCCAAAGGCCGTACACCTCCTTGCTTTGGCGTGTTTCCTGAGATGAGGCGTGGCAATTCTTGAGGCAAAACGCCTCCCTTTTGGTCTGTTTCTCAGTTGGATCCTTGGCATCCCACCTTCTCAGCTCTTTTTCTTCAGTTACACTGTGGGAGAACACAGATTTGAGACCCTGGCGTGCTTTCAGGTCATTTCTAGCCATTGTTGCCTGGCAAGCTTGATAATTTCTTATTTAAATAATCTGGAGGACTACAAGTACGTTTATTGTTTGTAAATTCATTGTATGTACTGCCAAACTTAATTTACAGTACTAGTTGAGCAATAAATTCTCGCATGTTACTTTTATCTGCAATTTTATGCTATACGCCCCTTCTACTTCTGTATAGAATTTCTCTAAAAAACTTAAAAAACACAAAAAGATAAGCAGAAAACTACAGGGGATACCACTGAGAGGAGCCCAGCTGGCGCCAACTTAACCCCTATAGTTTTCTGATTACAGTGAAGATTTTTTCACCTAGATTGATTAGTACAAGTAGAGAGAGAGAGAGAGAGAGAGAGAGAGAGAGAGAGAGCATCTCATCCACATAAGATCTCATTCCTTTTCACCAACGAAACACATCCTAGAGAGAAAAGAGAGGAATACATTTGTTAACCTTATGTAGGAGACTTGATTCTCAACTCAAATATTTATTACAATTTACACATACACACATATTTCTTTTCCCAATATAAAGAGGAAGAATAATAATCATAAAGTCATTTTATTGATCTCATTGTTTCCTTCATTTTCATTACGAAAACTAGAGAGAGATAGAGAAGAGGCTTTCACAAACCCATGCAAAAGAAATATATCCTTTCACAACACTAGTACAACATGATAACAAGAATAAGAACTACATTTCCATTACTAGCAATAGACTACAAGACATGATTTGTTCAATTACCAAGCATAGATGCTATATGTAAGGAAAGAGAGACAGAGAGATAACATACATGTTGTAAGACTAATCAATCTTTACTTCGATAATGTTTCAAGATGCAATAAAATAAAAGAGAGAACTAGTGTTATGTCATACACATATGCATGCATATGAAATAGAGAACTAGGAGAGATAACACTCATCAAGGTCCAAAACCTATCAACTCATACCAAACATTCTCTTGGATAAATGAATCCATAGTACATAGAGAGGATTGAGAATTATTTAATTTCTTCCCTAACATCGTATCTAGAAAAACAAACCAACATTTAACCCAATCAAAACATCCATGTTTATTAACCACTACATCTAGAGTAAGAATGACTAGATTTCACAAATCGGTTCGAAAACTATACGAGAATACATTCAATCATTACAAGATTCTAGATAGTTATAGAGCATATCAAGACCTTTCCAAACAGTAAAGAAGTCATTCACAACATCATTTTTAGGGTTTCCTCACACATTTACAGCCTGAAAAGGAATGGCCATAACTCATTCAAATCTTAACATTTTTCAGTCCTCCCAAAAGCAAAATACAGGCAAAGGGAAGATCTACAAAACTTTCAGAGGATGAATCAGCAACAGTGAGGGTGTCTCTACAATTGTGAGGCTGTCCCTGTGATAGACATGACACTTCTGCAATTCTGCTAAAAACAGGGGAAAAACATGTTTTTTAAAACTGAAATTTTGTACAGTGCTTTCGAATTTAATTCCCTAGCCCTCCAAATTAACACATGCCACGATTGAGCATAACACAGTAAAAAAGAAACACAAATTTTTTGAAGACCTAGTGATGCATATATAGTTTCTGAAACTCAAAATTTCAAAACTATGGGTTTTAAACTTGCAGCTTAAGTTTCCAAGACGTAAGAATGTCCTAGGGCTGTGCCTATAGGTCATTACTCATTGGATCACAATTTCCAAGGACAATTGAGGCCCAACCCTCAAAAAATACCAAACAAACAAATTTTATCATAGTTTTCCCTTTTTCAGAAAACAAGGTACAACCTACCAAATTCAATCCAATCCAATATAATTTTGCTTCAATAACGAAACAATAATGATAGCTAACTTGAAGCTGCAAATCAAAAATCAAATGCATAGATGAAATTGATTGATTATAATTACAACTTATCAATTTCTCAATATAGAGTGCACAAATGAAAAAACTATACAAATTTAACCTTCACGCCATCAAATTGATTTCCTCATAGTTCCATCCAGAAACCAACGATGAGTGTCTACCACAAACCATGTGGACCTCAAAGGTCCAAAGGTCCACCCATATAGACTAAGGAGGTGAGCACATGATTTCAAACACACATAATTCACACAAGATTGGCAACAAACACAATCAGTCAAGCATGGCTTCACAAACACAAATTGGTCACTCACATGATTCGATTAAAAAGGATGAAAGGAATAGGATATAACATTGAAATATCCTCCATCTTAACCAAACAATCCTACACAACTAAGATGTCCTATTTTGTAAAGAGCTCTTAGGAAGGGTAAAAAGGTTCACAAACAAGAAACAAACAAATTCCTCCCCTAAAATTTTCCTTTACCATTCCATTTTATCAAATTCCTATAAAATGAAATCCTCCCATTAATGTAATAAATCAAAATTTGACTTTTTCAAGTTTTACATACAATACAATACACACAAAACCATAAACCTAAAACTTCCATTAATGGAGTCTAAAGCTATTTTTCTTAAGTACTAAGGAAAGATGTGGAAACAATCATCTGATGCACACACCAATGACAATCAATCTTTCCTTAATCTAGAATTCATAAAAAAAACACAAAAAAGAGGAATACCTTCAATCTTTTCAAAGGAACCCAAGGGTTTGCAGCATCTTCGAGCAAAATATCAAAACAAGCCACTCCAAAGAATCCCAATCACCTTTCAAGCAGAAACCTCTTCCAAATTCTTGAAGAACACTTCCTAGGGTTTGGAATAAAATCCTGTTTGCTCTTTATTTCCTTAATTTTCGTAAAGTAAAAAGCAGTAAAACAATGAACTCTTTTTCACTATATAAACCAAAACTTATTTCAAAAGTAACCATTTTCTTGTGACAGACAACACTCCAAGAGATGATATCTATTTTTGATGCTCTACTTGCTCAATAAGTCACCTTTTTACAAGTTATAAACATTCCTAATACACACATGCATATACATATAAATACACATACACTCACACACATACACATACACATACACATACACATACAAATATGTGCAAAAATATCTTATTATAAATAACCCAAGATATTTTTGTACATGCAACATAAAAATAACCTTTTTCGACACTTGCAATTACACTGATTGAATTCCATTTGATCCCTTTATTTTCTAAGTGAATTATATCATTTCTAAAAGCTCCTAAATAATTTCTACACATAACAAACCATTATGCATACTAGGAAATAATTTAAAGCACATAGAATGAATACACTTTACTTTGTGTAGGATAGATGGGTTCCTGATTTGCAAGTGATTAGGATAAATGTTTTCACTAGTATAAAATTTCACATCTTATTACGCCTAATAAAACAAGACAGATAAACACACTCAAAATTTTTCCCTGCCTTGCACATTGAAGTATACAAGTAGTATATTGAACACCATATAGCTAAAGCACAAGATAATAAATAACCAATGTATGCTTACACTCATGCAAGGCACATACATCTTGCATAATTACATCATATAACTCACATCTTAACAATAATCCTCTCCACATAGTATAATTAGGATAATACAAAATATGCATGATTAAATATGGTCTAGTCATCAATTAAATTACTTATACTAAACCATCAAAATTAAGCAACTAACATCTCATAATCATAATGAAAACAATGAAGCTGAAAAGGTTATAATAATTCAATCATACCGATAATGTCACATGCTTCATAAACATATAATCATGTCACTATCATAGTGGTCACAATAGGGTATCAACATCACAAGTCATGATAACCAGCCATACCATCGATAACATCGCTCAAAGCACCAAATGCAGTTAATCCCTGTCATGCCCCTGAAATAACAACACTAAATACCCAAGCGTTGAAATACAAATAAAAAAATAAAATAAATAGCAAATATAAATATTAAAAATATAAATATAAATATTTATTATAATTATAATCATCATAATATATAATACTATGAATCTTAAAATTCATATAACTAATATAAAAATAATAAATATATTATATATTAAAATATAATATATTTATATAAAATATACCAACATACAGCGATTGATATTAAAGACATCAATATTAAACCAAGGTAGCATATTCTTAGGGAATCGTGTTAATACAAAGGCAGTAATAAAGGAAGAATTAAAGACAGCAAGGATGAAGGAAACGATTAAATATATGGAAGCAGTGATTACTATGTTAAAGAGCAGCGGTCAGTATTGAAGGCAGTGATTCATTGTGTAGAGGGAGCGCTAGCAATGAGGGAGGATTTTAGATTAGTTAATGAAGAAACAATAATTAATAGCAGCCATGAAAGGTTGTGTTTCTTGAATGGTTGTCTCTCCCCATCATGAGGATATTAAAGGGAAAATAAATAAGTGAGATATAGGAAAAATAAGAAAGGAATGGGCATTCAGATAAGCAGCACTAAGATAAATATTTTCTGAGCATGGCAAGGAAAGGGAGGTCAGCAGAAAATAAGGACAGGTTCAGGCAGATCAAGGAATCAGATAAAAGAAAGATAAATAAGAAATATATTTCTGAGTATTGCAGCAGATATAATCATCGAATGGGAAGGAGGTCAAGGCTTATATATATATGACCTGCAGCCAGTAAACAACAGCAATCTGATATTGGAAGTAATTGGTATGCACAATATATTTAATATGATATACAAGTAAATCTGTATATAGTTAATTTATATTAATAGGTATGTATCTGGATATATAGATTTTAAGTAAGAATAATTTATGTATACCAATCAATATATATATATATATATATATATATATATATATATATATATATATATATATATATATCAGTGTTACCCCAAGTTTCTGAGATGGGGGTGGTAGGGGGCGGCGGGACGAGTCCCCAAGTTTTCGATTTTTTAGGCCAAATTTTGGGATGGCTATATAAAATATAGGGAAAATTTAAAATATATAGGAAAATTTTAAATATTCATATGAAAACATGGATAAAGCATGCATAATATACATTATAGAACCTTAACATATAACATCTGTGTTTAACATTCTTTGTCAATACTCAATACACATTGAAAATTCAGAATTAACATATTTAAATATTCATATGAAAACATGGATAAAGCATGCATAATATAAATTATAGAACCTTAACATATAACATTTGTGTTCAACATTCTTTGTCAATACTCAATACACATTGAAAATTCTGAATTAACATACATGAATCATAATACAACCTCCAAGTTATAATTTATAAACTTATATCAAATTACATAAGGTTATTTCCAGCTCACAAACTCACAAATTGGGAGAACATTTGTGATCACAGTGAAGATTGTTTCACCTAGATTGATTACTTGGACATTACAATCCCTCAAACCTTCCGCAGATAATCTATCTATCAATAAATTCCTAAAGACATGCTCCAATAAAAGCATTTAAAAAGATCACGATGTGGCAAGAATCAAACATAGGTGGGCCTTGCACAACAAGATTATTTGATGAATTTGGTAAAGAACAAAACAAAGTGATGAATTTGGTAAAAAAACAAAACAAAACTAGCTCCCTATATGCCCTAGCTAGAGCACTACCCCAAACCACATTAATTGTGGCAGGGCATGTAGTCTATGAGGGATGTACAATGCGCATAGCATAGAAACAAATATCCAACATTATAATGCATACAACCCTTTGTTATAT
Source organism: Sequoia sempervirens (assembly GCA_007258455.2). Taxonomy (NCBI): domain Eukaryota; kingdom Viridiplantae; phylum Streptophyta; class Pinopsida; order Cupressales; family Cupressaceae; genus Sequoia; species Sequoia sempervirens. The sequence goes on from VDFB02000020.1 coordinate 34,886,606, forward strand.
AGCAAGACAATATAGGGTCGAGTGTGATGCCCTCCCTTCTAGATTAGGTAGTGTAGATGAATATGCAGCTACAATGTCATGAACTATGGTCACAATATGCATATAAATCTTGGAAGAGATGCTTTAGATTGAAATATGTTTGAACTTTGATCTTAAGGATTCATCTTGGTAGGAACCATTTAACACTCTACATTATTTCAGAGGCGAAAATTTTATTGTTGGGTTGTTGGATTTGAATCACATTGTTGAGTATTCCCTTATCTGAAATTGTTGCTCAGGAATTCAACAACTTTGTTTTCCAATTATTGATTTCTCCTTCAAGAGATGAAATTGCTGTTAGTAAAGATATGATGGTTTCTTTTGTCTGTATGGAAAGATGGAACAAAATATAAATATTTTTCTTTGAGCATATGGAAGTCAAATCAGTGGAATACAAGCACTCAACTGGTAAATGAAAATTCACAGAGTATTAATGATTTCATCTTTCTAAAAGACCATTGAAGACTACTATAATTTGGTTAATAATTTTCTCTAATTTTGACCATATGATGCATTGGTACTTTGAAATTCTAGAGTGGTCATCATATCTTTGTCATTTTTTAAAATATAAATATTTTTCTTTGAGCATATGGAAGTCAAATCAGTGGAATACAAGCACTCAACTGGTAAATGAAAATTCACAGAGTATTAATGATTTCATCTTTCTAAAAGAACATTGAAGACTACTATAATTTGGTTAATAATTTTCTCTAATTTTGACCATATGATGCATTGGTACTTTGAAATTCTAGAGTGGTCATCATATCTTTGTCATTTTTTTTAGGGATTTAGTATCTCAGTCTGGAAGTAAGCATTTTGAGTTATGTTTTTTAAACTCATTTGTTGCTGCTCAAGGTTTCATGTGTTGCTTTCCATCTTTCTGAAAGATGCCTTACACCTTCTCTATTAGCAGATGATTTAGGCGAGTGAGACAATGCTTTTGTATATAGGTAAGGAGGATTGAATCTATTTGCAAAAGTTATGAATGTTTTATACACATTTATATGGCTGTTTTCTGATCTACCCAATGAACTTATATTTTCAAGACAATTTTAAACTTCTGAAAGCGCATCATCGATTAAATCTCTTATCAAGCTTTCCCTTGTGTTGTGGCATTTTATTTACAATTTTATGGATTAATTTTAAAATCATTTCCCAAAACCCTTTTTAACATGTCTATAGTTATCCTTACTATTCTTGCAGGTCTCTAATTTGTGACATTTGCCAAATTTTTACTTCTTGGAGACACTCCTGACTTCTAGTTCTTTCAGTTTCTCTTGGATCTTTAACATAGGTTTCATATTGTATATGGTAGCTAAGGGTTGATCTCAATTGAGCATTTATTCTTGGAGTAGTCCATTTGGCCTAGAAGTTTATATTTCTGCTTGGCAAATAGTTTCTCAATCTGTCTATGTAAAATCAGAAGATAAAGTCGCATGCAATATCCATATTTCATATTGTTATGGAACTGTTAAGCATGGAAGAGAGGAGAAAAATGTGAAGGAAAATTAAAGTGCTATAGTATCAATGTTACAATTTTTGTCTCTTGCCATCCTCCTTATATACATTATACAAAAATATTCTACATTTGCTCCTTTTGATTCAATGGTGTTCTTGATGTTTAGGTGGTTTTCTTAAGTTTATAATTTAAAATTATTTGCATTTCATTGACAAGTTCATCTATTTTATGTTTTATTGTTTATTTTAGTCTTTCACATACATAATAACGAATGATTTTTTATTGTTTTGTGCTTTATATTGGTTGAGACATAGATGAGTGTAAGAATACCCCTTGAGCAGAGGGAGAGGGTATGAGAGAAGGGAATGCAAGAAGACTATCCCCTCTTCTTCTTGAGATAGAAAATAGTAGGGAATTGTATGAACTAATCAGTCCATTCTGAAATAATTGATTATGCATAGTCTAGAAAGTAAACATGGCTTTGGCTGCTCAAAACTTGTACAATCTTTGTTGTAAATACATCATTTACCCTTCTGAAATGTCTTAATGCTCCCTTGTTCTCCAACTGTGGATAGTGCAAATAGATTTTTTCTTTGTTTTGTATCTTTTCAAGTCCTAGAAAAGTACTGGCTCGCACAAGGGAATACACTAGGTATGATGTCATATGGAAGGTCTTTGTCTCAAAGAATTTGATGAGTTGAGAATGGATTGAGTCACTAATAAAGTGTCCCCAATCAGTGTAAGCTTTTACTTCGCATATTAGGTTGATGATATAAAACACCAGCTATTGAAATCCTTGCCTCTTGCTGCCCTATTACTCTATTCAGCATGGTGATCATATTGGAGAGTTATTCCTTGAAGTCTTTACAGTATAACAACTTTGGAAAATGATCATATCTTTGGCATGGTACAAGTAGCCACTTCTAATTCTCTTCTTTTTGACACTTTGAAATATTGTTTTCTCATTGGAGTGCACATTCTTTGAGATTCATGATCTAGGTTTCTCCATAGAGTCGTATGTTAAAAGCAGTCTCTATGGAGTCTGCATCTAAGCAACGCATGACCTTGTTGGAAGAAATGATTTTTCTTGTGTTTGCATCATAGTGATGAGCACAAGCTACTACAAGATCTAAGGATTGTACAGTGATAGGGAATGCTGCTGCTTATAAGATTCTGCTTTCTACCAGTCTACGGGCTAGCTTGTCTCCAGTTCTGTTGTGATCTTCTATCTTCAAATCGGTGATGTTGATGTGCTCTAATACGGTATTTTAGACATGAAATATGTTGTGCAACTAGATCCTTTGGCTCTATAACTCCTCACACAACTCCATTATGCCAAACTTCTCTCCTTACTGTTATAACTTAAAATTTGATAAACTTGAAGGTATGAACTTGCTGGTATAGTTGGAAAATAGATTATTTCTAGGTACAACCACTTGTAACAGTCTGAAAGGTATTAATTTGGATATATGAGTCCCTGCAACAGTTTGATGTGCAAGGATTTTTAAGTGTAGTCACTGCAACAACCTGGAACAATGATAATTTGCAGGTACAGTTTGCAAATAATAACTTTCAAGTTTGAAGTTGCTATAGTGGACTGAAATTAGGCAATTTTGTGATTTTAGTTCGCTGTAACAGTGATTTTTCAAGAATTTGGCTGCTGGTATGGACTGATTTGAAAGTATCATGCATGCAGTCACTATGTAGACCTAGAAAATATAATTTAGAGGCTGTATAGTGCTTGTTATAGTCTAAAATAACACTAATCTGTAGGTATAGTTACTGGAAGGTGTTTGGAAAGGGCTGGTAACCTTTGGAAATAGGTGAAATTTGATGCTTGAAACCCTAATGCAGCCACCTTAATTTCTCTGTTTTGGGTGGTGCCAAGTATTGCTGGTTATGATGGTCGACAAACAACCTTAGGCCTGAACTTGGAAATTGTGAAAGATGGTGCTTGAATGAGCTTGAAACCCTAGCACCTGATTTTGGTGTGTTGTATGGTACTGTAAACTGCTGTTTCTTCTGTCAATGACTATATTTATGCGTAGAGTTAGAAGTATCGTCAAAGTGTTGCAGTTTGATTAGGTATGAAGTGAAATAATCATAGTTGGACTACTCGCCAAAAACTTGCGAGTTTTTTTTTGAAACGAGTTTTAATGTAAAGTGCTTGCCAAAATAACTCGCCGATTTTTTGGCGAGTTTTTCAGAAAAACTCAGCGTCTTAGCAAAAAGAATCCTGCAGCCAGAATAAAGGCAATTTCGATTCATTTTTTGCGGTTTGTGTGGCTTTGAAGGTCTTAATTTGGGCTTTTTCAGCATTACTTTTTTCCACTCAATGAGGTGCGCCATGGAGTTTTGTATGGTTTCGGAAGTCTTAAATTGGTGTTGGCGGCGGGGGTGAAGCCCCTCGACTCCACTGGGGGCGTTGTCCCCAGACCCCCACAAGGGGCACTGCCCTTTGACCCACTAGGGGCGTTGCCCCCAGACCCCCACAAGGGGTGTTGCCCCTCGACCCCGCTGGGGGCGTTGCCCCCAGACTCCCATTGAATTCATTTTGATTTTCTAAGTACTCTCCAAGTCCAAGTTTTCAAGTTTGCCTACAAGTCTTCATCTATAATATCGTCTAGTTCTACCTCTCCCCTAGTTTTTACTAGACATGGGAAAGAGGAAGATGTAAATTTGTAAAATATATTAATGTAGTATTTACTTTCATTTTTACAAAAACAATTTGCTATTTTCATTTTGTTTCAGAATATCAACATCAGTGCATTCCACATGATGATGCCATTTTGTACCCAATTTGCTTTCAAATCAATCAAATACAACTAGACTTAGCTTGTTTCTTTTATGTACTCATTTATTGACTCATTGGATGCATCATATCATTGAATTTTGCAAAAAAAATGTGTTTTTAGTGAAATTTAAGCAATTTTTTAAGTTGCCGAGTTTTTTCCCAAGTTTTTGCCGAGTTTTTCTCGAACTGAGTTTTTCGGGCTTGCCAAGTACTTGCAATTGGCGAGTTTTCCAACTATGGAAAGAATCTCCATTCTTCAAGGATATAGGGCTGAAATTTGGAGGGAAACTTGCAAAAATACTTATTCTATGCCATAAGACGGTAGGAATAGCATTGTAGAATGCTAATTTTGTCAAAAACTGGTCTCCAAGAATGTTGTGTTTGATCTCCTAAACTTGAATGGTGCTGAAAACGGTCTTTAACTTGCAAAAATATTGAAATTGTCGCTCTAATGTGAAGCCTAGAAGCTTTTAGAGTTGTGTGAATAATGGATGAAGATTCATGTGATTAATAGGTAAAATCCAAAGGTTCATGTGATAAATAGATAAAATCCAAAGCTTCATTCTGCTTTAACTGGTCTTCAATCTTGGCTTGGGCATTAGTTTGAATGGTAGGCTTAGATTTGATGATTTTCCTCATTTCACTTTATTTTCTTTCCAATCTTCACTTGAGTGCATACACTAATTTGGGTGTTACTTTTCCTTTGTTTCTATTTTAGTTTAGGCAAGAAAAATATGCAATTTTGGTGTCCAAAAGAACTTAGGTACTAGAGTGTTTTTTTTACTTGATCTTAGCATCATAAAACATTCCAATCTGATTCTCATTGGGGATTTCCTAATGCGGAAGCCAATTTTGAGTCACTTTGATTTTGGCATTCATTGAGGATTTTCCATGATGGAAGCCAAATTGGGGATTTGGATTACTTAATGCCAAATTGGTTCATTAAGGGGTTTCCTTGATGAATGCCAAATTGGGAATTCTAGGCCTTGAATGCCAAAAACAAAAATTGGCACTCGTTGGGGATTTTTCTCAATGGATGCCAAATTGGGAATTCCATGTCTCGAATGCTAAAAACAAAAGTTAGCGCTCCTTAGGAGTTTTCTTGAATAGATGCCAAAATTGGGAAATTGATGACTTCGATGCCAAAACTGAAAATTTTAAAATGTGACACTAAAAATGAACAAGGCATATGCATGCTTGGAGTGCTTTCTAATGAATTTTTGAATTTTTTTGTAGAAACTTTTAATCTTTCATGAACAATGCTCTATTTTTCCATTCTCAAGTGTTGTGCCACAAAACTTGTAACTTTGATGAGTTTTCCATCATTTTGCTAACACCTAAAACCCTTTTTGCTTGATGAAGCTTGCTTTCTTCTTTTCATATAAAAAGTAGAAAAAGCAAAAAACAACTTTCTAAAAATAGAAATTTGTGATTTTTGTGCTTATCTTCTGAATTCAAGACATAACGAAAAAACAAAAAAGCCAAAAGCAACTTTTCTTAAAACTGGAAATTTTCTTAAAATAGAAAGTTTGATCTCTAGACTTCATTGGAACTCTTGTCTTGAATTTGACATGGTGGCAAAAAATATGGCCTCACCTTATTGTGCTAGAGAAGATTTACCTATCATGTAATCTTTTCCTTAACCTTATCTTTCTTTGTTTTGGTCTATACTGGAGCCTTCTTTAGAATTCATATCTTTGACATTTATCGTGACAAACATTCTTATACTTTCATAGGAACAAGACATTCCAACACCTAAGGACATATCCTTGATCAGAAAGATAATAGTTGACATTGATAACATAATATGATTTTGAAGGAAATTTTTTTAGGGGTTCCAAAACTAATACCAACAAAATTTCTGTTGATTTTGTGCCCATTGTAAATGGTCTCTAAGTGACCTCAAAATGTCTCTACTATGCTCCAAAAAGTCATAAGCTGCCAGCACATGGTCGTTAGTGAAAACAAATCAGTGAAGATACGTGCATAGTGCCATAAATACTATCATGTCGATGGACATGTGGTAAGTGGTTTTATGGCAACTCTCTCCAAGGTTCTCTAGTGGTTTGAACTTAGTATAGATTCCAAAGAAATGAGAATACTTATAGTTAATTGAAAACTTCACCCTCAACAATACTTCTCGAGTCTTCCACTTTGATAAAAACCTATGCTCTCCCAAGTTTCGGGGACGGGGATGGTAGGGGATAGTGGGATGTGTTTCCGGTATGCGGGTACTTTTGGGCCATTTTTTAGGTGACGGTAGGGGATGGCTATTAAAAATAGGGAATTTTTTTAAAATATAGATAAATTTCAAATATTCGTATCATAACATTGATAAAGCATTCATCATAGACATTGTAGAAGATTAATACATAACATTATACTTGAATTGAGATTTCACATGAGAATTGACAAACAAATTAACAAAATTCAAATGCTTTCATTGTCAATGCACATACATATTATATAAGAATTTTAAGAAAATGCCTGAAGGCTCCAAGTTTCAGCTACAAAATGACAAAAACATAGAAAATATATGGCTGTCCCTAATTAGCAAATGCAGCTGGTAGGTTTGTATCAAAAAATTGAAGCTCAAGTTTGAGTCACTACCAGTCTACCGGTGTAAGGGTTGCCTCAGGCAATGGAACCCCAACCAATCCCTCCTGTGTCTCCTCCTCATCAATTTGTATAGCATCTTTCAGATCAACATCCCAACATAAGGTTGGAGTCTGACGATACTCAAGAGTTTGTCGATCTTGTAGCCGCAAAGCATTGTGTACAACCACCAACTTCTCTGATCCTCTAGAGGTAAGGCTGTTCGTCTTGACTAATTGGATGAAGCTATATGTGAACCAATTCCTCTTTGTAGCGGAGGAACTGACAACTTGTGAAAGAAGATGAATGGCAAGTAACCTCAACTTTGGTGCATCCTTGACATGCCACGTCCACCATCTAATAGGGTCATTTTGAGCTAATGTAGCTCTATCCGACCTCGCCTCTGGTTTGTCAAAGGTTGGACCACAAAGATTGACAAATGCAAGCTGTTGTGTGTGAAGTAAATCAAATTCCTCTTCAGTATACATTTTCCTAAGGGCCTTCATGAAGCCTTCTTTCACCTCTTCATCGTGAGATGGAGGCACTCTCTCAGGTCTTCCTGCATACCATTTGGTATTGAGAGCATAGGCTGCCATATGAAACAGGGTCCTCCACTGTTGTGTCACAATGGGCCTAAGATGCTCCTCATAAAATCCCAAAGTAGGGTCCCTGCTATGAATTGCTTGCTTGATCTGCCCAAGCATGCTATTGAAGGTCTCATAAATCTCTCCAAGGCTAGGAGAGTCAGTATCAACATATCTAATTACTTGCACAATAGGCTCAATGAAGGAGCAAACATATCTGCAAGTGCAAACAAGTTACAAAAATTAAAATCTTCAAAAATAATGGAAATATTTTAGAAGTTAAAATTTAAAAACATTAATAAATTATTAAATTAACATTTTAAAAATTAAATAATAAAATCAGCAATTTTCTTACCTCATTGTGGACCACCAATCATCATCAACAATTTTTCGTTTCACACTTCTTCCTTTCGATGTTCTTGTCTCTTGCCATCTACCCCACTCTGCATTGACCACCATTAATTGTAAAGCCTCTTGGACCTCAAGCATCCTCTCTAACAAAACCAAGTAGCTGGCATAACTAGTGTCCACAAGCTTGGGGAATTCCTTCCTCGAAAACATCTCGAACAAAGTAAGTGAACTGTGGTGATGGCAAATGAACATCTACATATCTCTATCCTTTGACACCACTGCCTTCATTGAATATATCTTCACAATGTCCTTCAAGGTATTGTTTAATGCATGAACACATGGGGTCCAAAAAATGTGCTTATAAGCACCCTCTATTGTTAATCCAGCTAACTTACACACACAGGCTGAATTTGTCACTACTTGTACAACATTAGAGGCTCCAACCTCTTCAATTGCATCTCTCAAAATTTGAAATTGGAAGTTTGCATTGTTCCTTTTCCCTAAACAATCAATAGCTCTAAGAAAATAAGAGCCAGCTATACATGTGACAATAATATTGATGAGTGGCCGATGTTTGATATTGGTCGACCCATCCATGATGATGGAGCATCCATCCCCTATCCAAGTTTGTCTCATATCTTCCATCAACACACTCACCTTGGAATAATTTCTATCAAGGAGGGTGGTGCATAGCTTGTGTTTGCCAAGTGGAACAAATGAAGACCAACAATTATCACATCTTTGAACATTTGTTTAAAATATGGTGAACGTGCCACATGAAATGGTATGGCATGAGCATAAAAAACTTAGCTATAGAGGAATCAACTACATCTTGTAATTGTGTGTTAAACATATCTACAACAATAGTTTTCTTCTTTCCTATTGGCGTAACAACTAACACCTCTGGAGTGAAAGTTGATACAGACAGCTATGCACACTACGCAATGAGTGCTCTTCAAATTAGGAGGGGAAGCTCCCTTGTTGTGCGGACAAAATGCTTGAAAAGTAAACTAAATTATTTCCTATCTTTTTGTCTCAGCTGTAAGAGGCACAAGGTTAAGAAAACCACGAACGTTGCAACTAAGGATTTTCTAATTTTGCAGATCAGTAACTACAACTAAAACTAAAGCTTTAAATCTATCCAGTCTCCTCAAGTAAACAGAGCATGAGGAAATGGAGCAGGAATGTTCTTATACGATAAACTAGGTACAGATTCACAACGTGAGGGCAAGGTGGCACAACTATTTGCTGGTCTGAACAGGTTTATTATCACACACATCACACGATAAGCTTTAAGTACAAATTCTCAACGTGAAGGCAAGGTGGGTACAACTATTTGCTCAATCTGAATAGGCTTATTGAAAACAAAACACAAAGGATAGCCAACTAGGACAGTAAATTGCATAGACGAAACACGTGTACAATTTACGATCGAACTAGCCACTATATCTAACTAAGATAAGCATTCACCATAATAACAGTATGAAACCCGAGTGGCATAACAATTCATCATTATAACAAATACTCGCGAACAGATACAGAATAAGCAATATTACAGGCAAGGTAGGCACAACATATATTACTCTCTTGTGCAAAAGTTATTTACAAATGAACAAAAACTCTTATTTATAGACATCGAAAGGTGTAGGGAACCCTAAAATCACCTTGAGTCAACTACAGTCTTGCAATGCATGCAAGATTTATTGCTAAACCCTAATAAAGCAAACTATACAGTTAATTAGAAAGCTACCATCAGTTAACCGGTACATCTAATTGTAGACATGCAAAATTGGCATCATGCATTTAATTAAGTCATATTCGTCCATTCATCAAATAAATCAAGTTTATTTGATTAATCTCTAAAGTCCTCCATTTAAATTAAATAAATTCATCTTTAACACTAACATCATCCCCTTCAGCTAAATAAATCAAAATATTTATTTAACTAAGTCTAAATCATTTTCCATCTCCTTTTGATTTATTTTAATCCATAAATCTAAATCAAATAGGTCAAATCACCTCACCTCCTCTTATTTAATCAAATCATGATTAAATCTAATCTTAATCCATGTCACATCCTCTAACTTTTCCCACTTGCACAAATAAATCAATTTAATTAATTTATTAAATCTTCATTTTCTCTCAACAAGGCATAAAAGTGGAATATTCCTCCATTTCAAATCTCCCTCCAAATGGGATGAGTCCTTCCAACAAGGCGTTTATTTCATCTTACAAGTCCTTTTGCATTGAGCCAAGTGGCCATTACTCCATTTGACTCTTCATCCACTTTGTCATTTCACCATTTTCAAATTTCAAATTTATGCATTTATGGGCACATTCATCAAAATGTGCACATCCTTCATCCATCCATCTCTTGACAAGTGGCACCTTGCCATTGGTTGAAAATTAGTCCCACATTGCTTCATTTTGGGCATTTCTCCAACTTGTCATTCTATAAATAAGAGGCTTCTTTCCTCATTTCATCATCCACAATCTAGAGCAAAGTTACTCCACATTGAGAGCTAATTTTGTCCACTTCATAGCATAACAATCTTCATCATTTGAGCTTGTCAAGGGTTGGGAAAGGGCCACTTTTCATATCAAAGTGGCACCAATCCACTATGGAATAGGTATACATTGTGCTTCTTTAAGCTTTCAATTGGTTTATGTTATTTTTATTTTGTTTATGAAGCATGATGTATTATTTCATAGGGATGTTGGATATTTGTTTTGTTTTAAAACACTAACCATGCTAATGTCTTGTTTAGAGTTTTAGCCATTTGTAGATTTTCACATCCACACTAATCTAAAAGGACAATGTGCAAGCATGCACGTCCTTATTGAAAGAAAGTTAATTGGAACACTACCATCAGTTAACTGAAAACCCTAAATGAAAGTCTAACTCTTGCGAAGATAATTCCAAGGAAGAGATATGCATGCATGAAATCAGCAAGAGAACTCAAGACTGAAAGTCGAGTTAACTGCTGCTCTTGACTCTATCCTTGAAACTAACTGCAGGTCCCAACTGGCAGATCACTCTAGGTCATCTCGGTCCAACACCTCGACTAGGAAATCATCGACCACTTTGTCCTCTGGCACTTTGACGCTGTCCACAATAATAACCTACCTCTTCAACTCCTTGTCACCATCCTTGATCGTTTGCATGCATTCTTTGACATCCTCAGCCGCCTTTTTGAAACTAGTTGTCATCATTGGGAAGTGATCCAACTTGGACGCCATAGGAGCTCCATCAAGATATCGCGAACAAGCTTCTGGAACTCAATTTGCATAGCCTCGAGATTAGCATAGGTACCATCTTTACGAAGATAATGGCACGGGATCTGAGTGACTTTGGCGGTTTCGTAAATGGAGTGATGATCTCTGTTCCTTTTGCAGCTTGACGCTTCTGATGTTTTTCTTGATTCTTCTCAATGAAAGTGTTGCATGATGAAACTAGGAAGCTTGACCGCGAACACTCTAGTTGCGAGAAATACACACGAACTCGCTGCATACGTAGAATTCCAACGGTGTCCAACCCTCCGGATGCACTTGAAACAAAACTGTTTCAGTCATTCTGATGAAATCATGAATTAAGACCAATTTGGTCTTGAATTTAGTCTGCGTAAACTTCCTTCTGAAAAACTCGCTCGTTGACTGTAAACACGGCTATATTCTGACAACTTTTCCGAAAAGGCTGAAAAAGCTCTGAACAAGACTAAAAATAGCTTATGGCAGGAAAAAATTTCGGAATTTTTTTGAAACGTGGGTTTTGTGTAAAATTGAATTTTAAGCAAACCCAGATCAATAAAAATTCGAAAAAGTGAGTTTTAGCTAGGCATGCAGAGGTTTTTCAGTCAAGAAAAGTAGGGGTTCTAGAGCTCGCTCGGGACAATTTTTCCCGAAAAAATCTGGAATATGGGTTTTGTGTAGAACGAAATTCTAAGGCAATCCAAATAGCTCAATTTTCGAAAAGATGTGTTTCTGACCCACATGCAAAGAAATTCTCGGAAAAAAAAATAAAATTAATACAGAGCTTTAGAATAAAAGCTATGGGGCAATTTTCTCAGAAAAATCTAAGACATGGGTTTTGATGCTGATGCTGATGTGAACCCAGATGATCAAACTCTGAAAATTTTGTTGTTTTCTTTGACATGTGAAGAATACCTAAGACGAGAATAGAAGAAATTAGACAAAAGATAGAAGTTTGTTTTTGTTTATTCAGCTTCTGTAGAAAATTGCCTATGCTTGACTGGAATTTGATGAAACTTGCATGCAAATAAAAAATGAAGTTTGGAATACCCTTCCTCTGAATAAACTGGATTTGTCGCTACGAAGAACACTAAAATATGACACCTGTAGCACCTTCAAAGTCTTGTTTTCTCAAGAAAGACATATTTCTCTTTGCTTGGGATGAAGAATAATGGACGCCTAAGTTTGAATAAATAGGCTTTCTCATCAAAAACGTGGTAAATGCATGCAAATCCTAAAAATGGCGCTTGGCTTATGATTGGACCTCAAAAAACCCACGCCTAGCCTATGATTGGCTCTCAAAACAGTTAACTGATGATCAATATGCCCTAAATAAAGCACCATGCTTTAATATTTGACATAAAATAAATCGCCATCGTCAAGACTTTAGTTAAAAAATCCCAAATAAAGCACCTTGCATTAAAGCTTCAGTTAAAAATATTAAATAAAGCGCCATCCTTTGATATCTTGAGATAAATCTTGACATGCGCCATGCATTAAAGCTTCAGTTAAGTCTTGACATGCGCTTCAGTTAAGTGAACATGCAAAATAATAACTCAACATGCAAACCAGTTAATTGGACATGCAAATCAGTTAACTCAACATGCAAAACTAAAAAAGCACCTGACATGCAAAGATGTCAAATGAAGATGACAACCCAAAAATCGTTCACTTCAATTGAAATTCGAAATTCAAATATTGAAATAATATTTAAAATTCCTCTTTTAGGGCGCACAAGTCATCTTGAGTTTGAAAAATCAACTTTGACTTTTGGCGTTTTTCTTCAGACTTACCATTTTCTATGAAAACTGGATTTTGAAGCTCTCCAGAGCCTTTGTTCAATCCCTGACACTGATTGACTGACCTCACCAATTGACTGGCTGACAGTTGTATTGCAGAGCAGAACAAAAACTGGTCAAAACACTCCTTGAGATTGTAGACCACAAAACTAAGATTTGAGTGCTCAAAAATCCAAGCGCCCTTTTGTAAAAGCTGCGCTTTTTCTCAGACTTACCCAAATTTCCTCCATCTTCATTCTGTACAAAGGCAAAACTGAATCCTCCATAACTTTTGTTTGACAAAGTTTCAAGACTAGATAACTGGGTCATTGCGGAGCTAGCTTCATTCCTCACAACAACCTTAAGAGAGCACCTCCTCTGAAAACATCATCTGGGGGTTGAAAATCAAGGGCGCCTTTTGAAAAATGTGCTCTTTTCATCCCAGAGATAGCCATTTTCTAAACTGGCCAAAATATCAGTAAAACTCTGGCTACAGGCTGCTGAGTCAACTTCTGATCTAATGGAGACAGGAAATAGAGAGATGCATTTAACACGATCAAGATGAATACCTGAGATCATCAAAAAGAAGGCATTCAAGGCTCCAAAAGCTCAAGTGCCTTTTTGAAAATGTGCTCTTTTGCTTTTGCCTCAATATTTTGACCAAGATTTAACCTCGCGTTTGACCTCTGGCTTAGGCAATTCAGCAACTCAGATTCACCCACTGACGGATGCATTGCGAAACCTGAGCAAATGTGAGACAAACATCCTAGGTGTCGTTTGATCAAAAACCTTCATTTGACCCCTCAAAAAGATGGGCGCCTTTCTCAAAAGCTGCGCTTTTCCCTCCAGAGTCATTTTTCACCTTCCTCGTTTCTCGCTAAATTCCTCGTAATAGGTGCTGAACATATCTTTCAAGCTGGCTAGATAGCTCATCGCGAAGTTGACAGTATTCCTGACAAATCTTCCTGGAACTTACAAGTCTCAAAACTGACATCTGGGCCATTAAAATCTAGGGCGCCCCTGGCCTCCAAGGGCTCTAGTGCTCCAGAGTTAGAAATTTTTTGATGATTTTCATCCCGGCGAAAAAAATCTCCTCCGAGACGAAGCATTACTTAGCACTTATCTTGCCACAAATTCTTCATTTGAGCGTTTCTAGGCTTAGATTTCAACATTTGACATCTGGCCATCTTCCATTGATGACTCCAAAAATCTCAATTCTCCATCTAAAAAAGTGAAAACTACCCACCAGACTTACGCTAAGTTTTAACTAAATCTAACTTCACTATTGTGACCGTGAAGCAAAATAAGCCAATCAAAACAATTTTCAGTCAATTCTGACAAGTTCCAATTTTTAGGGTTTCGGGGTCTGAAACAGGAGCTTGAAAAACCCTAATTTTCAATTTTTTCAAATTTTACCAGTATCTTCCAGACATCAAACTGACACAAAGTCCATATTTGACTTGCCCCAAAAACAGTGTTTTGACATCACTTTAACAAGGTTAAGACTTTATTAGCAAAATACCTTAATGAAGCAAAAAATTTGGTTTGGGTACAACATTTCCTCTAGTAGAAGTAGAACCCTCTCCCCAATGAAATCCAACATTCACGGACCCTATAAAGAATGACACACTAGGCTGCAAACTCTCTAACGGAGTTCCTTGCTCTCTTGCCTCCCCCTCCATATGCAATCTAGTTGCCTCAATCTTCTCAATTGGAGTTATTTTTTCACATCCTTTCACCCCTTTACCACCTATCCGCAAAAGATGACAATAAACTCTTGTATAGCTGCCTCTATATTGTTTTTTGCACAAATGGCAAAACCATTCTCTACTCCCCCTTGATTTTTTTTCTTATCCTTATCAACTGGTGTTGCAAATTGCAATAGAGGTTTCTTAGGTTTAAATGGGCCTTCTGTATAGGTTTTGATAACTTCAAAAGGACATTCAAATGGGTTTAAATTTGCTAGCCCTGCTACACTCCCACTCCCTAAAGAACCCCCAATGGCTGCCATACTTTTATGAGTTCTACTTTTAGGTCTGTTTCTTTCATGCATTTGAATCTCAACCTCCTCATTATCATTACTAGTACTTCCACTGCTACTCATTATTATTTTTGGTTAAGAATTGAAAAGAGAGCTGCAAGTTCAAATAAAAGAAAAAATAAATTGACAATTCCCTTCCTATGTGGTAAAAAAATTGAAAAAAACTTAAAAAATGAAAAACAAATAGAAAAAACAATTGTAAAATGAAAAACTTACCTCTAATGGAGTGGATTTGATGCCCTAGTCTCCTCTTTCAACTGTCACTCTCCTCTTTCACTTGCCAGTCTTCTTTTGCTGCTCTTCACCTCAAGTTAGCAAATGTCAAAATGAGAATGTTTTTTTTTTGGTTGTTTTGATATGTGAAACAGGTTTAGATTTTGTTTAAAGGGATGGGAGGTCCTTGTGGGCCCGCCCATCCCTTTTCTATTACAAAATGTGTTTTTGAAAAAAAAAAAAGTAAAACGTTGTTGGGCCATAGAGGATGGCTAGCCATTTGCTGCCATTTTTTGGGCATTTGGGGATGTCCCATTTTTTTTGGCATTGACTGGGGATGGGGGGAGGGATGGAGACATTTCCAAGGCATCATCGAGTCCCCAAAATGTTTAAGGGATGGAGATGAGGGTACCAGGGTAGTGTACGTGTCCTCGGGGAGCACTAATATTAAAAACTCAAGGTTTGAAAGATGACCTCCTCTTCACTGTCCCAA
Source organism: Sequoia sempervirens (assembly GCA_007258455.2). Classification (NCBI taxonomy): domain Eukaryota; kingdom Viridiplantae; phylum Streptophyta; class Pinopsida; order Cupressales; family Cupressaceae; genus Sequoia; species Sequoia sempervirens. The sequence goes on from VDFB02000020.1 coordinate 34,902,202, forward strand.
TGCTTTGGTATTCAAATATTTAAACAAGTACCTTGCTGGAGATGAAAATTGTGCTTAGAAGAGATGAAAAGTCCATGTAGGACTTCTAGTGGTGGTAAAGAGGTAAGGAAAGAGAAATTGAAAAGGATGTCACTATTTGTGAAAACCCTCCAAAGGATCTAGAAATCTGCACATGTAGAACTACAAAAGTATGAAGAAAATGCCTTGAATCTACTATGAAAAGCATATAGGAGTTTACTCGTTAAGCTTGAAATGGAATCATCCTTGATATATAAGCATTTTCTGCTTAAAAACTCTACTTTTATCCTTGTTTTAAAGCTGACTAAATGTATTGCTGAAAACACTGCCATGGGCATTGATTTCTCATAAGTTAACCACTTTTATGCTTGGCGCACATCACTAATCTATTTGCCCTTTTTCCAAGTGCTGAGCAAAAATCTTAGCTGGCTAAGCCACTTCAAAATGGTGCCTAAATGGCCTAAATTATCTTTTTAAACTGTGGTGGAATTTCATAGTGCATTTGGCTATTTGGTGGCAAAGCCACTTCCAAATGGTGCCCCCTTTGTTGGCTTATTTCATTATCAATCCTTAGAAATCAATCACTTAATTCCTTGCCACTCCCTTGGCATGATTTCATTAGCTATTTGCCACTTTTAATGATGGCTGGGCAGAACTTTGTGTTGACACTACCACTTTATCTTATGACCCAAAAAGAACATTACATGGTAAGCATGTTTTGCTTAGCTTGTTGCCATTGTGGGTGTAATTTAACATGGATTTTCCACTCAACTTATGTGCCACCTTTTGGTACAATTCAAATCAGCTTAGTGTCTCTTCATCAGTCCTTTGCCCCTTCTTAGGCACCTTTTTGCACTGGCATTGCCATTTCCATTAGGTGCCAATTTTTCCAACTTAATTAGTTCACCTTGTTTTCATTGAGATTCTTAATGTCTTTGCCACTTTAAAGACACTGGCAGAGTTATCAAGTCACTTTGACACTTTGAAGAAACATGGTGGAATTTTGAGAGGCTAATGCCACTCTAAAATGGCGCCTTAAGTGATTCTCATGTATTTCTGACTTGATCATGATTCTGTAATGGCACGTATGTTAGAGTAATCATGCATTAGCTAATAATTAATTTATCTTTAATTGATTATTAGTCTAATTTATTCTCATGCACTTAATCTAAACTTAGGAGTGCTTTTATGCTTTTAGGGTTTTGCTCCTATATAGCACTCAACCCTCACTGTAATTATCTCTTGAGCTTTCATATCTTTTTGATAGTCTCTTGCTTTTGTAGCTTTTTCTTCTTGAGGAATATTGCATATATTGTTTGTAGAACTCTTGCGTGGAAGGTGTCTTTGTTCGTTGTTTGATCCTATGACTCGTGTTTTTCACAATTCTAACATGGTATCAGAGCCTTGATTTAGTGAACCCCTTCTCGATTTATGAAGGTTTTTTTCTTTAACAAGGGTTATAGGCTTCAGATCTAAATCCCTTTTGCTTTTTTTGCAAATTTTGGAGGTAGGCAATTTTTGGTGCATCTAGGATCGAAACAGAGTCTTCCGTTGGATTCAAAACTATCGAGAAAGTCAAATTTGTTTTTTGTTTTGCCTAATTTGGATTCTTGATGCCAAATCTATGAGGGTTTGAAGCGGTTGCTTTTTTTCCATATTCGGAGGGTAGCCACAATTTCAGAGCATTTTGGTGTGAAAAGAACCTCCCTGTTGGATTCAGGAGGTCGATTAAATTTGCCCTATTTCGGTGTCAGGAGCATTTGAGGCAAAAAAATTTGCACAGGCCTGTACGGCCTTCGTACAACCTTGTGCACAAAAATCGAAAAAAAAATCATGTTGGCGTCGGCATAGTTTTTTAATTTATCTTTTTAGAAATTCAAAAAAACGCAGGCTTATTTTTTTGGAGGGGCGATTAATTTTTTTGAGGAAAACAAAGGGTATTAAATACCTTGCGCAGGACGCCTGCGCAAGTGTACTTGCTAGGTCTACCTACGTAGGGAAAGCCCCATAAAAGAGTGTTGGTTATTTTTTATGACGCCTTTCTTAATTTTCTAGCATACTTTAAAAAAAATTGACAGCTATTCCAAATTTTTCCTGGTAGGGTACAAGAAAAGAATATTCCGTCAACACTTGGAATATTCTATTGGCGAGTTTTTAAGGGGGGACTTGATTTTTTTTGCCGGCGAAAGGAATATTCCTTGAAATATTCTTGATGTCATGCTGACGCTAGCATGACATCAGTCATATGGACGGCTTGCTTGGCCCCCTTTGACCCCTTCTTTGGCTTTTAGGAGCATTTTTTTTCTTTTGGCCATAACTTTTGCATACAATGTTTTTGGGAAAATGAGATATCATCAGAAAGCTGGTTGCCCCAACTTTCCAATGGTGTGGGTCTCATCACTTGATTTTGTTGTTGGTGCATTCTACAGCCTGTTGAAGTCAGAGGTACTGTTTTCAGTCTCGAGCTTGTAACTTTTGACCAATTTCTTTGTTTTTTGTGATTCTAGCGGCGTTGGAACCGTCTTTCAGAGCTCTTCATAGCCAACCATGCACTTTTTCCAGATTGCTCTTCAAGTACATTTTATTAAGGTTTTTGTGTTTTCGCACTCTGGTGAATTACTTGGACGTCTTAGCTCCTGAAATTTTTTCGTTTGCATGGGATGACTCGTGTTTGGCTATCCTATATGTATTTCTAGTATTTTGTCCTATTTGGGCATTGCATTCATCTTTTTCATGCACATTCTCTTTTGTAGACACACTGAGATAAAGTGTCATTCTAGCGTATACTTTTTGGAGATTTTGCACATTTTGTTGTGCCTTTTGTACTTGCACTATGATATAAAGAGCCATGGGGGGATTGATGTTTGCCTTTAGTTTGCTATCACACCTTTGTCAAGTGAGTGTTCCTTTCACGACAGTAGTGAATCCTAGTGATTTTTGCCTCATGCGTGTGTGCCTTAGTTTGTACACCTTTTTATTTGTAGGTTGTTTCTCCTACATGCACTTCTTGGTTTCATATAGTTTCAATATACCTGTCTTGGCTCTCCCTTTTTAGCATTATGAGGGGGTTTCTACTGTTAGTGCTAATGCTTCCTTGGTTTCGCAGTTTGGAATGATCTATGTATCTAGCTCTTGTTCCTATGTACTTTTAGATGCACTGTACATCAACGACTGGTTACTTGCATTTGAGGTGAGATGGATCATTTACCATATGGAAATTCTTACATTCCTATTTTTGGAGGCGACCTTCCATTTTCATTTGATTAGAGACTACTGGGTACTTGTTTTTCAACTTGCATCTTGCATGTTGAGTAGTGTCATTTTGGTCACTCATATAGATTCATGTACCGTTTTCCTTTGTTTGCCATCTGATTCGAGTAGTGTCGTTGGGGACACTCATGCAGATTATTGTCTCTCTCGTGATTAGTGTTCTTTAGACTATTTGGTACCTGGATTTTCGATTTGCATGTTGAGTAGTGTCGTTGGGGGCACTCATGTAGATTATTGTCTCCTTGATCTGACATTTGTATCTTCAATTTCTAGATGTTTGCTTTGTTTTCCATTTGATTCAGTAGTGTTGTTGTGGGCACTCATGCATATTCTTGTTATCTTGATCCTGATCATCATTTGCTTCAAAGGAGGTTCTTCATTTCAGCACTATATCAGTCATCATTCGACAATAGTCTACAACTTCTTCGTGATTCAGTGATGTTCTACATGTTCCTTCTTTTTGGCCAATTGTTTTGGTTGGCTTCTCAGTCCTTCACACCTTGATTTGGAATTTTGGAGGCTTTTTCAATCCTTCATTCGCCTTTCTCTCTTTTGGAGAGGAGTTTTCTCCCACTATGGTTTTCTCCTTTTCTCCTGTTGTGAGTGATTTTTTTTATACATGGGTACCTCACTCGGCCTTGTTTGTGGGGACCTATCATGCATTCTATTTTTAGGGCTTTTAGCTACTCCCTAAGTTCATCTTAAGGGGGGGTGTTAGAGTAACCATGCATTAGCTAATAATTAATTAATCTTTAATTGATTATTATTCTAATTTATTCTCAGGCACTTAAGCTAAACTTAGGAGTGCTTTTATGCTTTTAGGGTTTTGCTCCTATATAGCACTCAACCCTCATTGTAATTATCTCTCAAGCTTTCATATCTTTTTGAGAGTCTCTTGCTTTTGTAGCTTTTTCTTCTTGAGGAACATTGCATATATTTTTTGCAGATCTCTTGCATGAAAGGTGTCTTTGTTCGTTGTTTGATCCCGTGGCTCGTGTTTTTCACAATTCTAACAACACCAACCATTAAGTAGCATCTCTTTTAACTTGTCTCCTTTTCTTTAACACTAGGTGTACTTTCTTCATCACTTTGCCACCTTTCATCTTGCTTAGGAAGAATTTTGTGTTTCTCTAAAACTTGTCTTTGCATTTTGACTTGTGCTGACGTTGTGTTCACATTGCCACTTAGATAACATACTGGGGGCCTTTTCTTAACCATTTGCCATTCATGTTTTCAGATTCAAGTCTTTGGCATTACTTTTTTCTTCTTTGTATGCTTGTGCTACCATCAATTAGGGACTTCTTCATTTTCATTCAATATAGTTCATCCTTGAGTAAACTACAACTATTGTTAATTGAAAAAATTGACAATGATTTGATAACCTCAATACTAGACAAGAGGAAAAACTTGGTTGGCGTTGGTAACATGACAAGAATGACCTGATTTATGACCACAAACGTGATTGAAATCAAAGTTTTGTAGGGGTACCTACAAACCATGTTTGCATTGACAAGTTACTATAGTCAATATCAATGGAAAAGTGTTTGTAGAACAAAAAGTAGAACACCCTCTACTTTGCACTTCTTTTTTGGATTTGTAGGTAGAAAAATCTAGACATGAATGTTGAAGCCTCATCTATGAATGAGATGGCATACAACAACAAAGATAGATGAAGAATGTTGAACCAAGACCACAAGTACTAGAGACACCCCCCCCCATATGTTGATATGAACTATCAATAATAGGAAATATGACTTTTTTGTCTAGTTACAATAGTATGTAGATTTGAGTATTTTTGCCACCAAACATTCTAGGAGGAATTTGGGTGTGAAAGATCATGGATGATGGCATATCCCATTCGGGTAAGTTTCTTTAAATATTATTAAAAATATCCAATAAAATAACTTTTTGAATGTTTAGTGCTTTTTGAAAATTTTAAATTTCACGAGTATGTCTTCAAATATCTAAAGCTAAAACATGTGCATTTTATTGATTTTTGCGTATCTAAACTCAACTTTCCTTTTTCAAACACTTAATAGCTCAAGGCCACAAATTGCAAAGAGGTTGGACACATTACTATTCTTTGTCCACCAATAGGTTGATCAACTACAATCAAGAAGCGGCATTGCACTTTAGGATTCTTTTTTGTCCGATAGATGAGACTGATCCCTAAGCAACATATCTCCACACAAACCTCTTATTTTCCTGCCTTTAACAATTCTTTGAGTAAAACAAACCCCCTTGAACACAAGTTGACAACACTCCTTGCACCAGTGAAAATTTCATTATCTTGTAGTTTCTCCAGAATACCTTTATGCATGTCTTTAACATGAACATTCCTGGTTCCAATAAAATTCTCATCTTCCTTCACTCCTCCAGAATGCCAACTATAAACAGTTCCATTTGCAAGTTCATTTTGGCAACATAGGAAGAGTACATAGTAACTCTTATAAATGTGTTGGTTATTGTGTAGTCTGCCACTTGACCTTAATTGGGATTAATTGTGAAAATAGGAAAACACATTCCATGATGCTCCATGTGTGAGAATTATCTATATGAATTACATCATTATCCTTTCTCCACCTTCCATTAGTAACTATTGGTTTCTAGCGTTTCTTTTGGGATGGAACTGGATGTTAATTTTTTTCTTTCGGGCAGTACCCATAACTGACAAGAATGAAAGAAAGTTAACATGGGAATGTTTTCATTAAAAAAGATTGGACTAAGCTATGACCTAACTTATTTACACTTCTACTAAACTTCACTTTGAACTCTCTATCTTTCCATTTTATTTGCAAAGATCGGCAAGCTTGGGGACAAGAAGAGGAGAAGCTAACATTTTCTGGTGGTTGTTTATGCATATATATATATTTTCCCAATTGATATGAAATCTATGGCAAAGGTCTTGTAATTTTATGGAATTTATTTGAAACTAAGAAACTGCAAAACATTAGCTTGATGAACTTAATTTGTCATTGAAATTTGTGCTTGAATATCTTAATTTTTTTCTGAATAATATACTTGCATCTGCTGCCTGCATTACAGATTTTTTATTAACATTTTGGTTTTTGTAGAATGATTTGATCCATGGTTGGGGAATTGATATGAAACTTGGCTATTGCGTACAGGTATAACAGTAAAGGTTTCTTTATTCTTTTATGTTCACTTTGTTTATGGGTTTCACTTTCCTTTGAGATAGTTCATGCCTATTCTCTGCATTCTTATTTGGTCGCAAGACTTGTAGTTCATGCCTATTCTCTGCATTCTTATTTGATTGCAAGACTTGTCTATCACATTTTAAAATTTTGAAGAAAAATGACCTCTAATACATCATATGTTATTCTCTTTCTTTATTTCATTCTCTTTTAAATCCTTTATTTTCCACCAAAAAATGCCTAGTTGGATTCTAATTGAGATTATTGATGGTGTTATGCTGTTTTTTTCTATAGACATCTTAAAGTTTAGGTAATACACAAAGCCAAAAGGTTTCCATTTATTTATTTGATAGCCTCATCTCATTACATTCATAGCCCTCAAGATCTTTTCAAATATTTGATCTCTTTCCAATGTGATGAAAGAGCAGCCTCGTTAGATCTTTGAGCATATTTTTGTATTTTCATTTTGTTTACCTTGGTATAAAGTAGATGCTATTAGTTTTCTTTGTATCAAAATATATTGTTCAAAAGTTGCATTATATCTAGAAAATTAATGTAATTTATTTTTCTTTTGCTTCAAGAGGAATCTCACATGGTTTAGAATTGCGTCTTACAGGGAGACCGAAGCAAGAATGTTGGGGTAATTGATAGCGAATACATAGTACATCAAGCAATACCCTCTTTGGGAGATAATGCTGTATGTCTCAATCTAACATGGTGGTAGTTCAAGTTTTTACTACATTGTTATATAAGTTCATAGATATTTTATAATCTTCATACAAGTGACTTGCCCAATGATATGATGAGAATTCTTTCACTTTTTGGAAATCTAGGCATGCATGCACACCATCTACCCTCCTATGGATGCTCTAAAATGCAGACCCATTCAAGATTGCACTGAAATCCCATTTCTGTCCTATAGCAGAATATTTCAAATGGATCTAATTGAACCAGGCTACACTTCAAGGAGGTTATGGCCTACACCATAGCCTTAAAATTACAAAATGCAGTCTCAAATAATTCAACCCCTTTGTGAGAGACAAGGATTCCCTCAATTCCATACAACAGGAGAAGTGCCAGTCTAATTTCCCCCCTTTCCCTTCACTCACCCATCCCTTGCCTTCACTCACCCTCCCTTGCCCCACAAAAAAATGGATGAAATGGAACGTTGCTTGTTCCTTGGAGAAAAATCTCTAATATGTCAATTCATGGGAGTATCTAGAACCAAAAAGACATTGGGTGCAAAAGAAATTGGAAGCCCACCAGATCAATTGACATACTAATGATGCTCAAAAGTCATTTAAAGGAAATTTTCTCCACAAAACAAGGAGGCCCATGGCTCATGTAGAAATTCTCTTCATGAAAGGTTAGACAACCACTGAATCTATTTGAACAATTTGTTTGGAGTGCAAATCCATTCTCAAAAATCAATGTTAACAATTTGATCTTTCTTCTTCTTTTTGGATGTGAACAACAATTTTTGCTAACTCATACATGTTGAACTTTTCCAAACTTCTCTCTGATCAATTGTTGAAACTCACTCTGTACATCATCCAAATTGAATGTACGACCCGGTTCATTAGCATACTTACAAGGAATAACAGTTACAATTTTATAAACAAACTTTTCTACTTGATCTAATTTGTTCTTTTGTTCAATTAAAGTAGAAGAAGCCTTGTTTAGCATTCTCATTAGAAAACAGTAATGACCATTCCATGTGAACATCTACCCTTCCTATACCTTATTCAATTCAATTTTAGGATATTGTCATGTTTGAGTTTTTCTGCCAGTTTATTCATAAGAAGAAAGTTTTTATGTCATACATCTCTCCACACCTGCAATCTCTTGTCTAACCTTCTTAACTTTAGATATCAAAGCATACAAATGATCTAATACCCTTGTACCTTGGTGGCAAATATCCTCAAACGGCTACTCCATGTTCTTTCCATGCGTGACTAACTGATCTCACAATATTTTCTCTTTGGTAGACTGTCAATTTGAGGTACAAACTCATTAGGGTTAGAAACATGCTGAAAAAGACGAGTTATGAATCCTTGAAACTGTTTGACTTCAGCCTTTAAGGTTGTTTTGTTTTCCTTGTCTTCAAGAACTTTTTGTTTGATATTCTCTGTCACAACCTCTAGCATGTTGACATCACCATGATGTGTGCTAATGCCCGAGCTCAACATTTTGTGTAGTTTTCAATATTTAACTGTAACCTCTAAACATGAGCACAATATACTAAAATATATAAAAACAGTAATACTCATAATTGCCAATAAACAAAATACCTCATAATTTGCAAAGACGAAAAACTCATAAATTCATAATTCATTGATTTATCAAATGTCAATACAAAACGAAAATGACAACCAATAATCTTTAAATTGCTCTTCATTACGAGTATCAAAGTCAACATTTAGTTCATTTGAACCACAATCAGCTGCAATGCCATTTCCATTAGCCATGTCATGTATAGAAGTTGTCTCATCTAAAAAGACTTTGGCAAGTTGTGCAACAGAAGCATTTAAGTTGACACACTTAAGAATTAGATCTCAATTCCTCATCACCCCATTGTTGTAATTATGTTTCTTATGTGACAAGAGATGCAAGTTGGAGTGCACATAGACCAAGTTCTCAACATCTTTTGCATCCAACTGGTTGTGCTTAAGTGGATAAAGGACTATGTACAAACTCAATACAATATTTACAATTCTAAAACATTAATTATGATATATAGCAGCAAAAGAGAAGTAAGGAAGTATAAGAATAAAATATTCATACTTGAAATAGAATTTATATTGCAAGAGGCTATAGGTAAATAGGGATTTGGCCATGTATGTACCACCATTCATGAATGTCCTTTTTCTTGTCTTGAAGAGTGCAAACATCACAATTCCTTGAAGATATATAGTGGCCAAATTCACTGAAGACAACTTTTTGTATATCTACATTTCAAAATGTTCTTCTAAATGTAGTCTTGTACCAAATAACAATCTCTTTATTTCTATATGGTTCCACCCTTCTCGGCAAGGAAAGTATCTTTGTGCTGCAATACTTTTAGGGATAAAGCAAATAATAGGAGATGCAAGGGTGTGGTCATCTTGTTCCAATGGTCATGAATAATTTGCACTCTTTTGAAAAATACTTTAGTAGGGTCATTCTAGTTGGATTCTATTATGGTTCTTATTTTTTCAACCATGGAGTCGATGCCATCATAAATTTCCCGTCATAAATTTCACCTAAACAAGGTCAATTTGTATTAGCACACCTTATCATACTCATGGTGGTCAGTGAAGCAAAAAATATATTCCAAACAAGCCCACCACTTATCATTTAGGATCAATGCTTTGACTTTTTGGGTTCTTTGTATATGATTGCTCCCATACACTCCAAAGAGTGTTGATGAATATGACACTCAATGGTGCTCTCACATCTTTACAAGTAATCTAAAGATGATTGCATGTGACGCAAATTGAGTCTTGACAACCTAACATGGTTTAAAAAATAAAATAAAATAAAATAACCTTCAACAACTCCATGTTGGAGAAGGTCCTGAAGATAGCTTGTGACATATGATGATTTGTTGCAAACATGTGAATCCCTTGGCCTTTTTTTAGATTTCTTTGATCAACTTGATATTTGTGATAATATTTTGCATTATCAAGTTGAGGGAGTGGATGACACATGGTGTCCAAAAAATATACCCATATATACCCTCCACTATTGAACCATTTTCCTTGCAATATTTAGTGTTGTCCATTATGGCTTGGACAACATTTTTGGGGCTCACCATCTTAATGGATCGTATGAGGTTATTGGCAATGAAAGTTTTATCCTTCACTTGCCCCTCACAATCAATTGCCTTAAAAAATATCATCTCTTTAGGGGACACTACAATGACATCAACTTGTGGTCTATTTATGCAATCCTTCCATCCATTAGAAATGGACACTCTTGTTTTAGGCCATGCATCTTTGATTGCCCTCAATGATGTCTTTATGGAAGCTTTTTCTTTGGCCAATAAGGTGGTGCACACCTTTTCATATTTAGTACTAATGTCAATAGGTGTATTAACAATTGCTATCACCATATCTCGCCAATATGTTGATTTGACAAGGTTGGAAAGAAGCCCATTGCTATAAATGCAATGAGCAATGCTCTAATTTGGAACCTCCCTTGCCACATTCTTGAAAGCATTTTCCAAAGGGCCTCGTTTATGGAAAAGAACAGGGGTATCATCTTCTTGGGAAGATAGTGATGGAATGAAAGAATATGGGCTAGTCGTTACTGTTAAGCAACTAGGAGGTTTGCGTGATCCTTTCTTGGAAAGAGGACATACTCTTTCCTTTGCTTTGTTACATACAATTTTGGCATCCTCTTGTTCTTCCATATATCCCATAATTATTTCTATTGGCAACTCTTTTTTATTTGGCTTGGGGAAAACTCTTATTCCTAAGCTGGTCATAGTGCATAAGTGGGTTTTCACTTGACTATACGAGCCCTTATACTTAGTCTCATGTTGGCAACAATACCAACAATAGACCCCACATCTAGAAAGTTTTTTAATCATGCATTTATGTTGCCAAAGAGGTGATGCTACATCAAATATGAGTTATTCCTAAGCTGGTCATAGCGCATAAGTGGGTTTTCACTTGACTATACGAGCCCTTATACCTAGTCTCATGTTGGCAACAATACCAACAATAGACCCCACATCTAGAAAGTTTTTTAATCATGCATTTATGTTGCCAAAGAGGTGATGCTACATCAAATATGAGCGATCTCTCTACCTTTTGGGCAATTGAACTAGAACTAGCTTCCATTCTACATAAATAACAACTTTTTTTTTAACAAATTGAAATCCTAAACTGCATTAACTTAAAAAAGAGGTGGCACTATAACCCCTATATTATGTATAAAAGGTTTAGAAAAACATTCAATTTTTTTTTAAAAAGAATTTCAAAAAAAAGGGACAAACTTGAAAAATTCAATTTTTTTGAAAAAATCAAAAGATAAACTCACCTTTGATAGATAAATCTTGTAGGTGCAATTCTTTCTCTCTTGTAGCCCTAACCTTTGAAGAAATATCCAACAACCTTCAAGAATAAAAAATGGCAGCTTGGTAGCTAAAAAACTATTTTGATACTTATATTTGTAAATGAGGTAGAAATGTTTGACTTTAGGAAAAAGAAGTGAATAGTAATCACTTTATGGTGAAATTAGGGTACTGAAATGTTTTTTGTATTAAAAGGTTAAAAAAAATGGTTTTTTGCTGGTTGTAGGGTTGGTGGCCCATGGGTCCGCTTAGGGTTGCCAAGGGTTTTCCTTGGGTGACTTGTACGTCCTACACAAGGTACTTGGGGTGGACGCCTAGTGAATCTTGAGCCATCTCAGCCCATAATCGAGATCGTGTTTGGATTTTTAAGGTACGGGAACCTTGCTAGGAGGACCCGATAACATAGGTTTTTATTGACACTCTCCAAAAACTTTTGTAAAACTCACACACAACATTTTCTCTTGTAGCTAAATTGAAGTCCTTTAGGATGATGTTATTGTGAATGAGATCAAATGCTGAAACTGAAAGTAAGGTCAATAGACTCAATACAATGCAAATACCACTTCAACATTCAATAATCACCTTCAATAGGGCATGAGAACAATAAATCGAATCGAAAGCAATACTAAACTATATTACTTCCACAAAATGCTTCACCTTACTCCATTGTATGTGATATGATATAAAATTAATTGATGTGGATTGCTCTTCAAACGTAAGCATAACTTGTAATAGCAAAATGGATATAATATGATAGCTTGAATGTAAGATTGTGGATTGTTTGAGGGCTTGAATGATAATAGATTTATAGCTTTCAACTGATGTTGATCAACAATGGAAGCTGATTAGAAGGATCAATGGATGAGATTGATTGAGATGACATGAAGAAATGTGCATGCGACATGTGTCACGATGAAGGGTTTGATTGATCAGTTAATTGATTGCATGAGTGAGTTGATTGACTACATGGATGAGTGAAGTGAAAGTGAGTGAGAGTGAACATGAATGCATTATTTAGTTGATTCACTTAGAAGAATATAAATAGATTTAAATAAATTTATTTAATTCATGTGCATGAGAGAAAGATATTAATAGAAAGTAAATAAAATATTAATTTTGTTTATTTTTAGCAGAATTAAAGATAGAAAAAACAATTAAATGTCAACAGATTTTTGGATTGAAACTGTGTCAAGTTTTTTTTATCAACGTTTCGGATCATACTCCATGATCCATCATCAGGATGATAAGCAAGCAATAGAGAGAGAGAGAGAGAGAGAGAGAGAGAGAGAGAGTCATGGAGTATGATCCAAAACGTTGATAAAAAAACTTGACATAGTTTCAATCCAAAAATCTGTTGACATTTAATTATCATGGACTGTGGAAATCTAATGCTTTTAATTGATAGAAAAAACAATTAAATAAATTTATTTAATTGTAGAGGAAATGTTAGTTAATTAAATAATTAAAATTATTTAATTATAGTGGATAAGAAGAATTAATGCATGAATTAATTAAATAATTAAACATAATTTAATTAATGTGGATGGAGGAAAATAAGAAATTAATTAAATAATTAAAAATTATTTAATTAATGTGGATGGAAGAAATTAAGAAATTAATGTGGATGGATGAAAAATGATGAATTAATTAAATAATTAAAAATTATTTAGGTAATGTGGGTGAGAGAAAATGATGAATTAATCTATTATTTAATTAATGTAGATGTTGTGTTAGCTTAGTAAAATAATTAAAATTATTTAATTAATATTGATGGAGAAACTGATGAGAAATGATGATGAGTTAGAGAAACTGTGTTAGTCATTTTTAGGTGTCTACAGTTATCTATAGCTGCAACACATGATTTTGAAGTGGATCAGATGGATGTCAAGACCATATTCTTGCATATGGAGATTTAGAGGAGGAAATCTGAGTCAACTTGAAGAATTCAAGGTGAAGGGAAAAGAGTATATGGTTTGTAGATTGAAAAGGTCTCTGTATGGTTGAAGCAGTTATTGCATATGTGGTATCAAAATTTTGATGCATGTGCATTGGAACTAGGTTTTGGAAGTAGTAATATTGATCATGGTGTGCATTGTACACAAGTTGGTGATTATATTTTAATCATTGTTTTATATGTTGATGATATAACAATAAGGCATTGATTAGGGAACTCAAGGCTCATTTGTCTAGTAGATTTGATATGAAAGATTTGAGTGTTACAAGGTTCATACTTAGCATGGAGATCCGTACAAACAAGGCTAGCAGAAAGTTGTGGTTGAACTAGTAGTATCTTGAAACTTTTTTGCGATGATTTCGCATGTATGACAATAATCAATAGACACTAAGTTGAGTCTTGAACAATGTCTTAAATTGTGGAGGCTTTGGAGGATATGTGTAATGTTCCATATGCAAGTGTGGTAGGAAGCTTTATGTATGCAATGGTTTGCACAAGGCTAGACATTGCCCAAGCAATGGGAGTTCTAAGTAGGTTAATGTCAAAGCTTGACATAGAACACTGTGACTTAGGTGAAAAGTGTTTTTAGGTTCTTGAAAGAAATTCTAGATTATTGTTTGTGCTTTCATGGTTCTAATGGTGTTGGCAAGGTGCTGAACATACAAGGGTTTGTTGATGTTGATTGAGTTGGAGGTTCGGATAATCAAAGGTAAATTAGTGGTTATGTCTTTCCTTTATTTGGTGGAGTAGTAAGTTGGATGAGTAAGTGGTAGTAGACAGTTGTGTTGTCCACTACTGAAGCAGAGTACATGGCTACAACACACGCTTGCAAGGAAGTTGTGTGGTTACAAAGACTTTGTAACAGTATATTTGTTTAAGAATTATGTATTGTTGAATTGTGACAATAAAAGTGCAACTTGTCTAGCTAAAAGTCGTATTTACCATACTAGAATTAAACATGTAGATGCACAATATCATTTGTTTAGGGAGATTGTTGAGACAAGGAAAGTTCAGATGGAGAAAATTGACACTCAGACAAATATGTTGATTCTTTGACAAAGCCTATAAGTATTGCTCTATTTTTGTGGTATAGAGATGCAATGGGTTTATCTCTTTTCCGTTCATTAGGTTACCTTCTTGGTTTAAACTACAAACTCTTTTTTCCTACATGTTGGAACTTTGGTGTGTTATTCACTCATGGAGAGTTCTTGGTGTGAGAAGATGGTGAACTGGTTGAGTTTATATAGACAATGTTTGATTACAGATTGGTATATAGCTATAGAGTGAGTTGCAGTGAGTTTCAGATATGTGGTTTAGCATGGAGGCTTTTCTAAGTCCGGTGTCACAATGGTTGCAACTACAAGTCATTTGGAGTACATGTGGTAACGTCTAGGAGCATGGAGATGTTTGAGGATGCTCAGAGTTATTGCAAGCAGCTAGAAGCAATCAACAAGTTGTCTTTGTTACTGCAAGCCATGGTTGTGTTTGATTGTAGTGTAGAAATACATGTACATGGTCTAGGTATAGATGGTCAACAATCTTTGGCATTGTTGGAGTACACGCAGTAATGTATAGGAGTGTGGAGATGTTCTAGAAGATGCTCAGAGTTATTGCAAGAAGCGAGAAGAAATCGCAAGTTCTTTTTGTTACTGCAAGCCATGATTGGTGTTTGGTTGTGGTGCAAAAAGACATATATATGGTCTAGATATAGATAGTCAACAATCTTTGACCAAGTGTGTCCACTGGTGACCAATTATATTGGTGATTATCCATGTAGAAAAGTCATGTTTGGTATAATGAGCAGAATGATCGTATCATATACCATCATGTTTTGGTTGTGTGACTGTTGGTATTCCACATGGCAGTTGAGACAGTTGGAATTCCATGAGAATGGATATATCTAATTGTTTGTATGGATGGAATGGATTGATGCATCATTTCCTGATGATGTGGTAATGCTGTGAGGCTTTTTTGGAGGTTGTATGTTGTTATCTACAGATTGAGATACTCTATGAAAGAGACTAATTATATTGGTCCTTGGATGCTCTATTTCCTAAATAATTCAATTGTAACTCTCCTTTTGTTGATGGTTTTCTCTCTTCTGAAAAGGTTTCTCATGTGTATTTGTGGTTTTTGTATTGTTTAATGTTCTCCCCTATGCTGCTAAATGAACTGGTATAAAAGTCAGAACTATATTTGCATCACATGATCTTAAGGTGTTCCAATATCTCAGTCTGCTGGTCAACTGTAATAAGGATGAAGTTCCCAACATTTGTCACATGAGTTTTTGTTTCCTCATACATTTTATAATTAGGTAAAGAGAATTGCACATCCTTTAACTTAGCAATGGCGGCGGTGTTTGATTCAGATTTATGTGCTATGCAGCCATCCTTATTGGTCTCTCCTTAGCTATTTCTTCTATTGTTGTTGAACAAACGTGCATCGGGCAACACTAGTTGTATGTAATTGGAATTTAGTTCTTCCACCTCTTGACCTCTATTGAGTATTTCATTATCACTGAACCTGGGGTCTATTTTCTTAGCTAAACCATGGTTATTATCTCTACCAATCCTCTTCAACAAGATTCTTCTTGCCCTATTGTGCCCTTTCCAAGAATATATGCCAACTTCTATTCCTTGTTTGGCAAGGGTTCCTCCTCTCATCACTAATTTGCATGCCTATGTAAACCTTCTCTTCTTCTCTGCCCATTCTATCTACTCCTTACAAGTGGGTGTACCCTGTTCCATTCCTAGTTTGGCAGTATACTTCCCTTATTTTCTTTGGTTGACCTTGCCCTTACTTTCATGATAACATAAATAATTATCCTACCATCACAATTTGCTCCATTCCTTGATCAACTATCAATTTTATTTATCAAAACTGGAATCTTCATGATAAACTGTCCCCTCCAGTCTCTAAGGAATCTCACTTTTGCCTCCTCTGATTAGGAATGTATTGACACCACATACCACACCAGGTAGCTTTTGAATGCTCCCTTTCAAAACAATCTACAGCTCTTGTCTAGACTTTGTTGGCACCTGCTAATTTGATGTTGCTGGCTTCATTCCATTCTACATGTTTCTGAATTCTGCTCACCCCTGTGCAGGTTTCCAACCATTCACACAATGGCATAAGAAAACATGTGCGGAACTCATACAAATCGCATAAGATGCTTGCCTAACCATTTCTTAGCATTTGTTGTTGAATGTCTCTCAACAAACTGAATAGTGATCTTGTCGAACCAACTCTCCACATTCTCCTATGTAATTAACCATAATATCTCACAATCATGACATATCCCGAAGAGATGGGAAGAATACATCTTGCAACCAGGACTGCAATGTTGGCTCCCACACTGTTGTAGTCTAGTATTAGTACGTCGCAGCTTACAATCACCAAGAACCAAGCTCTGTTCAACTATCAAAGCGAATATTAAGTATCATAAAACAATACACACCACTAACATGATACAAAGAATATAGACGACAATCATTCATTATCATTAAAAAGAGTATATTGTCCCCAATTTGTGATCAATGTCCATGCAGGCCTTAGTCTACATTCCCAACCATGCCTTCAGTCTTACGATATTAATGCCTTCCTTAGCCTATACAAGGCTAAACTTTATCGCCTAAGTCTCTTTGCCACTACTATACTTCACCTACACCAAAATGTTGGCTCCCACACTATTGTAGTCTAGTATTAGTAAGTCGCAGCTTACAATCACCAAGAACCAAGCTCTGTTCAACTATCAAAGTGAATATTAAGTATCATAAAACAATACACACCACTAACATGATACAAAGAATATAGACGACAATCATTCATTATCATTAAAAAGAGTATATTGTCCCCAATTTGTGATCAATGTCCATGCAGGCCTTAGTCTACATTTCCCAACCATGCCTTCAGTCTTACAATATTAATGCCTTCCTTAGCCCATACAAGACTAAACTTTATCGCCTAAGTCTCTTTGCCACTACTATACTTCACCTACAGGGGTTTTCGATCTGTTACACCTCTCTCTCTCTCTCTCTCCCTCCTTCCCTCTCTCCCTCCATTGATATGTCTTGTACAAATAGCAGGTCGAGGAGTATTTATAGGCATATAGGTGGTAGTGTTTTACCACCAACCTATGAGGAACACCTTGATGACACGTGTCTATAGAAAACAGCTACATGGTAGCAGTCTCACGATCTTCAGCACATGGGGATCCTCAGTGGCATCTAGCTGTTCACCTCCTTGCTATTTGTGATATCTAGCACTTAGTTCCCTCTTCTTGTTCTTTGGACAATCCCTTTGTCATTCTCATCTCAGATTCACCATCAACTCTTTTTCTTAGAAATTGGCAGTTATAATTTAGTGAAGAATATGCTTTAGTATATTTTTGGTGCCAACAAATAAGCATGTTGACAAGCTTGCAAAGCACGGTTTTCACCAATCTGCTATTTCAAAACTAAAACTATTTTTTAAAAACCATTACTGCTGGGGATAGGCGAGTCTCTATATATGTCAAATAGTCGCAGCTTTTCTACAAGTTTACTCGGCCATCTAACCTTAGTACATGCCTATGTATAGATAATTCGTGGTTTTTCTAAACCCTAGTTGGCTGGACCTTGTGGCGCGCGTCTATATACTTGCATTTTTTCGTTTTCAAAAATCCGTCAGCCCTTTCAGGCGCGCGCCAGTCTAAGCAATTTTTTCTTCAAATGTAAAAATCTGTTTTCCAATCTTAAGGTATGCATCTATAGAAAAGTCGAAAATTCTTTTTGCTCGTTCCAATCGGCCCTTTGTGCCCTTTACCCGAGCACGCGCTTCTGCAAACTCATGATTTTTGACAATTCAAAACTCGTTTTATGTGAATAGACAGGCGCGCGAGAATGTTTTTTGATCTGATTTTTATAAACTTTAAAAAATCTATTGCAAAAATCTTCTCTACCTGCTTCTGAGTGCGTAATCATTAACAGCAGGGGCATGTTTTCATTTTTTATTCTGTGTTCTGGGCGGAAAAGCTGAATGCAACCCGTCCACTTTGTTGGAAATGGCAAAACCTGTCCGTCAAGCGCTGAAACAATTCAATGGAAATAAAATTTTCAATGCCTCTTCAAGTGAAATTTTATCATCTATTGCAGCTGAAACTGCATCCTAGAACAATGAAACAATGAACGTTTGGAAACTTACTCTTTGAGAATAATCCAACAGGCTAGCTGAGCACGCCAATGATATTCCAATACTCTTCTATATTTTGCACTCCTTTATTCGTCTTGTCGGATGCATTTGAGAGCTCAGTTTATCGATCCTTCGCGGACATGACAAAAACCACATAGATGAACAAAACCAAACTCAAGACTCATGACTCGTCAGAGAGATAAGATTTTAGCTCGACATTTGACCTGATACACAAATTTTCGAATGGGTACAACAAATTTCAGTACAGCCGTTTTGTCCATCTCTAGTGGTGGTGCACCACATTTGTTACTCAGACCACTCGTTTTGAGTAACTTTGTCAAGCACCTTTAGAACAATATCTAGTGAAATATTTTTATACTTTTTTAAAAAAATTATCCAGATAAGTAGTCTTGTATTTAGGTTTCCACCATGTGGGTTAATGCATCTGCAGTGCCCAGGATTCTTGTCATAGTAGAATTTATTTCTTAATTCTAACAAGCAAGGTTCTTTGCTGCTCCTGCAGTGCCCAGGATTCTTGTCATATTAGAATTTATTTCTTCCTTCTAACAGACAAGGTTTTTTGCTGACCTCTCAAGGACTGTTCTAATTTAAGAAAGATGTACTTTTTTAACACCTCTTTGAATCAATATATTTACATTTTTCAAAATAACAAAAATGTTCATTGAAGCTTGGCCAAAATCCATAGCAAAAGAACCATGATCAGCAAAGAAATAGGAGACAGTCAGAAATAGACAGTTGTGGTTTGTTGGTTGGAATTTTTTTGTTGGTTTCTGCACAGTTCAACTCTCAGGTCCCACTGCCTGATCTTGTAGGCATCATTAAAAAACTTTCATTTCATATTGATGATTCTGCATCATCATCATAGTTTAATTTGTATTTTTAAATTGCAGGCAAACATACAGAGCCCTGAGGTTGTTTCTCAACCTGAGACTTCAAATGTGGTAAGTCCAGTAAGAATCCTTTCCATTCTTGTAGGAAAGAATTATACATTATGAAAAGACTATTGATGACATTAGATTTCTGGCGCAATTATTGAATCATTGTGTATGTTTGAATTAGGGTCATCGCAAAGTGAGCTTTGATAGAAGAGTAGAGGTATGTTTCTCAGACCTTTTTTTCTAACTCTTCATTAAAATTTCAGAGGTCTGAAAGTCTGCAAACGAGGAATTACTGACTATACTCTTGAGTCCAATTTTTTCATAGATGAGAAGACGTGCATATAATGAAATGAATATTTTCAAGCGAAGGTGGGCTGAGGCGGTTGAGAAAGACAAGTGTTGGATTGATCCTTATGGAGAGTCCAAGGCCCAATTCAAATCAGCTGGAAAGGCAGATGATCAAACCAATTGATCCAGTGTTCAATCTTTTAACATTGGATAATGTAAAGGGATTTATTAACAATCTTAATTTTGATCTTTTATCCAAATGTAAAATGTGCTCATAATTCTTTTACAATAAAGCAGACATGTAACAATATTTTTTTATTGTTTTAGAATAATCTTTCTGTGGAATTTTATCCACATGTAAAGTAGTTGCTTTTTAATTCTTTAATAAGAAAAAAATGGTTGCGATTTTCAGTTAGCTAAACAAAATGAATCAATCAAACTCATCCTGGTAAACTGTAAACTTTTTATGATGTTTCAAAATAATTCTTGTAATTCTGCAAATAATAAGACTTTTTTGTTGGTAGGTGTTTTTTGTTGGTAGGTGTTCACTGCAATTTTGTGCATATATTGTTATTTTATTCAAACAATATTGAACACTGATCATTAATATTACTTCCTTAAAGTAAGTAGCAATGACTATTCTCAGAATTTTTAAAATGGGGAGTTAAGTTGCTCCCTTCCACATCAAGGAAACCTTTAACAACATCAATCAAGGCATTTTTCCGATCGAGTGAATTACTAGTATCATTATCCCACTTTAGAAAAGTGGTAATATCAATAACCCTTCTACTATTATGATACATCCTCTTTTTGGAAAACTTTTTGAGCGCATGATAAAATGTAGAATCAATAGGTGGGTAGAAAAAGAGGGAAAAAGAGCAAAATGGTAGGCTAGCTTTAGACCGAGACACTCTACCATTGATCGTTGCATCACTTTCAAACATTTCATTGAAAAGGTTTGGGACACCCAAGGTGGAGAAGTCTTTTGTTGTTTCATGGATTTCAAAAAAGCCTTTGACATTGTATCTAGGGACAAACTTTGGAGTAAAATGGAGGAACTTGGGATTTCTAATGTGTATAGAGTGGTTGTTCATAAGTTGTATGAGTAGGTTAGAGCTAAAATCGAAACTAAAGAGGGTATGTTTGATTGCTTTGGTAGCAACATTGGTGTCAAACAGGGATGTCTTTTATCCCCCATGTTGCTTGGTTTATCATTAATAAACTTGAAGAATGGTTAAACAAATCTATTGGAGAGGGGATCCGATTGGTAGGTTATGTGGTGAAGTTACTTTTGTATGTGGATGATCTTATTCTAATAGCAAGAACTGCCCATGGTTTGAGAGAGCATTTGAAGGCTTTAAAACTTTTTTGTCAAGAGGTTGGGATGCAAGTGAACACCAGCAAGACCAAAGTCATGAGTTTTTCTTTGAAAATGAAGAAGCAACAGTTTAACTTTATCTTTAAGGAAAGTTCGTTGGAGATAGTGGAAATATATAAGTACTTAAGGATTGATTTTCACAATAGGCTTAGTTGGGGACTTGTAGAACAAAAAGGATTGAAGGAGGATGGAGAGCTTCTTTCCTATTCCAAAATAGGTGTGGGAAAGTGAAGTTATGGGATTGGAAAACCAATAAAACCCTTTTTGGTTTGTTGATTGTGTCATTTGTCCTCTATGGTTGTGAGGTATTGGGGAATAACATGTCAATTCATAAGTGGAGGCAAGTATAAAGAATCCAAAAACTTTTAATTACTAGTAGTCTCAAGGTCAAATCAATGATCCCCTATGAGATCCTTTAGTCTGAAGTGGGTATGTTCCCAATGGAAGCATCAGTATTTCATTTGATAAGCTATTTAAAAAAGGTTGATAGCATGGATAAGCATCACTAGCCCAAAATGGTTGTTGAAGAGGAATTAGAACGTAGGAAAAAGACTTGGATGAATCATAACAACAAGTAGGTGATCATGTGGGTCATTAATTTGCATGAATGTCCTAACAATATAAAAGAGATAAAAAGTTTATGTTAGAAACTTAGACTATCATGTGGACAAATTAGATTGGTAAAAAAAAATGCACTATGTCAAAGAGTTCAACCCCATGTGGGAGCATGATGGGAAAGTGTATTTGGGGATTGCAGCTAAGGGAAAAGCTAAAATTTTAGTGGCATAGTTGAGAATCAGCTCTCATCATCTTCGATGTGAGATAAATGGACAATCCCCAAGGAAGAATGGGAAGAAAGAACTTGCATTTTTTGCAACAAAAAGGAGGTGTTCCTCCTCAAATAACATATGAGGATATTCATGTTTAGTTCAAAAATAATTTGAAGGTGCACAATTTGAATGAGTTATTTGAGACAAGACTTCACAAAATGTCAAGTTTCCTGATCAAGATTCATACTAGAAGAGCCGACATTGAAAGGAACTTGAAAATGTGTTAATGTTGTGTTCTTGGGTCCCTAAAACTGCTTGGTCTTGTGGATGCCATTAAAATTCCTTAAATTCAATTCAATTCATACAAAACTGTATGTGCAAGGCATTATAATTATCATGATTTTAACATATGATGGACATAGCATACCATGCCACGATAAACCACCAACTATAGTCATGGAACCCACAATAGCTGGTAACTTTCACATTTTGACCTCCTTGTTTTTCCGTTATGATGAACTGTCAATTTACAATGATGGAACCCACATTTTGACCTTTTGTTTTTCATGAGAATAGTCATTTTATAAAATATGGAGCCCAAAAATTTTGATGTGTCACTTTCATTGTTATTATTTGTTTAAATTTGAGAATTAAAAAATGAGTTATGGAGGATTGAAGCTTCACGAGTTGTGAACGATATAGTTGATTTCTTGGTAGGTTTTGACATGAAAGCTAAGCTTTTGTGTCATTTTTTAGGTTGGTTTTTATAGGATTGATGCTTGTGTTTTTGTAGGCTTGCATAGGGTAGTTTCCAAATTTTAGGCTAGATTTCATTGTGAGTGGACATAGCTCCTCTTAGTAGGTTTGAAGGTACTATATCTCAACTTGTATTGTGAAGACATTTTGCTTAAACTTTGAAGAAGTAGAGTTTAATCCATGTAATTTTTTATTAATTTTTCCCCTATGTCATTCTTCCTACCTGATTGCCCTATTGGAATGAGGTAGAAATAATTGAATGTTTCTACTTTTGGTGCTAATGCTTCCTTGGTTTTGTTTTGGAGTGACCTATATATCTAGTTCTTGTTCCTATGTACCAGGTATATGCAACGATTGGTTACCCATGCATTTTGGTGAGATAAAGCATTTACCATATGGACATTCTTGGATTATTTTTGGAGGCGACCTTCCATTTTCACCTGATCAGTGTTCTTCAAACTATTGGTACCTATGTCATTTGTATCTTCGAGTTCTAAATGTTTGTTGTTGTTTTCCATCTAATTCAAGTAGTGTCGTTGGGGGCACTTGAAGATTCTTGTCTTCTTGATCCTTATCATCATTTGTTTCAGAGGAGGTTCTTCATTTCATCACTATAGTAGTCATCATTCAACAGTTGTCTACAACTTCTTCGCGCTTGTGTGATGTTTGTCACGTTCCTATTCTTTTTGAGACATTGTTTTAGAGGCTTTTCAGTCCTTCATTCACCTCTCTTTTGGAGAGGATTTTTTCCCATGAGGTTTTCTCCTTTTTTTCTCTAGTTGTGAGAGATTAGATTGTTTGTACATAGGTACCTCACCAAGCCTTGTTTGTCGGGACCCATCATTCATTCTTTGCTTTTTATGCATTGAATTTTTAGGGTTTTAGCTACTCCCTAAGTTTATCTTAAGGGGGGTGTTAGAGTAATCATGCATTAGCTAATAATTAATTAATCTTTAATTGATTATTAGTCTAATTTATTCTCATGCACTTAAGCTAAACTTAGGAGTGCTCTTTTATGTTAACTGAAATGAGCTATTTTCAATGCATCTACAAAAAATAAATTGCATGCAAAAGATGCTCAAAATTCCCAAATAGGACAAAATGATGGAAGTACATGTAGAACAACCTAAAACAAGTCATCCTAGGCGTTTCTAGGAGCTAAAACGTCCAAGTAATTCACCAAAATGTGAAAAAACAAAAATTGAATAAAATATACCTGAAGAAAAATTTGGAAAAAGACATATATGGATGTGAAGAGCTTTCAAAGATTGTCCCAACACCATTAGAATTGTGAAAAATGAATAAACGGGTCAAAAGATGAGTTCGGGAGTGAAAACAACACTTTTGACTTTGACAAATGATAAAATGTACCAATAGTAAAATCTAAGAAAAGAACTAGCACCATTGGATAGTGCTTGGAACCAACTTTCCAACCATATCTTATTTGACCAATTTTGATAACCGAGTGAGAAAAGTTGCGATTTTCCAAATCTTACTCAAATTGCAAAAAAAATGTTTAGCCCCCCAGGGGTTGGGCACTGGTTGCCCATATGACCCTGGGGTGGTTGATTTTGATTTTTGATTTTTCTTTAAAAAAACAAAAAAAAGAATTTGCTCTTGTAACCCTAGTTGAGAAAAAAAAACCTCAAAAATCAAGAAGGGGTTCACTAAATCCACACTCTCCTACCACATTAGCATTGTGAATAAACATGAGATGCAGGATCAAACAACAAACAAAAACACCTTCCATGCAAGAGAGATGCAAACAATAATCCGCTATATCATCAACAAGAAAAAGCTTACAAAATGAACCTTGAGAATCTTCAAGGAGATATTCGATCAAGAGATAATACAATTAGGGTTGAGTGCTTAATAGGGGCAACCCTAAATGATCATGCCGAGTGTTAACATCTCATGTAATGAGACAAAATGATCTAATAACAGCTCACTTTAATTAATAGAAAAGAAACACTCCTAAGTTTAGCTTAAGTGTGTGAGATGAATTAGACTAATAATCAATTGAAGATTGATTAATTATTATCTAATGCATGATTAATTGTTTATTAGTCTAATTTATTCCCATGCACTTAAGCTAAACTTATAAGCGTTTTTTTATGTTAACTGAAGTAAGCTATTATTAGATCATTTTGTCTCATTACATGAGATGTTGACACTTGTCATGGTCTAATCTCTTTATCATTTAGGGTTGCTCCTATAAAGTACTCACCCTCATTGTATTATCTCTTGACAAAAGATCTTGAAAATTCTTGAGGTTTATTTTGTAATTTTTTCTTGTTGATGATATAAAAGATTATTGTTTGCATCTCTCTTGTGTGGAAGGTGTTTTTGTTCATTGTTTGATCATGTGTTGTGTTTATTCACAATTCTAACACTAAATAGGGCACAAGATTGTGAAATTTCCTTTCACTTTTCCATAAACCTAGTTATGTTTTAAGTTTATCAAAAAATTGGTAAGTTGCCAGATTAGCCTAAGGTAAAGCATTTTCATTTAATATTGCAAAGACAAGGGTTTAACCCTGTGAGTGTATTAAATGAAATTGAAATCAAAGGATAATTCAATACAAATACCCAATTCAACATTCAACAACTACTTCGATAGAGCATGTGCACAAACAAAGTAAATCAAGTATACTTCCACAAAGTCCTTATTCCTTACTCCATTGTGTGTGATAATGTTGTAAAAGTATTGATTTGTGGATTGCTCTTCAAGCTCAAGCATAACTTGTAATAGAATAGATGTAATGATGTGAAAGATTAAAGGCTTGGAATGATGGTGATTTTATAGTTTTCGCCTAATATAGATCAATGTTGAAGGATGATTTGAAAGATCGATGAATGAGATTGATTTAGAGATCATGATGAATGTGCAAGTGACACATGTCTTGATGAAGGACTTGAATGGCTAGTTAATTGGTTGCATGGATAAGTAAAGTGAAAGCATAGGTGAATGAAGTGAAAGTGAGGAGTGATCTAGAGTTTGATTTTTTAGTCAACTCACTTAGAAGAATATAAATAAAATTAATTAAATAAATTTATTTAATTTCATATGCATGAGAGAGATATACATTTAGAAGAATATAAACAAAATTAAATAAATAAATTTATTTAATTTCATGTGCATGAGAGAGATATACATTTAGGAAATAAATTTTTAGAATAATTAAAGGCAAAAAAAGTAATTAAATAAATTTATTCAATTATAGAGAAAAAGTTAACTAATTAAATAATAGCGGATAAGAATAATTAATGCATGAATTAATTAAATAATTAAAAAATATTTAATTAATGTGGAGATAAAAATTAATGGATTAATTAAATAATTAAAAATCATTTAATTAATGTGAAGAGAAAAACTTGAGGAATTAATTAAATAATTATTTAATTAATGTTGGTAATGAAAAATGATAAATTTTTAATTAAATTTAATTAATGTGGATGATGTGTTAGCTTAATTAAATAATTAAAATTATTTAATTAATATTATTGAATTCTCTTAATAGGATGAAACCTCAACATTATCACAAAGTGTCATCACCTACAACTAGGGTTTGTAAGGGCCTTCTAGCCTCTTTGGGAAATGATATATGTTGGCCACCTCCCTGACCAATTCCATCAACTTCGATTCTATCCCTCACACAATTTCCATTGAAGCCAACCCCCCCTAAACTCAAAACTAGAGAATGGGAGGTACTCATAATTTACATGAATGATCATGTCTATCACATCCTCCATGCCATGCCACAAATTCTCCCAAATGCAATAGCAACTTGATTCCTTCATGATTTCCTTTTTTCTTGTGATAAGAAAGATATTGGAGATAAATATTGAGGCTATTTCCATATTGACCCACTGGTGAACTACACTTTTGATATACTTTCTCTAGGACCTCTTGAATCACATCTATCACGTCCCATCCCTAGAAGAAAAATAACTTTCTGATTCTTGATTGTTTGATATTGCCTAGAAAGAACATTTATCTTTGATGTCTACCAAAAATGAACTTTCTGATTCTTGATTGATATTGCCCAAATGGTTGATATAACTCTACCTTGCTCAAAGAAATGAAAAAAATTGAAGCGATGTCATTTAAAGGCTAGCAACATATACCATGAATTATCTTGATCTCACTAAAAGACCATGCATGTGAGGAGTACTCAACATTGAGTGAGAAGCAATTGAAGGAAAATTTTCCTAATGCTCAATGATGAAACCAACACCTAAAGTAATCTCCGCCCTTGTCACAAATCTCATCGAGGTGATGGCCAAATTTTAATATCATCACTAATGATGAGATCATCAATACCATAAATGCCTTGATTAGACAAGAAATATACTACCTTATTACCTTCTTGATGGAAATGGGAGATTGTGAAAGAGGATAGAGAAACCAATCTACCATAGACCTTTTGTAGGATTTTTTTTTTTCCAATTAGAAGAGTGCCTTTTGTGGATGCATATGATTATAACATCTAAATCACTTTCTATCTGTATATTGCTAATATTACATCCATTTACTAACATGAAACCAATAATTCCTACTACCTAGTTGTAGTTTCTTGCAAGTTGCTTTTACCGAATTCCTCTAAGAATCCTTTATTACACAATCAACCCCTAATATGTGTAGGTTACCCTTGGAAGCACTATCAAAGTCCAATTTAAGTTCTCCTACTAGAGGTGGACTCCATTTGATCGAGCTCTATTGACAGAGGGCTGGTTTAGCCCAAGAAACCCATGAATGGGATGATGCTTTGTTAAATTTTTACCTTAAATTTTTCTCCACATAAAATCTTATATACTTTGTTAATTATTCTTTTATAAATATGTTTACAGTGCACTATCAATATTACTAGTTAAATGATTATCATGGCTTAAACCCAAAGTTCATAATATTTTCATGCCATAAACATACAGTTCATAATATCCTACCAATACCAATATGTGTTTGACATCACTTCTAGTTGAAATAATGTAGAGAATTTTATATCAATGTTTCAAATCATGAAATGTGTTTCCAAACATTAATATAAATTCTCTAGACAATGCTCACCATAAATGCTCTCAAACCCTATTATAAACTATGTAATTATAATAACTATTATTATAATATTAATACGTCTTTACACTTTTTATTATCATTTTATTATCATATATAAATCCAATCATATAAATAACCATGTACCAACTATTTTAATCTCAAAATTGATAATCACATTAAAATAATAATAATTATTTTTATTTTTTAAATTGCAATTTACATTTATTATTTATTACTTAAAATCATTAATTAAACATGACTTCTATTAAGTTCATTCTTGCCATATACATTTTTCAATGTTATTGTTAAAAATCACTTATAACATACCAAATATGCACTTATAAAAATATTTTATTTCCAAAACTTGTACCATATTTTTATGGCAAGTCCTAGAATTCATTAAATATAATATAATAAATGGGCATTTCATCCTATATGCTCATATTATAGTAAAGTGGTTATTTGAATCATAAACATCATGCATCATGCATAATGAATGATGTATATGCATCATGCATTACCCATCATCCATCATGGCCGAAAGAAATCCCTGGCTTTTATTAATATATTGATAAAGATTAAGTCAAAGGAAGAAGACATTATAATAATAATATGTTGTTGGTCTTTCCTGTCGGCCATTTCTTTCTTTCCACGCTTTCAATTTAATCAAGTCAAATGAACAACACCATATAAATAATAAATAATAATAATAAAGATAAATTGAATTGTAATCTTGACTATAGGGAATAATACAAATATTATTAATATATATACACTACCTCCCCCAAAAGATGGGTTATGATGGTACTAGATTAACTTTTTAAAAATGATGAGGTGTGCATGTTATCACAAAGCTGAAGATTGCATGCTTTGTACTTTATTTGGTTCGGGATTTATTAATATGATTATGTTATCAAGATATCAGTTGATCTCTTTTTTATTAGTTATTTTTTTATTTGAATAAAAAAATAAGGTTGTTTTATTGAGAGTGGATGTTTATGATTGATTGTTAAAATGAACTAGAGGTGATGTCTTTTTATACAAGTTATTCATGTGCAAATTTAAAATTTTGGCATGATTTGGTAGGTAATGATAAGTTTAGGCCGAGTCAACTAGAGGCTACAATAATGTTTAAATTTGAAATTGGAGATTCAAGAGAAGTGTGGCCTTGAAATAGGTCAAGTTCACACATGTAGTAAGTCTTATTGACCTTAGTAGAGAATATGGTTATCGTCTAAGAGTTGAAACTAATCTAAGTGTTGGTCTTGGTCTAAAGGCTTGTTTTAGGGGTCAATGCACCATGCATGACCAAGGAACATTGAAAGGCTTGAAGATAAGGATGTGGGTCAACGAATATGGTGATCCTTTCAAATTCAATCTTTATGTTGGAGGGTCCATTCTCTATCTATGTAATGGTTAAGCCTAAAACTATTTGTGCCATGGGGGGTAAAAAGACATAGAATTTTGTAACAAGAAAATTAAAGAAAAAAAAAGAATCATGTTGTATAGATACAAACTGTTCTTTCTATTATACTAGAGTTTAATAACTCATGATGTACTAATCAATAGGAAGACACAAATAATAGTAGAATGTGAACAAAGAAAAGATAGAAAATAGAAATAGCTTGCTTCTTGTTGAGTTCACATATTGATCAACTATTACTTGGATACACATCCACTGAAAACATACATAGAGGATCCCTTGTATAGCGAAAAAGGGAGGCTAGAATCAAACAAGTGTATTAGGCTCAAAATCTCAACCATAGAAGTATGACTCCTTGAGTAACAAATTAGCACATCAAGATTTATAGCTCAACTACACCAAATATCATCCACTTTACATGGGCATGTAGGCTAATATTTATAGACTAAAATACCTAGTTTATAATGAGTTTCCTACCCAGATTATATTTGAAATTTAAAAAATGCAAAGGAAAATACCTCTTTGTAATTTTGGAACCTTAATTATCCCTTTTAGTATTTGAGCATGGTTGTGGGGTCTTTGGAAACTAATTTAGGAATTTTTCTATTTGTATTGCACTTTTATGATGTTGCCAGGTAAAATTTCATGTCTAAGAACTATATAGTCATTGGCCATGAATGCTTGGCCTTAATACTTCAAGAAATTTGAATTATGGATGTAAGTGAGCCTACTTGTGCTACTTGAGTGTTCTAGACCCTCTAAGGATGATGCAAGGAAGATATTGTTTCCAAAATAATGTTATCAAGATAGAAGGAGAAGTCTTTTTATTCTACAATGGCCAAGTGTCTTGTGGGCCATCAAATGAATCTATCACTAGTAGATTGGATGGTCTAAAATAACTCTAGGGAAGTTAGTATTTCACTTTTTTGGGAATCTCCAAGAGCATGCCATGTGGCATCGATTTGTCATAAATCAACTTAAACCAATGAAAGAAGTGGGGCTCACTAATAGTAACATAAGACACTTTTTACCTTTATAATACAATTTGCACTACTACATGTCATGACACCAAGGATATATAACACTTTAATAAATTTTTCCAAAGACTTGTGAACCATAGGATTGGATCTAATTTGAATCATCAAATGATACTCATTTATTGGGACTTATAACTTTACAAAAACTACACTACAACACCTAAATGCAAAAGGGGAGAAGGCAATGAAGATCATGGATTTCGTGGGGAATTCTTATTGATTGCACATCAAGGTAGGATGGATCCATTGAATATATTGAAGGATTCACTATAGTTCTAGTGATTCTCATGAGTTATTTTTCTTGTGGAAGGAAATGGAACTAGATGTATATCCAGTTATAGATTGCTTAGAGAATCAATAAGCCCCCATTCTTCATCCTTGTGATAGTTGATTTTCAATAATATTTTATTCCTACACTTTAGCTCCAATATATGTTCCTATGACACCTACTATAATTTTGTAAGCTAGTTGTTTGCACCAAAGTCCCTAAATTAGTAGTTGACTTGATTACTACCAATATTTCCTCTATTATTGATGCTACTTGGATATGTGTCTAATTTTGGTTCATCTAAGCCATTATTCTTGATCTTCTCTTGAAATGCACTTGGAAAGAGAAATTTTTCATTTGAATCCATCAAAGAGGGGAGTACACATTTCATGAACATCTAGATATGACCTTGGATCTCTATAACTACTTAGGATACAATTCCTAGTTGCACATTGCACTCTTGAACCATCATTTCTTTATCTAGGTCATAATTGATTTGCTAGTTTCCCAAAATATCTATTGTGGATCCCCATAGTAACAAGCTTGAGTAATTTTTCATTGTAGATCCTTGTGATGGTAGTGCAAGCTTAATTAAGCACAAGTGAAAGCATGCTCTATAATGTCAATCCCCTACCCCATTGAGCAAGTACATGAGAATACTCAATGAAATTGAGTGTTGATGTGAAGGTAGGAGAAAATTATTTTTTATCTCTCCAACAAGCATAGAAAAGAGTATGGCTAAGATCTAATGAGCCCATAGATAACTTCAATTCTTCAATATTCACCTAGAATTTTTGTATCTCTTCCTTTGTTTCTTCCCAACTCTTCTCTAGATTGTTACTCTTCTTTGTGAGCCTATGATGGTATAGTTTTGGGTGTCTTTAATTCTAAATTAGTCCTAGCTAATTATCTTGTGTACTCAAATTTATATTTATTGATTCTAATTTATTATTAAAACATAAGAAGTAACCTTATCCTATTCCAATGATACTTTTAACTCCTTTACTTACTTGGAAAAGAAGTATATGGTGTCTTTCTTGGTCACACCTTCCCTATTGGCAGCACAAAGGTCCAATTTGACCTTTTCTAGTTTTTATAAGCCTTCACAATTATGTTCTTATTAGCTTGGGCATGTATGTCCTCCACCTCGTTTGCATTGTTAGATATAGAAGAGACTTATCCTTTAAGAGCCTTTATTGTTATCTTTGATGCCTCAATAGTTTTCTTGGCCTATTTAATCTCCCCCTCCCTCTTTGTGAGATTTATTTCTGTGGAGATGAGAGAAGAACCCATAGACTTTAAACCTTGTAAGAACTCTAATTGATCTTATGTTTTTTCATCCTTAATTCTCACACTTACCAATTCTATCTATAATTTGGTCAACTACATTTGGCCTTTTGGTTTCTTCACCATTGGGGTGAAGTGGCTGAAGTGTAAGGCATATTATGTAGGGTTGTATTTTGTTCACACTTGATGTATGAGAAGCATATTGTTTATCCTTTCTCTTTGTCACCTTCTACTAGGATGTGGTTTCAATCTACACCATTTTTTTGGTATAAAGTGGGATCCCATATCATAATTACTACTTGATCCAATTCAATAACCCTTAAAAAAAGTGCATGAATGGATGGAGCTAATTTTTATGAAGTGATGGATGGGGTGATTAATTATGGAGTGGGGAACTATGCAATGTTTGATGGGGATTGAGGTAGTTGTTATTGTTGATAATCAAATGAATATTGGAATGAAATGGAAAAATGTTAGAATATTGAGAGGTGCTAGCCTCCAACTAGTGGTGGGAATTTTCCTATGGGATCAAGATATTGTGGGTGATAATATGGAGGGTATGAGTATTGAGTGGGAAGGTACATGAATTGTTTCTACATAGGAATTTATGGGGAAAATGCAATGGGGATATGAGGTGGAGAAAATGGAGGGGGTGGAGGAAATTGGGTCTAGGGGAATATGATAAAATAGGGACATGTGAGGGAGATGGAGACCTTATTTGGGGTGATGGAGGGGGTAGAGAAAATTAGGTATAGCAAGAACATGATAAAATGGGGACATGTGAAGGATACAAATACCTTATTTGGGGTGATGGAGGGTGTGATTAATGGGGCATATAATTGGATGAAACGTTGAGAGTGACTTATATGATGGGACAAGGAGGAGGGAAAAGAAAGAGAGAGAGGATACAAAAATATACATTTATACTGGGGGATAAAAGTGTTTGTTGTTGTGCTTCACCACTATCCAAATACTTTGCTTCTTTCTTTCTCATAGTCCTCTTATAAAAAGGAGGGTCTCCATTCTCTAATTTTCTCCTTTTATGCTCCTTAGGGTTGTCATTGCCTCTAACAAATGTTCTAAATAGGATTTGATTCATTGTGCTAGAAATTTGAGATGAAACATCTATAAATTTAGTCTTCCCTTACATGTCCTTGGTGACCTTCATGATCCATGTTCAAAATTTACTTTTCTCGTGGCCAATTGGATAATGAAAGGACTTCTCGTTTCTTGTGGAGATTTGGCTAGGATTGGGTCTTTGTTTGTGCAATTGAATTTTGTAGTCTTGCACAATTAGTGGATGAAGTTTATTGTTATTCTACTTGTATTATAGCCATACAAGTACTAGGAGCATCTAATTCTGTTTATTTTTCTCCTAACGAGGTGACCTCCATGCACTTCTTGCTTTCTTATATACTATAGGAGGAGGTTAGGAAACTATACACCTTATCTTATGAATTTTACCATATGCCATCTTCATGGATTTTAGTGGGTCATTCTCTTGTGTGGATTATCTCCTAATTTTTTTCCCATCATGTCATGATATTCTCCTTGTTCCATTGCTCCTTTTCTAGTGTTAGTACGCCATCATTAAGAAATTTGGGGTTATATTCCTTCACATTCTTATGGAATGTCTCATATGGTTGGAGAATTTGAATTGAGTGAGCCATCATAGGCTATACATCAATAAATGTATCTATTCTCTTTTAGTGGGGTTCCTCTTCGACTCTATAGTTGGATAGGGCTCAAGAGAAAATTTAGTTTCTTCACTACTCTTTATATTATCTAACTAGGTAGTAAATAGTCTATTAGGATAAAAAACCCATTGGTCTAGATAGGGTGTAGAAGGAAAATATTCCTTTGTAGTTTCCATACTAGATGTTAATGATGTTCAACTATTATAGGCACTATAGAGGAAAAAATTAAGGTGGATACAACCTTTGAAACATATACATATACCCTAATGGTAGTGTGGTCTTCACCAAAATACTATTCTCCTTTGTGGATAGTTTTTAAGGTGGTGACACAAGACTTTTTGATCTTAGGATTTCCATATTGGAGATGAGGGGAAAAGTGGGAATTAGTAATTTCTCTATGAAGACAAAGTAATCATTAATTTCATGGAGGATGGATGCCAAACAATGATCAAGTCACATCCTAAGGGGTCATGAACAATATTTGAATGTGTTAGAGTTATCATGCATTAGCTAATAATTAGTTACTCTCTAATTGATTATTAGTCTAATTTATTCTCATGCACTTAAGCTAAACTTAGGAGTGCTTTTATGCTTTTATAAGTTGAGCTAATATTAGATCTTTCTATCTCATCTCATGTGATGTTGACACTTGTCATGATTTGATCCCTTTCTCATTTAGGGTTTTGCTCTTATAAGCACTCAACCCTCATTGTAATAATCATCTTGAGCTTTCATATCTTTTGATAGTCTCTTGCTTTTGTAGCTTTTTCTTGTTGAGGAATATAACATATATTGTTTGTAGATCTCTTGCATGGAAAGTGTATTTGTTCATTGTTTGATCCTATGGCTCGTGTTTTTGTGCTTGTTTCACAATTCTAACATGGTATCAGAGCATGGATTCAATGAACCTCTTCTTGATTTATGAGTTTTTTTTCTTCAACAAGGGTTACCAACTTTAGATCTGAATCCCCTTTGCTTTTTTTTTTGTAAATCTTGGAGGTGGACATTTTCTGGTGCATTGTTGCATGAAAAGGGCCTCGCCGTTGGATTCAAATTTGTCGATAAAGTCAAATTTTCCTTTTGTTTTGAATGATTTGGATTCTTGATGTCAGATCTACAAGGGTTTGAAGCGGTTGATTTTTTTTGGATCTGGAGGGTATTTGCATTTTCGATGCATTTTGGTGCAAAACAGACCTCGGTGTTGGATTCAGGAGGTCAATTCCATGAATTTTGACTATAAATTTTCCCTATTTCGGGGTTGAGAGCTTTTGAGGTAATTTTTTTTTGCACATGGCCTTGTATGACCTTCGTATGACCCCCTGTACACAAAAATAAAATAAAAATTTAAAAATTTGAGGGTGGCATGCTTTTTTTAAAATTTCTTTTATTTTTAAGAATTTTTTAAAAAATATTATAAAGAAAAAGCAGGTTGAAGGTTTTTTGGGCAGTGTATTCGATTTGTACCTAGTGGATTTTATTTTGGTTACCATGCAGGCCCTAGGTTTTATGCATGAGGTTTTACTTTTCCCTGACCAACTATCCAAAGGCCACCGATGGGCCTATAAGCGCCGTCCAACAACCATTACAACCATCGATGACAACTCTATAGGTGTTGTTTGTCAGCCTTCAGTACTGATGACGACAGTTAAAACTATCTTCCACTTTGCCGACGATAGTTTTTTTTACCATCCAACTCCATAACTTTTTCGGGATCCACATCATTAGATGTTGCTGACTATGCCAGTTTATCGGCATCAATTTTTTTCCCGATGACATATCTTGACACTTGGTGAATTTTTCGGCAGTTAATATATCTCCGATGACTTTTTCCGCGAATTTTCTGGCAGTTAATATATCTCCGATGACTTTTTCCATTTGGCACATTTCACGACGAAGGAGAATCTTTTCAAAAATAATTCGTCACATATTGGAATATTTCGTCATCGAATTTTTTCTTAGGCAGCCGGATTTTTTTTCTTGAAATAGGGAATACTCCTTGCATATTCTACTAATGTCAACATGCCATCATGTTGATGTCAACAATATGACCTGGGGCTTGACCCCCTTTGACCCCTCTTTGGCCTCTAGGGAGCAATTTTTTTCTTTTTGCCATAACTTTTGTGTATGATGTCAGATTTTTGCAAATGAGATATTCTTAGAAAGTTGGTTCCACCAACTTTCCAATGGTGCGGGTCTCATCACCTGCTTTTTCTATTGGTACATTCTATAGTCTATTGAAGTAAGAGGTGTTTTTTTTTTTCAGTCTTGAGCTCGTAACTTTTGACTAGTTTCTCCATTTTTCATGATTCCAACGGTGTTGGAACCGTCTTTTAGATCTCTTTAGTTCCATCCATGCAATTTTTCTATATTTCTCTTTAGGTACATTTTATTTAGATTTTTGTGTTTTCGCACTTTGTTGGATTACATGGACGTTTTAGCTCCTAGGAACTTGTTTGTGTGGGATGACTCGATTTTGACTTTTCTATATGTATTTCTAGTATTTTGTCCTATTTGGGCATTGTAGACATCTTTTTCATGCACATTCTCTTTTGTAGACGCACTGAGATAAAGTGCCATTATGGTGATATCTTTTTGGGGATTTTGCACATCCTGTTGTGCCTCTTGTATTCACACTATGATATAAAGTGCCATGGGGGGGTTGATGTTTTCCTTTGTTTTCCATCACACCTTTGTCAAGTGAGTGTCCCTTCCACGACAACAATGAATCCCAGTGATTCTTGACTCATGCGTGTGTGTCTTAGTTTGCACACCCTTTTATTTGTAGGTTGTTTCTCCTACATACACTTCTTGGTTTCACACAAATTTAGTGTTCTTGTCATGACTCCCTTTTTATTATTATGGGGGGGTTTCTATTGTTGGTGCTAATGCTTCCTTGGTTTTGCAGTTTGGAGTGATCTATGTATCTAGTTCTTATTCTTATGTACTTTTGGATGCAACGTACATCAGCGGCTGGTTACATGCATTTCAGTGAGATGGATCATTTACCATATGGAAACTCTTGCATTCCTATTTTTGGAAGTCCTTCATTTCAACACTATATTAATCATCTTTCAACAACATTCTACAAATTCTTCATGCTTCTGTGATGTTCTACATGTTCCTCTTTTTCAGGACATTGTTTGGTTGGAGGCTTCTCAATCCTTCACACCTTTATTTGGATGATTTTTCATTCCTTCATTCGCCTTTCTCTCTTTTGGAGAGGAGTTTTCTCCCACAAGGTTTTTCTCTTTTTTCTCTAATTTTGAGAGATCTTTTGTTTGTACATGGGTACCTTATTAGGGCTTGTTTGTCAGGACCCATCATACATATTTTTTAGGGTTTTTAGCTACTCCCTAAGTTCATCTTAAGGGGGGTGAACTAGAGTTATCATGCATTAGATAAGAATTAATTACTCTTTAATTAATTATTAGTCTAATTTATTCTCATGCACTTAAGCTAAGCTTAAGAGTGCTTTTATGCTTTTATAAGTTGAGCTAATATTAGATCATTCTGTCTCATCTCATGTGATGTTGACACTTGTCATGATTTGACCCCTTTCTCATTTAGGGTTTTTCTCTTATAAACAATCAAACCTCATTCTAATTATCATCTTGAGCTTTCATATCTTTTGGTAGTCTCTTGCTTATGTAGATTTTTCTTGTTGAGGAATATAGCATATATTGTTTGTAGATCTCTTGTGTGGAAGGCAGATTTGTTCGTTGTTTGATCATGTGGCTCATGGTTTTGTGCTTGTTTCATAATTCTAACAGAATGGATATCCACGTAAATCTAGTAGCATTGGTTTACAATAGCTCTAAACCAATATGATGTTCTTAGATTTCAATAGCTCTTCAATTTTCTTCAAATACAATGTTTTTGAAATAGGAAAAATACTTAAGGAACTCCTATTTATAGGATTTTGAATTTGAATCCCTAACCATCTTTGAAAATATTTGTGACAAATTACATTGCAAAGGAGTTTTTTGTGTACAATTGGTTGGTGTTGGCATTTCTTGATTAATATGACCCTTTGTATTTCAACCATAAGTTTTTTTCTTTAGATTGTATAGTGTTGATTTGTTGGGAAAGCTTGATGTGGGGATTATAACATTTTCATCTGGTCATAATCATAGTAATTAGCATGAATCATTGGATTGAGGTGATATAGCTACATCAATGGATCACAATGGGGGTGGGTACAAGAAGTTGAGTCCACTTTTAGTGGAAGTCTCATAAGGGAAAAAACATCGACAAGAATGGGTACTTGAGCCTATACTCTTACTTGTATGGAATAGGTACTCATTTTAGTTTTAAAAAATGGGTGGAAATTTTAAAAATAAATGGATACCCATTTTAAAAAGAAATGGGTACCTATTTTAAAATGGGTGCTTGTTTCTATTTAAAGTTTATACCCATTCATTTTTATAATGGGTACACATTTCATAAAATTTTAAATTTGAAACACAAAGTTTTTTTTTTTAGGCTTGGAAACACAAACTTTATCCTTGGACTTGTAAGTATAATTCCATGTTAACAAGAAAAAAACTAACTTTAGCAATATGGTTGATGATTTTTTGTATAATTTTTTGGACCAAATTAAAAGTAATTATATATTACAATGTCTAGTTTTCAAATATCTAATTTATTTTACTATTGGACATATTTTTTATATTTATTAATTAATTTTTAAATAAAGAGATTCATCAACTTGAAATGACATAAAATATTATTTTTAATAAAATTTTAATTTTAATATTTTTAAAATTATTTCTAACCATACTAGACATATTTCTCTACATAATGAAAAAATATTCTACAATTAATTTATCTCAAATTATGTTGGTCATATATGAGGGGCACAAATTAGGGCTAGTAAAAAATTAATAAAAATAATATTATTAAAGGGTAAAAGCACAAACCTGTGTCACACTTTATAAAGGAATTGACCAACAATTTTATTTTTTTGAACTTTGACCACATAAAAGTGGTCTTTATGCTTTGAATTTCAAAATGATGTAAACTAATAAAATGTACAACTTTTGATGAAGTTTATTCCTGTAATTTTTTAGATTTTTTAAAATTTGTTTTCATTATTTTTTATCAATTTAAGAACAAATTTTGAAATGCTAAAAAAATTAGAAAAAAGTGACGTTCACGGGACGTCAAACAAATTGAAAAAAACTTCATTTTCCTTGATTTTTTTTTCTCCAAATAAGTAACTTCAATATCTAGTGCATAGAAAAAAAATCAAATTTTGATGTTTATTTTTCTCGTAATAACGTTTTAAAGCCAAACTTGTCAGAATTTGATAGTTTTCATGGGACGCCAACTATTGTCTATTTTTTTAATCATTTTCAAAAACAAATTATACCCTTTTGAAGAGGACTCTCTCCTCTAATGTGCCATATATTTTTAAAAATTTGTGAATATGTTATACTAATTTAAAAAAAAATTCTAATCAGCCTCTTTTTTTGTTTTAAACTACAGGAATCGGTCGAGTATATGTCCCCCTATAAATTGCAATGCACCTGGTAAAAATTCTTTGCATGACTAGTGGCACTGGTACGACACGCCCCTCGGTACCACAGGTTTGGGGGGAGACTAGACCTCGTGACCTCTTGCCTGCAACAGGATGCTTTAGCCAATTGAGCTAGGCCCCCCACCCCAATCAACCTCTTTTTTAACTTTAACAACCTACTTGCATTATTTTAAAAATAAAATATATTAAAA
This sequence comes from Sequoia sempervirens, assembly GCA_007258455.2. NCBI lineage: Eukaryota > Viridiplantae > Streptophyta > Pinopsida > Cupressales > Cupressaceae > Sequoia > Sequoia sempervirens. Next base: position 34,941,416 of record VDFB02000020.1, read on the forward strand.
ATAATCAAAATATTAAAAAAATTACATATTCGGATTCACCACTCCGAGCTCTACAAAAGGGTATTTTTCTTTTTTTTTAAAAACATCATTTTGACTGAAGAAATACTTAGTTGAAGTTGAAAGTTTCAAAAAAATATGAAGAAAGCTGAGTTGGCTGCCAACTAAGATGCCACATAGACAGTTTTGGTAGTAAGGGTTTCAGATGAAACCCTTTCCATAGAAACCCCACACATAAAATAAGCAAATTTCAAAGCAGAAAAGGGAAAAATTTATTTTTTTTGGATTCGGCCAAAACCTATTCGGCTAAAACTTTGTGTGCCACATATAAGCCATGTGGTTTTGGTCGAAACCTATTCAGCCAAAACCCTATGTACCACATATAGGCCATGTGGTTTCAGTCAAAACCTAGTCTACCAAAACTTTTTTGGTTGAAAATGTTTTGCTCAAAACTATTTATTTGGCCGAAAGTGTGGCACAGATTTGTGCTTTTATCCTAAAAAATTATAAAAAATCCCAGCCAAAATTCACTATCATAAACATATTTTCACAAAAATAATTAGAAAAATACTTTCATTTAGGTCAAATTATGTTGGTTGTACAGATGCATGTTTTAGCCCAAAATTAACGATTTTAAGAAAGCCACTTTTGTATATCCTATACAAAATCAACTTTTATCATTTAATTATTAAAATTAATTACATATTTGAAAACTAAAAAATAAAATCCTACATTTCATATTTTTACACCATGTTAATATTGTATGTGTAAGTGCTTCAAATTTTTACTCCAACTATGACAAAATTTGATTTCATGAAAAAGACTTCCAATTTTTGGCCAAAAAGTCACTAGTATAGAAACAACAATATATGATTAAAAAACTACTAAAAACTGTATATAAATGACTGAACATGATCACGTGACCATTAGTAGTTTATTGCCAATTGTTTATAACACGACCAGATTGATGACTAAACCATTTTTAGTTATTTCTTGGTTGTTTTGATTGATCGATTTTGTAGTATATTTAGTCGTTGATTTAGTCATTGATTGTTGTAATTTGGTCACTTATTTAGTCATTTTTTATTCACTGATATATTTAGTCATTGATTGTTGTAATTTGGTCACTTATTTAGTAATTTTTTATTCACTAATATATTTAGTCATTGATTGTTGTTAACTGGTCACTTATTTAGTCATTTTTATTCATTGATTTTTGTTCATTGTTAGTGTATTTAGTCATTAATTTTAATCATCATTTTGATCAATTTGGTAGTATATTTAGTCATTTTTATTCACTAATTTCACTGGTCATATATTTAGTCATATTTATTTGCTGTTCACTTATTTTTGTCAATTGGTAGTATATTTAGTCAATTTAATTATTAATTGATGTCAATTAGTAGTATATTTAGTCATTTTAATTGACTGATAATTGAGGATTTAAACATAAAACATATAAATACACATCAATCATCAATTGCACACAATAAGACAATCATTGAGAAGGAAAAATCGTTGAACTTTATTAAAAGAATGGTGTTCTTACAATTTGCACAAGTCTGAAATATCTATCTTGCTTGAAAAATGCTTAGAAATAGAGTATTACATTTATTATTTTCAGTCACAAGATTGAAAATATGAGTTACAATGCACATAAATGACAAGAAAGAAACTTCTCCAAAAAAACTTTTGCAATGATGGAAACGCATGCTTGGAGCCCATCAATGTAAGCACATGCCCCTTTCATCTCTTAAAACTTCTACAACGTGGGCAATCTTCCTGGAGCAAGTTGTAATGTGTAGAATCCAAGGAGAGTGTTGATCGTGTACCATATATGAATATCACTCCTTCAATGCAATCAACAATAACCCTAGAATCTTTCCTCCTTTATATGCATCGTGCCATATGATATGAGCAACAGGGTGCTTCCTTTTCCACCATGAATGAAGTTGTGACACAATACAACCAAAAAAATTACTATTAGTCTCAATTTAGAAAGAATAAAAGTGCATTGTATATTGCAAGTTTACAAAAGTAAGTCCAAACAAAGCATAAAGATAAATCAATTAAAAAATTGTAGCCTTGTTAACAAATGCCTTAAACAGAGTGTTCAACATAGGCCTGAAATATGCATATTGAACCCTTGATTTCAGAACCTTGTTCAAATTTTAAGAAAGGTGATACGCTCAGATTATAGAATGAAGTTGATATTATAGAATGAAGGCTGTCAACACTAACCAAACTAGAACAACATTATCAATAGAAATTTCCTGGAAACCAAACCTAAGAATGCCATCAGACTTAGACAACAAAAATGTCGATCCTGGTTCATGTGTCGTCTCAGTAAAAACTCACACCATGAAAGAATCCATTTATACATAAATTCCAATTAATTAAGTTGATGAGAAAAGATCTTTGATATCCAATTGGGAAGCCTTAACATCCAAAAATTACTAACCTAATGTTTCACAACAAGTTTCCCAACTATGACATCATATTTACTTAAGAAACCAAATATTGATCCACTGCCATATTGGATCTCACAGGATTCTCCTTCACAAACAACAAATGATATATATTAATTGTTTAGGAACTTCCTTAATATCCCCATGTATGTAGACTAAACTAAGTGAGGTTGAGGGTTTGAAGTAGAGTACCATCTTCTCGGTATCTGCTTGACTTTGATGACTTGTATCTTGAATGAAAATAGCAAGCTAGCTACACTATAAAATCATTCTTAATCATTGTTACAAAAATAACCACAAAATCCTTTTTAATTAGAATAATCCTTCTAGATATTTCAAGACTAGATATTTCAGTTGATTTTTAAGAGAGTTGATTTCACTATCAAAACAATCAATCTATTTACTGTATATAATTTCCCAAAATTCAGAATTTGAATGTAATGAAACTAACCATAATTACCAAAGATTTGACACCAAAATGTAGTACAAAATGAATTGTTTGACAACAAATGTGTTTTGATAAACCAGATATACCCTTGATATATTGATTTAAATAACAAGGAAAAATCAAACTGGAGACAACAAGATAACATTCATTAATTCACTTCAACAAACAATTGAAACCAAAATTTAGCCACTAATTATAACTTCATTCTATTGATCTTCAAAAATATTTTACAATACATTTCAAAATTTTGTCATGTCAAAAAGTGTCTTTTTAGTTACCCACTTTTAACCTAAATTAAAAAGTATTAATTATCGTTGTTTACATAGGATTACATAAAAGCAATGAAAGATGAGAAATGAAGATAAATGATTAGATGTTGAAGTCCAGAGCACTCGCAAGATACGAAAGTCCATTACTCATCATAAGGTACTTGTGATCATTTAGATTTGGCAAGGTCCTCTCTCCATGATGGTATCTGCAAGGCTTGGTACTTCAATGCAAGGCCTATTCTTTTGGGGGACCTAGACATGTCTGCTCCCATTGGTACACTGTGTAATCATGAGGCCTTATGTACTCCTGAATTTTTTGTGTGTTGGCCAAGTGACTCTTCCATCTGTTGTCTAATAATTCATTGATATCGGTGATGAATTTTGAGTATCCAACATCCAATGCAATTATTCCATCCAAGGTTAAATTGAGGCGGTGAATATTTATGTCACCATCCTTCTATAAATTAGTGAGGAAGTTGGGAACAATTTTGCTAAACTCATCTATCCAATCCTTGGAGCCTTTTAGTTGATCATCATCCCTTAGTATCTTAGGCACAAACCACTACTTTAGTGTGTGAAATGAATCCATTCTTGCCTTGATCTTTTGGTCTTCTACAAATATGTATTGAAATTCATCTGTGACCATTCATACCATTTTCTCAATAGGTTTTAAAGATGTGGGGGCCTCAACACTCCTTTGTAAAATTTTGCATAAAGTTATTAAGGTGTGATGTACAGGTTGTCATTTCTTGAATAAGGGGTCCAATATAGGTACATGGGCCTTTATCTGATCAACTGCTTGTGACAAGGAGTCATAACATTCATACAAATTTTCCAATTTTTCCATAATTAGTTTAACCCTATGCTGCAAGATATTTTCCAATACCCTGAGGGTTTCTCTCTTTGATCCTTCCTTTGTTTCTTCAGTCTTTTTCAACTTCTCAATTTCTTGTTTTAGCAAATTTACTTGTTTAACAGTGATTGCATTTGTATCGGTCCGGATGGCAGGGGGCTAGTATACTGTTAATTTTGTGCTTTGGGAAGGACCTGCTCCCTTCAAATGCTCTTTCAATTTCACATTTTCTATGAATAACCTATTCACTTCATCATTTAGATCAGTTTGTGCTTTCTCATATTCTACCAATCTAAGCTCCATACCTTTAGCCGCAACCTTAGTAAACATTGTTGAGTGCATTTTCATAGTAGCTTCCTCCAATGCTGATGTGTCTTGAAGTGTCTTTACCATGGCAGTCCCTCTCATTTCTTGTACAACATCAATCAATATTGGTTTTTCTATTCTTTTTTGCTTTGTCCAAAAGGCTAGGGTTTCAATTCTTGGATTGTAACCTATGCCACTCATTCCCTCATTTGAATTGAATTCAGAAACCAACATGGGATCTTCTTGAATTCTTACTTGATCTAGTAAGAATATCTTTTTTTAACTCCATCCTAGGAATAATTAGTATATTGCTTTCTAAGACCAATTTTCTTGCTTCTTGGGGGCTAACAGTAATTTCATTAATCTCGAGTTCTTCAAAAGTCTGGGCAACAATCTGGCCATGATGTGACTCCTTAGTGCCCATCTTATTAATTTGGAGTCTCTCCTCAAATTCTTTCATTTTCATCTTAATCCAAAAATCCTTAAACTCGGGAGTTTGAATAAAGTCATCAACTTCAATAAATCTAAGGGCATCAATCACCCTTTCATCATCATACACTTCTTGATCATTATGCCCATGTACATCCACTCTTTCTTTTGGTTTGTGAGCATCAATTGCAAGCTTAGGTGGTGGTTGATCAACTTCGTCATCTTTAAAATTCAAAATTACATCGGCTACCTCTTCAGTATCCCCTACTCCTTCACTTATTTCATATGCCACTAAGTGGGCCACTCCATGTGTCTTCTGCCTTTTAAGACTTGGTTGCTTAGGGGATGCTTTTGATTGTATTGTGGCAGTGTTTGGTAGGGGATCGTGATTACTAGACCACTTGGTTTGATGGGCAGTTGGAGGGTTTTGAAGACTGACCCTCAGGTTTCTTTTTGGTTCAACATATAATCTTTCAAAGTTGTAAATTATTACGTTCATCCTTTTGATAGGATCCTTTTCTTCAACATAGAATCCTTGGAATCCAATGTTCCTTTTCTTCTTCTCCTCCTCAAGCTTCTTTATGATTTCCCACTTCCTCTTCCTCTGAAAAACTTCATGAGGTGTTAAGCAATTTCTTATTACATCTTCTTCATAATCCATTACATGGGTAATCCTAGCTCTAGTGAGAAGTGTCCACTTTATAAAATTAACATGCCCTTCAAGATTAAAGACCCTTTCTTCTCATAACTTCAATGAATACCTCATCTTCAAATACTTTTGCAATTCTTCAAGAGTGTCATAACCTATGGATAGCTCCTCACATTTAGTTAGGTCAGGGAGGAAGTCCCCTTTTTATGTCTTTTCATAAATGTCCCCTTTTTATGTCTTTTCATAAAATCCTACTCCATCCATAACATTTGTCACCTTAATTCTAAAAATGCAATTCAAATAGAAAAAATTTAGGTAAGACACGTGTGGCTTGAGAACACCCATAGACCCTTATTACTGTTTGGTCTGCTAAGAAGAATCGTTCACCGAAATTGTGAGTATGTCCCTACTCTGGCTTCAATGCTAAAGGTCTTAATACTTGCATGATTTTATTAGACAATCTTGGTGAAATATGAACAAGATTGGCCATGACCTTTATTATGAAATCATCATGAAATATTACATAATCACTATTTTTACATCTACTATCCCAGATGTAACACTAGTTTGTACATGCAACCTATTCCCTTCCTTATTGGTCATTCCCAAACACATTCTTTTAGAACACGTTTTTCTATTTTGGTACAATATTAAATGACACAATAGAGAATATATCCTGAAAGTGATGGGAGCTAAGTTCTCTCTTACTTGGAAAAATCCCTCATGTAGCCTTTTCTCAATTTCAACAGCAAATTCATACTCAATGTTCACTTCTGGATTTTGTATCCTCATTGCCATTGTCATGAGATAAATTGGCATCCTCTCTTCAACATCTATTCCAAGCACTTGGCACAAAGAAAAATAAGTTCTTTTGAAATATACTTGGAAGTATTCTATGGAAAATGACTCAATTTGGGAGGGGGAGATAGATATCCTCCTATTGTTTACACTCATTTTCATGTGTAAAGGAAGTTCATCACTCTTGTAGGTTTTTATCAATCTCCTATAATCCTCCTCACTTCTGTCCAAGTCGATCTTAGTGATAGCTTACTTGTTTAACATAAAACACTCTATAATTGCTTCTTTAGTTAGCACCACTAATAGTGAACCATCTAGCATTCATATAGTCATAGTATCCAGGTGATAATATTGTGCCAATACTATAATAAACTCAACATCTATGAAGACATCTGGGACTATCAATTTGGCCAAATCTAAGGTCCAAGGATTCAAAGCTAGAATCTTGTCATCCCTTTTTCCATAGAAGTACCAAAATAGATCCCACCCTGAGATACGGATAATTGGGTCTCTACATCCATGGGTTGTATCTTTAAACACCTTTTTGAATCCTTTTTTTATAGAATTAGGCAATACATCTAAAATGGATTGTTGCAGGGACCTCTTGTTTGACTTATAAATTGTGGACTCTTCCTTTTTACTCACAAGTTAACTTATTTTGGGTGGCATGATGATGAATTTACTCCTACTTGATTTCTTTAAGTGTCTACTTGTAGGAGAAAATTCAGTTCTTATACACTTGCTAGAGAGGGTTTCTGTGAACTTACCCGACGAAATAATAGCTACAGAGTCTTCCCCCTTGAACTCCCTTGCCTCTGGTATGTTGATCTATGTGAATGATTGTAAAAATGTCGTCGAGTCCCAAGTTTTTTGTTGAGATCAGTCACCTCACTATTAATGTCAATTTGTGCAAAATATTTCATAATCTGTCCATATTTCGAGTTTGAATGCATTCCTTTTATCTTGGGAAATCAAACGACTCATGTTTAGAGGTGTAATCATTGCCACTTATGATTTAAATGCTTTGAAATATTGTACCACAATACCACTATGTCATATCAAGACCACTGCAGGGTAGTGGTATGGTGCGGTTAGCAATATCGCCACCCCGCGCACACCCCTGTGGACTCCCGCGGGACGACGGGTTAATTCTAGCAATTGAGTGATTGTTCACCGCCATACCACTCTGTCATGTCAAGACTATTGCGAGGTAACGGTATGGTAGGGTTAGCAGTACCACCACCCCGCACACACCCCTTTGGACTCCCGCGGGATAGCGAGTTAATTCTAGCGGTTGAGTGATTGTTCACTGCCATACCACAGTGTCACTGTTTACCCCTTGCAAGACTGCGGTTTACATTAGTTGTTAACATGTTCTCATTGCTACCCCACACTATTTATATTTGGTTTCCGCGGTATTGTTATAAGCATTTGTACATTGACCTATATGTCTCGCCATCTCACACATACCTCCATTGACTATTGCAGTAGTGCAGTATTGGATTTTATTATGAATGCAATATTTTAAATATCATTTTATTGAAAAGATTGAAATTTTTTCTAATTTTGTAGTCTCTTAGTTTTAGTTTTCAGTGTCATTCAAACCTAAGAGATCATTTCTTTGTTTGTAATGAGGAGGCTTAGTTCACCTAATGTTAAGATATCTATATGTATTATTAAATCACAGATGTTCATTATATGTTTGCATCTAGAAAACATATAGGACATACAAAAAATTATATTCTAACTAAACAAAATTAATTTCAAATTTTCAACCAAAGTAAGAAAACTAAGAAGAATGATTGAGCCTAACTTTAAATGCACTTCAAATCAACAGTGGACATCTCAGATTTTGTATACAATGTACCAACAGAATAATGATGATTACATTCAGAAATGTATCAGTAAAACAATAGTGATAAGCATACCTATACTCAAATCTTTATTACATTCAATAATAAATTACACCATACATATAACCAAAGTTTAAGTGATAAGCTAACCTCTTAAGGTGACAAAACATCATCATAATCATCTGCATTTCCAACAAGATCAGAATCCTGATCACTCATGCCTGCATCTGCTTGATTTTCTTCCTCATCCTCATATGTGACATGCAATGCATTCTCTTTCCCAGTCTCTTTATTGGTGATAAAAATATCTTCTTCAAACACTCCATCATCATCTTCATCCACTTCTTCAAATGTTTCTTGTAAATTAACATATTGCTCATCAGGCATTATATCAACAACTTCCATGAATTTTCATTTTGAATGAGACTCTGTTTGAATGAGATACGACCATCCTGAGCTTCTTACATCATCAATTAGAAATTATTGGTTAATTTGAAGAGGGGAAACATACGACTCATCTGTCTTTAATAAAAATTGTCTTGTATTTGCACGTACAAATCCATACTCATCAAATTGTACTGCGGATGGTTAGATCCACTTACATTTTAATAATATAGGACTATTTTCACCAAAGTCCACTTGAATAATTTCTTGGATGAATCCAACATAAAATTTCTTCTCATTTTCATGAAGAAATTCAACACTAACAACACAATCACAATTTGTCTTTCCTTTGTCTTTTTCTTCCACTCTTAAATGACTACTATAGGCCCACATTCTGTTGAAACACATAGCCCATAAATGTGGAGATTGTGAAAGCTCACTTTCATTCATTGTTATATATTTACCTTCTTTTGCATCACTGACTGCATTAGCAATCCATTCTTCACATTTTGGAAAAAAATCACCTCCAATCAAATCAGCATGATGTCTACACTTTTGAGGTCAATGTTACATCCAAGATTGATTGTATTCTTCATATTTTCTACATAGAATATTAACGTAAAAATAGTAAGATTAATAATATAAATGTGTTGTAAGGAAGCTAAGGTAGTGAAACAACTTCCTACACTAATCTTGAGAGGAGAAAAATGCAAAACTTTACAGATCTTTAGCATTTACAAAACATAAAAATAAACACAAATATCATGCATACCACAACACAATGATTTATGTGGGGAAAACCCTTTCGGGAGAAAAACCCCACCCAATATTATCCAAAAATAAAAATATTACAATATACTTATAGAGAAAGCTTCTTGTAGGATATCACCACCAAAGATCAAGAGACAACACGATCATTATCAGACTCTCAGAATACACCCCTGTCTACATACATCCCAATTGCTTATAATAAGATTTTTAGAACCTTCTAGAATTAGGGTTTTACAGGGTCATTTTTCATTTGACATGTTAATGGAAAAACCTTGATGTGTTAGTGATTTTTTTTTTTGGGGCAATGCCTTGAATCCCACAATATGTTACGAGTGTACAGTATTTGCATGATCAATCACCACATACCAACATACAACCTATCAACAATAAACCATCTATAATTACAAGGTTGAGACACATTTTCCCAACAAATCTCCCACTTTTTGAACACCTTGCAAGAGCAACATGAGAGTGTAACCATCATCTCTTTAATTGCTAGGGGCCGAAAGGCCCATAGTCTCTGAACACCATTTGAAATTCTTTGTGCTCATAGGCTTAGTTAAAGAATCAAAAACATTCATCAAAGTCTCTACCTTAACCAACTTCACCCTGCCATCTTCAACCATATCTCTAATAAAATGATACTATACATCAATGTGCTTGGTTCTGGCATGAAATGTTAGGTTCTTGGCTAGAAATATCACACTTTTATTGTCGTAATAAATTGTCACTGAACCTTGTTTCATTCCAATATTTGAACACAGTCTCTTAAGCCAAATGGATTTTTTACAAGCACGAGTTGTTGCCATATACTATGCTTCAGTAGTGGACAAAGCAACCACAACCTGTCGCTTACTCATCCAGCTAATTGCACCACCAAATAAAGTAAAAACATAAGCACTGGTGGATTTTCTGCTATCAACATCACCTGCCTAGTCTAAATCCACATAACCATGAATAGAAAGAAAAATATCATCTTCAATCATATTACTATGATAACATAAGGAATAATCTGAGGTACCCCACAAATATCTGAAGACTCTTTTAACTAAATCCCAACGAACTCTACTAGGATTAGATATATACCTAGAAAGAACTCCCACTACTTGAGAAATGTCTGGTCTAGTACAAACCATGGCATACATCAAACTTCCAACAACACTCTGGTAAGGCACTCTGCTCATTTCTTTCATCTCTGATGGAGATGTTGGACAATCTAAAATAGATAACTTTGTTCCAACTGAAATAGGAACACACAATGGTCTACAATCATGCTAATCAAACCTTTGTAAAATTGAGTTGACATACTTGCTTTGGCCAAGACATAACTTTTTGTTCACTCTATCTCTTTTAATTTCCATCCCAAGAATGTGTTTAGCTACACCAAGATCTTTCATTTCAAATTTAGTAGCAAGTTGAGATTTTAGTTCTGAAATCATACCTTCCCCTCTACCAATAAATAACATATCATCAACATATAATGCAATAAACATGAAATGATCACCATCAATTTTATAATAAATACAATGATCTGATTTAGAATGCTCAAATCCCAAACTCAACACATATGTATCAAATTTTTGGTACCAAATCCTAGGACTTTGTTTTAAGCCATACAAAGATTTCTTCAATTTTCAAACCAACTTACTTTTACCTTTCACCATGTAGTGCTTTGGTTGTGTCATATAAATATCTTCCTCCAAATCACCATGAAGGAAAGCAATTTTCACATCCATTTGCTCAACCTCTAAATCATAAGCAACAACAATAGAAAGCAAAAATCTAATGGATGTCATTTTTGCAACAGGATAAAATATCTCACCATAATCAACACCCTCAACTTGAGAGTAACCCTTCACAACCAACCTTGCTTTGTATTTCTCAATACCTCCATCTGAACCAACCTTTTTCTTAAACACCCATTTACAACCAACAGGTTTTCATCCTTCTGGAAATGGTAAAAGATCCCATGTATCATTCTTTTCCAAAGATGTCATTTCTTCATCCATAGTAATCTTCTAGGATTCTGCATCATTCATACCTAGTGACTCTTCTACAGATTTGGGTTCATCCATGTTAGTATTCAAAGAAAAAATACATCTCCATTCATTAGGTGAATCCTTTCAGGTGGTTTTCTATGCCTTGTAGACCTATGAACAAGATGAGTTGGAGGTTCTTCCTCCTCTTCTGAAGATCTAGAGCTAGATGAGATATCCTCAACTTCTTGTCTATCCTTGGGCCTCTATTCAACTTTCTCAGGTGTAGAAGGAAATTGAATCACATCTTCCTGTTTACTTTGTTTTGGCTGCAATGTAACATAAGAAGGCTTAGTTTCTCTAAAAATAATACTTCTATTGTGTATTATCTTCTGTGCAATAGGATCCCATATCTTGTATCCTTTCACACCATAACTATATCCGATGAAGATACATTTCATAGCCTTGTTCTCTAAATTTGTTTGCTTCTCCTTTGGCACATGTGCATATGCCTCACAGCCAAAACCTCTAAGATGTATTAATGAAGGCTTGCGACTTGACAATGCATCTATAGGTGTCTTATCAACAAGAGTTGATGTAGGAGACTTGTTAATAAAGTAACAGACAGTGGCAATAGCTTCAGCCCACAACCTTTGTTCTAGGCCAACACCACTCAACATACTCCTAGCCTTCTCCATCAGTGTCCTGTTCATTCTTTCTACAACTCCATTCTATTGTGGAGAATACGAAGTTGTCTTCTATCTATGAATACCATAATCTTTATAAAATCTATGAAAATCATTAGAGAAAAATTCACCACCATTATCAGTCCTCAAACATTTTATTTTCTTTCCAGTCTGCAACTCAACCATTGCTTTAAATTCTTTAAATTGACTGAAAACTTTAGATTTACTCTTTACAAAATATACTTGTAGACACATAAAAATGACCTAGGCCTGCAAGCTCTATTGTCACCATATTTTCTTCTTGACATAATTGAAATATTTATGTCCTTGGTCCACTTTCAGCTATTAATTAAATAATTCATGTCTTTATTCCTCTTGATTATTTAAATAAATAAATTTTATTCATTTATCTAAATACATCGCTAATTGTCTAATGTCTCTTCATAATTAAACAAATTTCTTAATTTATTTAATTATACTTATCCAATAATTTCTTCCTGATTATTTAAATAGATAAATTTTATTTATTTATTTAAATACACCATTAATTCCTAAAATTCTTCTGATAATTAAATAAATTCTTTAATTTATTTAATTGTTATCCTATAACACATTTCCCAATTTTAAATAAAATTATTTATTTAAAATGGTCCCTTTCTAATTTTCCCTCTTTTTTTAGTAAATAATTCAAATTAATTATTTCTTTTGTCACATTACCTTTTGAATTAAATTAATTTTTAATTCAAAATAGCCTTTCATCCAAAAATCAGTAATTTCTAATATTATTGGATGAATTTAAATCTATTTCTTTGTGGTATGTGGTTTGGTTTTATGAATTGAATCTTGTCCATTAATTCTAGGGCATTTGTCAATCATCAATCTTGGCCATTCATCCAAAATTGCATTTTCTATAAATGGCAATTTCACTCTCATTTTGTCACCTCATGCTATCTACATCTCATGCAATCTTGTCTTAGGCACTCTTGACATCTTAGCATTTTAACATTTTGGCATATTTTAGTCATAGTTCATAGTTGCTTACTAGTTGCATAGTTGCATAGTATTGCATTTCATATCAAATCCTTCAATATTTTGCTTTGGTCTTGGTATTGTCATAGATTGCTCACTCAAAATCTGAGGGAAAACTTCATACTGCAGCAAATAGAGAAGGTGTAATGGAGGTCAATCATGGAGGTTGAAGACTTAAGGTGATATCTTTCTTGTTTTCATGTTATTTTCCTCCTTTGTGCTTCATTATTACTTTGGGTTTTGATTTGTTTAGCTACTAATCACTGGCTTCATTTCCCATAATTACCATTAGTGAACCAATTGAACAAATTGTGCATGTTTGTTTTTTTGTACTTTTTATTGTTTTCAGGTATAGGTTAGAAGCCACATTAAAGTTTACAGCATTGCCATCAACGTCATGATGCATTTGGCAAGTAGAGAAACTGATGCATCTGTGAGACTCAAACCATTTTCTATCTGGCTGACATCCGCAATCTCGGAGCATTTGACCGAAGGGGCATTTCGGTCGCGTGCGATGCGTTGCGCATAGCCCAGCGCGTTAGATGCAGCCGGTTAGTACAGGCAAAGCGGCATTTGTTTAATGCGGGCGTCGCCGCCATGACACATTAAATGCAGTAAATTTTGCTTCGGTTTCTTTCAGAATTTTTTCAGTTTCTTGCTTCAAGCAAATAGTTTGCAGGAGTTTTTGGTTACTGTTGCTGTTATATGGCATGGCGGCTTTGAATTTTAGTGGGTCAGGCATCTTTCCAGGACGCTAACAAGTGGTTTGTAGTTGAATGTAAAGCATGATATTTTGAAACACTGTCTTCTTTTTGAATTAAAAGCATTGGTGCTCTAAAAAGAACATTTGCTTGTCTCACTTAGATTTAATTAGGGGGTTAAAGAAATTTTCTTGATTGTGCTTGAAGGTGGTAGGTGATTATGCTCTCACCTTGTGCAAACTAGGTGATTAGAAAACCAGACCCATCTATTTTATGTGTCACCCTGATTCAATAATCGAAGTATCCTCTCCCCCTGCGCACTTGTGTGATTCTGGGTGTAAGAGAAACGATTATTGAATCTAGGAATTGGGCCTTCCTTGGTGGGAAAAAGTACTCACCCCAAGGTGACTCAAACCGACAACGAAACTCTTTGGCTGATCTACCCTTGATCGGTATATAAATGTGAATCCTAGTGGAAAACTTAGGATTACGAGTGAAAATGTGTCACATGGACAAGTGAACTCCCCAAAACCCTGTTGAGTGTAACCTCTTCAGGTTGGAGTTCCTCCTTATCAGAGCTAATCTTTCCCCATGTGTGGCCACTCGAACGGGGGTCCTGAACTAAATTTTTTTGTGTAGTAGCCAAAATTCTTTCTATTTGCTAGCGCAACAATGGTCATTGTGAAGGCATCCACATTCTCGTAGTTCTTAGTAGAGGTGATCAACCAACCACAAGAGATTTATGGGGGTTGGAAGCTTGGTTGACCTAAGAAGTAGTGCACTGTAAGGGCGAGCCCGTGTGGCCAAGCTTCTGGATTCATCCACTAAGAATAAGTGTGGCTGGGGAAACCCACGTGGAACCTAGCAAATATTGTCCTTGCCTAACCTAGGATTGTGCTTGTCTTCATTATGCTTGTTTTCAAAGAAAAAATATTGTGTTTGCCAAGTTTTTTATGAAATATTCAAACAAACAAACACAATTTCACAGATCTGGAAACAAACATTCAACTTCAAACAATTCATAATTTTTGCCAAAAATTGAAAACAAACTTGACTTATTTTGTTGCAACGCATTTACTGAAATGCATTCGCCTTTCTGTGCCATATTTTCCATTTTCTGTGACACAATCGCTTTGCTAAGTCACATTTGTCATTTTTGGCGACACATTTGCCTGGTCTGAACCGTATTTTCTCTATAGAATGCCACAACTACTTTTCTGAGTTGCATTTTCCATTTGGAAAACCGCATTCATTGAAACTGTGATGCATCTGCCAACCTGCAACGCATTCAAAACCTGGAATGATGCATTTTTCATACGTAAATTAAAACACTATTGCAGACCAAAACCCGAGAGCAAAATTGTCCAATCTATGATCAAACATCTTTTTCTAGCAGTCTCTGTAAAAAACCAGAAAGAAAATTTCTCAAATTCTTCATCATTTGTATTTTTAGCTTGCATTTACCCATAGGTTTAACTTTGCAAGATTTTAGTTGCATCCTTTAGGTCCATCATTTTCATTTTAGACACAAACCAATCCTGAGGTCCTCATTTCATTTGCAGATTTTGGCTTAGGAAACCTTACCATACTTTGTAAAATCATTCCCTGCAAGAGTAGGTGGTCATTGGACTTAGTCATCATTATTTCCTTTAGTCATTGTCCTTTTTTTGAGACTTTCCAACTCAAAAGTCTAGTTAGGAAACCTCACTTTGTCATTTTGACCTTTAGTCACATTAATAAGTCCTTTGATGACCCAAATTGAGACATAGATCAAGCTTAGGGTGGTTGAGTAGCATTCTTCCAAATCACTTAGACCTTTGCATTTGCATACCGTAGAAACATTCAAATCATCTTAGTCCTCATTCTGCATTCATTATTCCAAAAATTAAAAAAAACAAAAATTAGTGTCATACCTTTCATAATAGTCTTCATTGGCCTTTTGCATTTGTCATTTCGTTTAGGCAACATTGTCATATTGCATTGCCATCCCTTATAATCAAAAATTTAAAACATAGTTTGCATTGTCATCTCTTATTGTCAAAAAATCCAAAAACATAAGTCATCATCTAGTTGTCATTTTCATCATCTTCCTAATTTGAGCAACTCCTTATATGGTTGAGACTAGGATTCAAAGAAAAAGAAGACAAATGGCTAATTTTGGACAAGACAACAATACTTACATCTTTTCCAATGACATGAATCAAAACATGAACCAAGACACAACCTTTATCAATCCTTTCAGCGACATGAACATGCCATCTTCGTCACATAACCCCTTTGAACCATTCATACATAGAGATGAACATGAAAACGTATTTGAGGAAGACATAGAAGTTGCAAAACAAGATCCTGAAGTGGCCTCTTTTGTAGAAGATATAGTTTTTCATGATAGAGATAGATATTTAGTCATACTTTTACATCAAGGAGCCAAATTACCACAAGGATTCAACATTAATACTTTAAGAGCAGCCACTCCCAATCATGATGCCAACAACAACCCAAACAATGCCTCCAACACTAGTCAACCTCAAAACAATGTCAACAATAACATTGGTTCCACCTCACAAATTTCTACAAGCACTATCAATGCTACCTCTAATGACACATCTAATCAAAACTCGGTCAATGCAACATCCATTGGAGGAACACCAACTATGTCACAAGCCATGTCACAATCAATGCCAACAATGTCAACAACATCCTCATAGTCAATTGGAGCTATCTTTGGATCCTCATCAATAGGGGCAAGCTCTTCAAATCCTCTATTTGGAGCTTCATCTAGTGCAATGGGAGCATCATCGTCACATCCTTTCATTGGGTCTTCATTTAATCCCTTTGGAGGAAGTAAACGACATATTTTCATTCGAGGACCACAACCAAACGTCAACACGTCATCACAACTTAATACCAATGCTTCTCAAGGACAAAACACAAACATTCCCCATGGACAATTCCAACAATTTGGACAAGGAAATCAGAATACACAGCATATGACTTCATTTGGACACCAAAATATTCATGGTCAACATATCCCACAAATATCGACTCAAATGGTTGGAGGGCACATTCCTACATATGCATCACACATCCATACTGATCAACATGTCCCTAATCAAAAATTTCAATACCAAAAAAATTCAAATCAAAACATGTCATACATTTCACAACAACACATTCCACAACAAAATCAAAACATCTCTTCACAACAAATAGGGACACATGGAATACCCATCACTCCCATGTGTGATGCAACCAACAACCCTATAATTGATGCCTTGACAACACAAGTGGTGAACTTGCAAAAAACCATAGAGACTATGCAAATGTCCAACAAAAGGTCACACATGTCATATGACCTATGTCCATATCCTTTCGACACAAGTCTATACATGCCACCATTCCCTCTAGGGTATGTAGCACCAAATTTCACTAAGTATAAGGGAAAGACAAATCCTATTGAACACGTTCGAGAATTCATGACCAATTGTATGGAAATTTCCTATGAACATACTTACTTGATGAGACTCTTCTCTAAGAGTCTTACAGGACCCGCACTTGAATGGTTTTCCACTTTAAAGGGTATAAAAACATGAGATGAACTTGCAGACAAATTTGTGTGAAACTATGCCTATAACATTGACACAAACACCTCCATCACCAGCTTATGCACACTTACACAAGAGGATGTTGGTGAGACTTTTATACCATTTTTCCAAAGATGGAGAAGCCTAGCAAGTCATTGCTATATTGACATACCTGAAAAAGAGAAGGTTGACATGTTTGTCCAAACCATCCTAGGACCATTGAAATATGGCTTACAAGTTCACTGCTGCACAACCTTCACAAACTTATTTGAAAAGGGGGTCCAACTTGAGAAGGCTCTTATTGCCAAAGGAGAATTAAAATATGGCCCTAAAAACCTAAATGCAAATCCACCCACAGACAAGAGCGAATATTGGGTCAAGAATAAACACATTACCAATGATGGCGTTGTTGATGCTAAGGCAGTAAACACAATGGGTCCTGTCCTTACTCTCAAAGGAGCTCCACCGCAAAACACACAAGTAATCACACAAACACTTGCTGTGAACGTTGTCCAAAGTAATCAAAACAATCAAAAAAATCAAAACTGAAGGCAACCTCGTCAACCTAGACAATTTCTGAAAGGTCGCACATACACCCCTTTGGGTGAGCCAATCAAAGACGTCCTTAAAAATCTCCTTCAAAATGGTGTCATCACATTAGAGGACCCTAAGCCATATGACCCAGGACAGTTTAAGCCATCTTGGTGGGATGACAATGCATTCTGTGATTATCACTACACAAAAGGGCATAAAACCTCCTCTTCTCGACAACTAAAGAATTTGGTTCAATACCTCATTGAAAATCACACAATTCAACTAGGTGGACAACAATTTGCATCACATGCAGAACATACTATTCACAAAAACCCGCTGCAAGACTATGGTTCAAATAATCCTTCTACGTCAGGTCCTAAGAATAATAATAACCGTGCTAACTATACCAGCACTACCTTCGACTATACAGGAGGAACTATTATCAACCATGTATGAACTGATGATGAATACGTCAATACCATCACTGTCAAAAGAGAACCTGAATGCAATGTCACTACCCATGGTGACAAAGTCACCATAGCTGGTCCTCCTCCTAGGCAGCCAAAAATTACAATACTTGGTCCATCCGCTAAGCAGTCACAATCCGGTCCATCTGCCAAATAGTCGCAACCTAAGAGTCAATTTAACCTTATCGACTAGCTAGGAAAAACACCTACTCAAATTTCTATACTTGAGTTGCTACGCATTTCCCCCGCACATAAAACTATACTTGACAAAGCCTTGCAAGAGTCTGCTTTCCCTCAAGACATTGATGTTAACCAGTTTGAAGCCATGGTGGAATCCTCACTACACCCCATCATGTAGCATTTTTATATCAAGATTATTTGTCATCAAATTCCAACCATAACGACACATTACACATTGAAGTTTTCATCCACAAGCATAAGGTCAAATGAGTTTTAGTAGATGGCAGAGCAGGATTGAACATATGCTCCCTAAAAATAGTTAAGGATCTAGGATTTTATGATGCTTGTGTAGACACAACAAAGAGCATAGTTATAAAGGAATATGATGATGAAGAACGTTCCTCTCGAGGTGTTATCACTCTACCTATCAGAGTTGGGCTAGTCATTGTAGACACAATTTTCCAAGTCCTAGATCTTGAATTACCCTATAACATCTTGCTTGGCCAACCTTGGATTCAT
Source organism: Sequoia sempervirens (assembly GCA_007258455.2). NCBI lineage: Eukaryota > Viridiplantae > Streptophyta > Pinopsida > Cupressales > Cupressaceae > Sequoia > Sequoia sempervirens. The sequence goes on from VDFB02000020.1 coordinate 34,960,317, forward strand.
GCCCTAAAAGTTAATCCATCCACCTACCACCAATGCTTGAAGTTTCCCTTTGATGGCACAAAAATCACCATATATGGAGACCCCGATCCCTTTCAGTATTGTACCAATCTAAGGGGTATTTCAGAACATTAGGTGCCCATCAACTGAGAAGCTCCAAGTCCATCTTCTTCCAAATGCATTGACCCATCCCCACTCGCCTCATCAACCACGTCCACTCCTTCCATGTCTTCCGCCACACCACCATCCTCCTCACTTCCTAAGGCTAAGTCCACTGTCAAGATCTAGGACTTAGGCTGTGGGGAATTTAAATTAAGCATGGCCTATTGCATCACCAAAATACCTAAGTTTCCTAAGGTCTATGGTCGACCCTGTTTTAGAATGGAACCTATGGAAATTTTCAAGGTTCCTCCATCACGCATTTTTATAAAATGGGGTGAAATGAGCAAAGAAGACATTAAGGATATATGGACATGGATTTATAAAGACCAAGAGGAACCATCCCCATTACCAGTTCAAATATATGGGAAAGGCTATGATATAATGAAGGAAAGAGGCTACGATGGAGCTAGTGGCCTTGGCAGAAATAAGACTGGAAGGCGTGAACCAATCATGCCTCCTCGTAGACCAAAAATTCTTGGGTTAGGGTATGGACTACCCAAAAATGATGATCGACTTACCAATGGAATTTCGAGTGAGAGCGTGAATGCTTCGGAAAGTGTCAAGACTATTGAGGAATCCCTTACCAAAACCAACTCCCATGAATGGGAATTTAGCTCCCAATGATCCCTAATCGACTATTGCCTTGATGAATTGTTTCTTGAACATGGAGAGCTTACTTCTGAAGAAATTTTTTGGAAAATGTTTAAGATTGATCCAACATTGAATAATGACAATCCTAAGATCCCAAGGAAACGAGAAGATTGGGATAGACTCTTTTTCTCAAGGAACAATGACAAACCTGAATCATCTTCTAGTCCTATTGGCCATAACTATGACATATCTATCCAATCATCTGATAATAATGACCATCATTTAGATTCATCCGAATTTCCACGACACTACTGACCCTAATGATAGTCCTTTTGTCTGTTATTTTGACAATGAGTATGAATCAAGTGAAGGAGAATATTGGATAGAGTTCGATTGGGAATTGGATGATGACAAATTCATTTTCATTGTCTCTGAATCTATCTACATGATTTCCGTGTCCTCCCCACCATTCATCAATACTGATGATGGTATCTCCTTAGTCTACCTACAACTAATTGATTGGGATCAACAAGGCCCACCAGTTATGGACATATTTTAGAATGATGAGGCCATTGCAGAATTCATGGGACTATGTGAGGGCATACCAAGTGGAGATCACAAGGATGGATTTTCCATTGAACTAGATTGTGTAACTTACTTTGGGGAGACTGTTTTGTCCTCTAGTCGCAAAATGAAAAATAAAAATAAAACAAAAAATGACACATCTTTAGGTGAAAACCGAAAGGCACCTTTTGATGATAAAAAAGTAAAAATAAAGGACGTATCTGCAGGTGAAAACCTCTCTGAGGCACTCAAATATGGAGGACTATACTTTCTTCCCATGACTCAAGAGAGATCAGAAATACTCATAGAGGACACCATGGAAGTCAACATATCTACAACAGAAGATCCCAAAATTGTCCTCTTTGTGACATCCTTGAGAGAAGAAGAGAAACCTGAATTCCATAAATTATTTTCAGAGCATAAGATTAATTTTGCATGGTCATATGCCAATATTCCTAGGTTGGATCTAGAACTGGTCTTACACCATTTGTCGTTACTTCCAGATGCTAAACCAATGAAACAAAAGCTATGTAAAATGCATCCTCAGATCGCCCTGTTTGTCAAAGCAGAACTTAAGAAATCTCTAGATGTGGGATGCATACGGTCAATAGACTATGCTGAGTGGATATCCAATCTTGTACCAGTCACAAAGCCAAATGGTCAGATCTGCATCTACATAGATTTTAGATATTTGAACAAAGCATGTCCAAAGGATGACTTTCCGTTACCAAACATAGACATCATTGTTGACCTTACAGTAGGATACGAGATGTTGTCCCTCATGGAAAGTTTCTTAGGTTATAATCAGATTCGTATTGCCCCTGAAGATCAGCATAAAACAACATTTGCATGTCCTTGGGGTACATACTGTTGGAACGTCATGCCTTTTGGTCTCAAGAATGTAGGTGCCACATATCAAAGAGCTATGACAACAATATTCCATGACATGATGCACAAGATAATGAAAGATTATGTGGATGACCTTTTGGCCAAATATTTGACACGAAAAGATCATTTGAATGTGCTTGAAAAAATATTCAAGAGACTAGAAGAGTACAAAGTCCAGCTGAATCCCAAGAAATGCATCTTTGGTTTGACATCAGGGAAACTTTTGGGATACATAGTTTCTTGAAGAGGCATTGAAGTAGATCCTGCCAAAGTGAAAGCCATATTAGACATGCCTCCTCCAAAAGGAATAAGTGAACTCAGGACGTTGCAAGGAAAGTTGCAATCTATCCGACGCTTCATAGCACAATTGGCTGACAAGTGTCAACCATTTTAGTATCTCTTGTGCAAAGACATCCCCTTTGTGTGGGCTGATAAATGTCAAGAGGCCTTCCAACTAATAAAAGATTATCTATTGTCACCACCTATTTTAATGCCACTTATCGAAGGGAAACCTTTGATTCTATAAATTTCTGCAACAACTTCAGCACTGGGGACATTACTGGCACAAAATGACCATGATGAGAAGGAAAGGGCCATATACTACATTAGTTGGACACTGGTCGGATATGAGCTAAATTACACAACCATTGAATGTGCTTGCCTAATAGTTATTTTCACAGCTCAAAAGCTAAGGCATTACATGTTGAATCACATGACACATCTGGTAGCAAATATTGATCCCCTGAAATATTTTCTAAGTCGCGCAACATTGACAGGTCATCTAGAAAAATGGGTCATGATTTTGAGCGAGTACAACATTCAATATGTAGAACAAAAGGCTATAAAGGGCCAAGTGATAGAAAACCAACTGGAAGATGCACCTCTACAAAGTGATCACCCATTGGTGGTAGACTTTCCTGATGAGTCCTTATTTCATACAAAAACTAAGTCACCTTGGAGGCTATACTTTTATGGGTCTCATACTAGTCATGGCTCGGGAGTAGGAATATTTTTTTATCACGCCACAAGGAGACTCCATCCCTAACTCATTGTGTATTGCTTTTCCATGTATACATAACGTTGCAGAA
>VDFB02000020.1:34967622-35172463 GCA_007258455.2 Sequoia sempervirens
AAAAAAAAATCATTCATTTCTAAACTAAAACAAACAAAATCAATTTAAAACAAAAAAAATCATTACAAATACCAAACAAAACTTACCTCTTGCATCTCTTCATCGTCGGGGTGCCATATTTCTGAAGAAAATTGAACTCAAGTTGATCAAATGTGAAGAAGTCACCTCCTCAACAACGCGAGCACGTAGTGCAGGGTTTTTGGCCGCGGGCAGAAATGAAAACCAGTAAAAAACAAATGACGAATGTTCACTTTTTTTTTTGCTTTTAAAAAGCCAAAACGCGTTCGCGTTATAACGCGAACGCGTTTTGGTTCATTTTTCACTTTTGTGGCCACAAAAGTGCGACCATCTTGGTGCACTTACCCTTAAACCAATGAAAGAAGTGGGGCTCACTAATAGTAACATAAGACACTTTTTACCTTTATAATACAATTTGCACTACTACATGTCATGACACCAAGGATATATAATACTTTAATAACTTTTTCCAAAGACTTGTGAACCATAGGATTGATCTAATTTGAATCATGAAATGATACTCATTTATTGGGGCTTATAACTTTACAAAAACTACACTACAACACCTAAATGCAAAAGGGGAGAAGGCAATGAAGATCATGGATTTTGTGGGGAATTCTTATTGATTGCACATCAAGGTAGGATGGATCCATTGAATATATTGAAGGATTCACTATAGTTCTAGTGATTCTCATGAGTTATTTTTCTTGTGGAAGGAAATGGAACTAGATGTATATCCACTTATAGATTGCTTAGAGAATCAATAAGCCCCCATTCTTCATCCTTGTGATAGTTGATTTTCAATAATATTTTATTCCTACACTTTAGCTCCAATATATGTTCCTATGACACCTACTGTAATTTTGTAAGCTAGTTGTTTGCACCAAAGTCCCTAAATTAGTAGTTGACTTGATTACTACCAATATTTCCTCTATTATTGATGCTACCTGGATATGTGTCTAATTTTGGTTCATCTAAACCATTATTCTTGATCTTCTCTTGAAATGCACTTGGAAAGAGAAATTTTTCATTTGAATCCATCAAAGAGGGGAGTACACATTTCATGAACATCTAGATATGACCTTGGATCTCTATAACTACTTAGGATACAATTCCTAGTTGCACATTGCACACTTGAACCATCATTTCTTTATCTAGGTCATAATTGATCTGCTAGTTTCCCAAAATATCTATTGTGGATCCCCATAGTAACAAGCTTGAGTAATTTTTCATTGTAGATCCTTGTGATGGTAGTGCAAGCTTAATTAAGCACAAGTGAAAGCATGCTCTATAATGTCAATCCCCTACCCCATTGAGAAAGTACATGAGAATACTCAATGAAATTGAGTGTTGATGTGAAGGTAGGAGAAAATTATTTTTTATCTCTCCAACAAGCATAGAAAAGAGTATGGCTAAGATCTAATGAGCCCATAGACAACTTCAATTCTTCAATATTCACCTAGAATTTTTGTATCTCTTCCTTTGTTTCTTCCCAACTCTTCTCTAGATTGTTACTCTTCTTTGTGAGCCTATGATGGTATAGTTTTGGGTGTCTTTAATTCTAAATTAGTCCTAGCTAATTATCTTGTGTACTCAAATTTATATTTATTGATTCTAATTTATTATTAAAACATAAGAAGTAACCTTATCCTATTCCAATGATACTTTTAACTCCTTTACTTACTTGGAAAAGAAGTATATGGTGTCTTTCTTGGTCACACCTTCCCTGTTGGCAGCACAAAGGTCCAATTTGACATTTTCTAGTTTTTATAAGCCTTCACAATTCTGTTCTTATTAGCTTGAGCATGTATGTCCTCCACCTCGTTTGCATTGTTAGATATAGAAGAGACTTATCCTTTAAGAGCCTTTATTGTTATCTTTGATGCCTCAATAGTTTTCTTGGCCTATTTAAGCTTCCCCCCCTCTTTGTGAGATTTATTTCTGTGGAGATGAGAGAAGAACCCATAGACTTTAAACCCTGTAAGAACTCTAATTGATCTTATGTTTTTTCATCCTTAATTCTCACACTTACTAATTCTATCTATAATTTGGTCAACTACATTTGGCCTTTTGGTTTCTTCACCATTGGGGTGAAGTGGCTGAAGTGTAAGGCATATTATGTAGGGTTGTATTTTGTTCACACTTGATGTATGAGAATCATATTGTTTATCCTTTCTCTTTGTCACCTTCTACTAGGATGTGGTTTCAATCTACACCATTTTTTTGGTATAGAGTGGGATCCCATATCATAATTACTACTTGATCCAATTCAATAACCCTTAAAAAAAGTGCATGAATGGATGGAGCTAATTTTTATGAAGTGATGGATGGGGTGATTAATTATGGAGTGGGGAACTATGCAATGTTGGATGGGGATTGAGGTAGTTGTTATTGTTGATAATCAAATGAATATTGGAATGAAATGGAAAAATGTTAGAATATTGAGAGGTGCTAGCCTCCAACTAGTGGTGGGAATTTTCCTATGGGATCAAGATATTGTGGGTGATAATATGGAGGGTATGAGTATTGAGTGGGAAGGTACATGAATTGTTTCTACATAGGAATTTATGGGGAAAATGCAATGGGGATATGAGGTGGAGAAAATGGAGGGGGTGGAGGAAATTGGGTCTAGGGGAATATGATAAAATAGGGACATGTGAGGGAGATGGAGACCTTATTTGGGGTGATGGAGGGGGTAGAGAAAATTAGGTATAGCAAGAACATGATAAAATGGGGACATGTGAAGGATACAAATACCTTATTTGGGGTGATGGAGGGTGTGATTAATGGGGCATATAATTGGACGAATCGTTGAGAGTGACTTATATGATGGGACAAGGAGGAGGGAAAAGAAAGAGAGAGAGGATACAAAAATATACATTTATATTGGGGGATAAAAGTGTTTGTTGTTGTGCTTCACCACTATCCAACTACTTTGCTTCTTTCTTTCTCATAGTCCTCTTATAAAAAGGAGGGTCTCCATTCTCTAATTTTCTCCTTTTATGCTCCTTAGGGTTGTCATTGCCTCTAACAAATGTTCTAAATAGGATTTGATTCATTGTGCTAGAAATTTGAGATGAAACATCTATAAATTTAGTCTTCCCTTACATGTCCTTGGTGACCTTCATGATCCATGTTCAAAATTTACTTTTCTTGTGGCCAATTGGATAATGAAAGGACTTCTCGTTTCTTGTGGAGATTTGGCTAGGATTGGGTCTTTGTTTGTGCAATTGAATTTTGTAGTCTTGCACTATTAGTGGATGAAGTTTATTGTTATTCTACTTCTATTATAGCCATACAAGTACTAGGAGCATCTAATTCTGTTTATTTTTCTCCTAACGAGGTGACCTCCATGCACTTCTTGCTTTCTTATATACTATAGGAGGAGGTTAGGAAACTATACACCTTATCTTATGAATTTTACCATATGCCATCTTCATGGATTTTAGTGGGTCATTCTCTTGTGTGGATTATCTCCTAATTTTTTTCCCATCATGTCATGATATTCTCCTTGTTCCATTGCTCCTTTTCTAGTGTTAGTACACCATCATTAAGAAATTTGGGGTTATATTCCTTCACATTCTTATGGAATGTCTCATATGGTTGGAGAATTTGAATTGAGTGAGCCATCATAGGCTATACATCAATAAATGTATCTATTCTCTTTTAGTGGGGTTCCTCTTCGACTCTATAGTTGGATAGGGCTCAAAAGAAAATTTAGTTTCTTCACTACTCTTTATATTATCTAACTAGGTAGTAAATAGTCTATTAGGATAAAAAACCCATTGGTCTAGATAGGGTGTAGAAGGAAAATATTCCTTTGTAGTTTCCATACTAGATGTTAATGATGTTCAACTATTATAGGCACTATAGAGGAAAAAATTAAGGTGGATACAACCTTTGAAACATATACATATACCCTAATGGTAGTGTGGTCTTCACCAAAATACTATTCTACTTTGTGGATAGTTTTTAAGGTGGTGACACAAGACTTTTTGATCTTAGGATTTCCATATTGGAGATGAGGGGAAAAGTGGGAATTAGTAATTTCTCTATGAAGACAAAGTAATCATTAATTTCATGGAGGATGGATGCCAAACAATGATCAAGTCACATCCTAAGGGGTCATGAACAATATTTGAATGTGTTAGAGTTATCATGCATTAGCTAATAATTAGTTACTCTCTAATTGATTATTAGTCTAATTTATTCTCATGCACTTAAGCTAAACTTAGGAGTGCTTTTATGCTTTTATAAGTTGAGCTAATATTAGATCTTTCTATCTCATCTCATGTGATGTTGACACTTGTCATGATTTGATCCCTTTCTCATTTAGGGTTTTGCTCTTATAAGCACTCAACCCTCATTGTAATAATCATCTTGAGCTTTCATATCTTTTGATAGTCTCTTGCTTTTGTAGCTTTTTCTTGTTGAGGAATATAACATATATTGTTTGTAGATCTCTTGCATGGAAAGTGTATTTGTTCATTGTTTGATCTTATGGCTCGTGTTTTTGTGCTTGTTTCACAATTCTAACATGGTATCAGAGCATGGATTCAATGAACCTCTTCTTGATTTATGAGTTTTTTTTCTTCAACAAGGGTTACCAACTTTAGATCTGAATCCCCTTTGCTTTTTTTTTTGTAAATCTTGGAGGTGGACATTTTCTGGTGCATTGTTGCATGAAAAGGGCCTCGCCGTTGGATTCAAATTTGTCGATAAAGTCAAATTTTCCTTTTGTTTTGAATGATTTGGATTCTTGATGTCAGATCTACAAGGGTTTGAAGCGGTTGATTTTTTTTGGATCTGGAGGGTATTTGCATTTTCGATGCATTTTGGTGCAAAACAGACCTCGGTGTTGGATTCAGGAGGTCAATTCCATGAATTTTGACTATAAATTTTCCCTATTTCGGGGTTGAGAGCTTTTGAGGTAATTTTTTTTTGCACATGGCCTTGTATGACCTTCGTATGACCCCCTGTACACAAAAATAAAATAAAAATTTAAAAATTTGAGGGTGGCATGCTTTTTTTAAAATTTCTTTTATTTTTAAGAATTTTTTAAAAATATTATAAAGAAAAAGCAGGTTGAAGGTTTTTTGGGCAGTGTATTTGATTTGTACCTAGTGGATTTTATTTTGGTTACCATGCAGGCCCTAGGTTTTATGCATGAGGTTTTACTTTTCCCTGACCACTATCCAAAGGCCACGATGGGCCTATAAGCGCCGTCCAACAACCATTACACCATCGATGACAACTCTATAGGTGTTGTCTGTCAGCCTTCAGTACTGATGACGACAGTTAAAACTATCTTCCACTTTGCCGACGATAGTTTTTTTTACCATCCAACTCCATAACTTTTTGGGATCCACATCATTAGATGTTGCTGACTATGCCGGTTTATCGGCATCGATTTTTTTCCCGATGACATATCTTGACACTTGGCGAATTTTCCGGCAGTTAATATATCTCCGATGACTTTTTCCATTTGGCACATTTCATGACGAAGGAGAATCTTTTCAAAAAAAATTCGTCACATATTGGAATATTCCGTCATCGAATTTTTTCTCAGGAAGCCAGATTATTTTTCTTGAAATAGGGAATACTCCTTGCATATTCTACTAATGTCAGCATGCCATCATGTTGATGTCAACAATATGACCTGGGGCTTGACCCCCTTTGACCCCTCTTTGGCCTCTAGGGAGCAATTTTTTTCTTTTTGCCATAACTTTTGTGTATGATGTCAGATTTTTGCAAATGAGATATTCTTAGAAAGTTGGTTCCACCAACTTTCCAATGGTGCGGGTCTCATCACCTGCTTTTTCTATTGGTACATTCTATAGTCTATTGAAGTAAGAGGTGTTTTTTTTTTTCAGTCTTGAGCTCGTAACTTTTGACTAGTTTCTCCATTTTTCATGATTCCAACGGTGTTGGAACCGTCTTTTAGATCTCTTTAGTTCCATCCATGCAATTTTTCTATATTTCTCTTTAGGTACATTTTATTTAGATTTTTGTGTTTTCGCACTTTGTTGGATTACATGGACGTTTTAGCTCCTAGGAACTTGTTTGTGTGGGATGACTCGATTTTGACTTTTCTATATGTATTTCTAGTATTTTGTCCTATTTGGGCATTGTAGACATCTTTTTCATGCACATTCTCTTTTGTAGACGCACTGAGATAAAGTGCCATTATGGTGATATCTTTTTGGGGATTTTGCACATCCTGTTGTGCCTCTTGTATTCACACTATGATATAAAGTGCCATGGGGGGGTTGATGTTTTCCTTTGTTTTCCATCACACCTTTGTCAAGTGAGTGTCCCTTCCACGACAACAATGAATCCCAGTGATTCTTGACTCATGCGTGTGTGCCTTAGTTTGCACACCCTTTTATTTGTAGGTTGTTTCTCCTACATACACTTCTTGGTTTCACACAAATTTAGTGTTCTTGTCATGACTCCCTTTTTATTATTATGGGGGGGTTTCTATTGTTGGTGCTAATGCTTCCTTGGTTTTGCAGTTTGGAGTGATCTATGTATCTAGTTCTTATTCTTATGTACTTTTGGATGCAACGTACATCAGCAGCTGGTTACATGCATTTCAGTGAGATGGATCATTTACCATATGGAAACTCTTGCATTCCTATTTTTGGAAGTCCTTCATTTCAACACTATATTAATCATCTTTCAACAACATTCTACAAATTCTTCATGCTTCTGTGATGTTCTACATGTTCCTCTTTTTCAGGACATTGTTTGGTTGGAGGCTTCTCAATCCTTCACACCTTTATTTGGATGATTTTTCATTCCTTCATTCACCTTTCTCTCTTTTGGAGAGGAGTTTCTCCCACAAGGTTTTTCTCTTTTTTCTCTAATTTTGAGAGATCTTTTGTTTGTACATGGGTACCTTATTAGGCCTTGTTTGTCAGGACCCATCATACATATTTTTTAGGGTTTTTAGCTACTCCCTAAGTTCATCTTAAGGGGGGTGAACTAGAGTTATCATGCATTAGATAAGAATTAATTACTCTTTAATTAATTATTAGTCTAATTTATTCTCATGCACTTAAGCTAAGCTTAAGAGTGCTTTTATGCTTTTATAAGTTGAGCTAATATTAGATCATTCTGTCTCATCTCATGTGATGTTGACACTTGTCATGATTTGACCCCTTTCTCATTTAGGGTTTTTCTCTTATAAACAATCAAACCTCATTCTAATTATCATCTTGAGCTTTCATATCTTTTGGTAGTCTCTTGCTTATGTAGATTTTTCTTGTTGAGGAATATAGCATATATTGTTTGTAGATCTCTTGTGTGGAAGGCGGATTTGTTCGTTGTTTGATCATGTGGCTCATGGTTTTGTGCTTGTTTCATAATTCTAACAGAATGGATATCCACGTAAATCTGGTAGCATTGGTTTACAATAGCTCTAAACCAATATGATGTTCTTAGATTTCAATAGCTCTTCAATTTTCTTCAAATACAATGTTTTTGAAATAGGAAAAATACTTAAGGAACTCCTATTTATAGGATTTTGAATTTGAATCCCTAACCATCTTTGAAAATATTTGTGACAAATTACATTGCAAAGGAGTTTTTTGTGTACAATTGGTTGGTGTTGGCATTTCTTGATTAATATGACCCTTTGTATTTCAACCATAAGTTTTTTTCTTTAGATTGTATAGTGTAGATTTGTTGGGAAAGCTTGATGTGGGGATTATAACATTTTCATCTGGTCATAATCCTAGTAATTAGCATGAATCATTGGATTGAGGTGATATAGCTACATCAATGGATCACAATGGGGGTGGGTACAAGAAGTTGAGTCCACTTTTAGTGGAAGTCTCATAAGGGAAAAAACATCGACAAGAATGGGTACTTGAGCCTATACTCTTACTTGTATGGAATAGGTACTCATTTTAGTTTTAAAAAATGGGTGGAAATTTTAAAAATAAATGGATACCCATTTTAAAAAGAAATGGGTACCTATTTTAAAATGGGTGCTTGTTTCTATTTAAAGTTTATACCCATTCATTTTTATAATGGGTACACATTTCATAAAATTTTAAATTTGAAACACAAAGTTTTTTTTTTTAGGCTTGGAAACACAAACTTTATCCTTGGACTTGTAAGTATAATTCCATGTTAACAAGAAAAAAACTAACTTTAGCAATATGGTTGATGATTTTTTGTATAATTTTTTGGACCAAATTAAAAGTAATTATATATTACAATGTCTAGTTTTCAAATATCTAATTTGTTTTACTATTGGACATATTTTTTATATTTATTAATTAATTTTAAATAAAGAGATTCATCAACTTGAAATGACATAAAATATTATTTTTAATAAAATTTTAATTTTAATATTTTTAAAATTATTTCTAACCATACTAGACATATTTCTCTACATAATGAAAAAATATTCTACAATTAATTTATCTCAAATTATGTTGGTCATATGTGAGGGCTTTTAAAAAGCACAAATTAGGGCTAGTAAAAAATTAATAAAAATAATATTATTAAAGGGTAAAAGCACAAACTTGTGTCACACTTTATAAAGGAATCGACCAACAATTTATTTATTTTGAACTTTGACCACATAAAAGTGGTCTTTATGCTTTGAATTTCAAAATGATGTAAACTAATAAAATGTACAACTTTTGATGAAGTTTATTCCTGTAATTTTTTAGATTTTTTAAAAATTGTTTTCATTATTTTTTATCAATTTAAGAACAAATTTTGAAATGCTAAAAAAATTAGAAAAAAGTGACGTTCACGGGACGTCAAACAAATTGAAAAAAACTTCATTTTCCTTGATTTTTTTTTCTCCAAATAAGTAACTTCAATATCTAGTGCATAGAAAAAAAATCAAATTTTGATGTATATTTTTCTCGTAATAACGTTTTAAAGCCAAACTTGTCAGAATTTGATAGTTTTCATGGGACGCCAACTATTGTCTATTTTTTTAATCATTTTCAAAAACAAATTATACCCTTTTGAAGAGGACTCTCTCCTCTAATGTGCCATATATTTTTTAAAATTTGTGAATATGTTATACTAATTTTTTTAAAAATTTCTAATCAGCCTCTTTTTTTGTTTTAGACTGCAGGAATTGGTCGAGTATATGTCCCCCTATAAATTGCAGTGCACCTGGTAAAAATTCTTTGCATGACTAGTGGCACTGGTACGACACGCCCCTCGGTACCACAGGTTTGGGGGGAGACTAGACCTCGTGACCTCTTGCCTGCAACAGGATGCTTTAGCCAATTGAGCTAGGCCCCCCCGCCCCAATCAACCTCTTTTTTAACTTTAACAACCTACTTGCATTATTTTAAAAATAAAATATATTAAAAATAATCAAAATATTAAAAAAATTACATATTCGGATTCACCACTCCGAGCTCTACAAAAGGGTATTTTTCTTTTTTTTAAAAACATCATTCTGACTGAAGAAATACTTAGTTGAAGTTGAAAGTTTCAAAAAAATCTGAAGAAAGCTGAGTTGGCTGCCAACTAAGATGCCACATAGACAGTTTTGGTAGTAAGGGTTTCAGATGAAACCCTTTCCATAGAAACCCCACACATAAAATAAGCAAATTTCAAAGCAGAAAAGGGAAAAATTTATTTTTTTTGGATTCGGCCAAAACCTATTCGGCTAAAACTCTGTGTGCCACATATAAGCCACGTGGTTTTGGTCGAAACCTATTCAGCCAAAACCCTATGTACCACATATAGGCCATGTGGTTTCGTCAAAACCTATTCTACCGAAACTTTTTTGGTTGAAAATGTTTTGCTCGAAACTATTTATTTGGCCGAAAGTGTGACACAGATTTGTGCTTTTATCCTAAAAAATTATAAAAAATCCCAGCCAAAATTCACTATCATAAACATATTTTCACAAAAATAATTAGAAAAATACTTTCATTTAGGTCAAATTATGTTGGTTGTACAGATGCATGTTTTAGCCCAAAATTAACGATTTTAAGAAAGCCACTTTTGTATATCCTATACAAAATCAACTTTTATCATTTAATTATTAAAATTAATTACATATTTGAAAACTAAAAAATAAAATCCTACATTTCATATTTTTACACCATGTTAATATTGTATGTGTAAGTGCTTCAAATTTTTACTCCAACTATGACAAAATTTGATTTCATGAAAAAGACTTCCAATTTTTGGCCAAAAAGTCACTAGTATGGAAACAACAATATATGATTAAAAAACTACTAAAAACTGTATATAAATGACTGAACATGATCACGTGACCATGAGTAGTTTATTGCCAATTGTTTATAACACGACCAGATTGATGACTAAACCATTTTTAGTTATTTCTTGGTTGTTTTGATTGATTGATTTTGTAGTATATTTAGTCGTTGATTTAGTCATTGATTGTTGAAATTTGGTCACTTATTTAGTCATTTTTTATTCACTGATATATTTAGTCATTGATTGTTGTAATTTGGTCACTTATTTAGTAATTTTTTATTCACTAATATATTTAGTCATTGATTGTTGTTAACTGGTCACTTATTTAGTCATTTTTATTCATTGATTTTTGTTCATTGTTAGTGTATTTAGTCATTAATTTTAATCATCATTTTGATCAATTTGGTAGTATATTTAGTCATTTTTATTCACTAATTTCACTGGTCATATATTTAGTCATATTTATACGCTGTTCACTTATTTTTGTCAATTGGTAGTATATTTAGTTAATTTAATTATTAATTGATGTCAATTAGTAGTATATTTAGTCATTTTAATTGACTGATAATTGAGGATTTAAAAATAAAACATATAAATACACATCAATCATCAATTTCACACAATAAAACAATCATTGAGAAGGAAAAATCGTTGAACTTTATTAAAAGAATGGTGTTCTTACAATTTGCACAAGTCTGAAATATCTATCTTGCTTGAAAAATGCTTAGAAATAGAGTATTACATTTATTATTTTCAATCACAAGATTGAAAATATGAGTTACAATGCACATAAATGACAAGACAAAAACTTCTCCAAAAAAATTTTGCAATGATGGAAACGCATGCTTGGAGCCCATCAATGTAAGCACATGCCCCTTTCATCTCTTAAAACTTCTACAACATGGGCAATCTTCCTGGAGCAAGTTGTAATGTGTAGAATCCAAGGAGAGTGTTGATCGTGTACCATATATGAATATCACTCCTTCAATGCAATCAACAATAACCCTAGAATCTTTCCTCCTTTATATGCATCGTGCCATATGATATGAGCAACAGGGTGCTTCCTTTTCCACCATGAATGAAGTTGTGACACAATACAACCAACAAAATTACTATTAGTCTCAATTTAGAAAGAATAAAAGTGCATTGTATATTGCAAGTTTACAAAAGTAAGTCCAAACAAAGCATAAAGATAAATCAATTAAAAAATTGTAGCCTTGTTAACAAATGCCTTAAACAGAGTGTTCAACATAGGCCTGAAATATGCATATTGAACCCTTGATTTCAGAACCTTGTTCAAATTTTAAGAAAGGTGATACGCTCAGATTATAGAATGAAGTTGATATTATAGAATGAAGGCTGTCAACACTAACCAAACTAGAACAACATTATCAATAGAAATTTCCTGGAAACCAAACCTAAGAATGCCATCAGACTTAGACAACAAAATTTCGATCCTGGTTCATGTTTCGTCTCAGTAAAAACTCACACCATGAAAGAATCCATTTATACATAAATTCCAATTAATTAAGTTGATGAGAAAAGATCTTTGATATCCAATTGGGAAGCCTTAACATCCAAAAATTACTAACCTAATGTTTCACAACAAGTTTCCCAACTATGACATCATATTTACTTAAGAAACCAAATATTGATCCACTGCCATATTGGATCTCACAGGATTCTCCTTCACAAACAACAAATGATATATATTAATTGTTTAGGAACTTCCTTAATATCCCCATGTATGTAGACTAAACTAAGTGAGGTTGAGGGTTTGAAGTAGAGTACCATCTTCTCGGTATCTGCTTGACTTTGATGACTTGTATCTTGAATGAAAATAGCAAGCTAGCTACACTATAAAATAATTCTTAATCATTGTTACAAAAATAACCACAAAATCCTTTTTAATTAGAATAATCCTTCTAGATATTTCAAGACAAGATATTTCAGTTGATTTTTAAGAGAGCTGATTTCACTATCAAAACAATCAATCTATTTACTGTATATAATTTCCCAAAATTCAGAATTTGAATGTAATGAAACTAACCATAATTACCAAAGATTTGACACCAAAATGTAGTACAAAATGAATTGTTTGACAACAAATGTGTTTTGATAAACTAGATATACCCTTGATATATTGATTTAAATAACAAGGAAAAATCAAACTGGAGACAACAAGATAACATTCATTAATTCACTTCAACAAACAATTGAAACCAAAATTTAGCCACTAATTATAACTTCATTCTATTGATCTTCAAAAATATTTTACAATACATTTCAAAATTTTGTCATGTCAAAAAGTGTCTTTTTAGTTACCCACTTTTAACCTAAATTAAAAAGTATTAATTATCGTTGTTTACATAGGATTACATAAAAGCAATGAAAGATGAGAAATGAAGATAAATGATTAGATGTTGAAGTCCAGAGCACTCGCAAGATACGAAAGTCCATTACTCATCATAAGGTACTTGTGATCATTCAGATTTGGCAAGGTCCTCTCTCCATGATGGTATCTGCAAGGCTTGGTACTTCAATGCAAGGCCTATTCTTTTGGGGGACCTAGACATGTCTGCTCCCATTGGTACACTGTGTAATCATGAGGCCTTATGTACTCCTGAATTTTTTGTGTGTTGGCCAAGTGACTCTTCCATCTGTTGTCTAATAATTCATTAATATCAGTGATGAATTTTGAGTATCCAACATCCAATGCAATTATTCCATCCAAGGTTAAATTGAGGCTGTGAATATTTATGTCACCATCCTTCTATAAATTAGTGAGGAAGTTGGGAACAATTTTGCTAAACTCATCTATCCAATCCTTGGAGCCTTTTAGTTGATCATCATCCCTTAGTATCTTAGGCACAAACCACTACTTTAGTGTGTGAAATGAATCCATTCTTGCCTTGATCTTTTGGTCTTCTACAAATATGTATTGAAATTCATCTGTGACCATTCATACCATTTTCTCAATAGGTTTTAAAGATGTGGAGGCCTCAACACTCCTTTGTAAAATTTTGCATAAAGTTATTAAGGTGTGATGTACAAGTTGTCATTTCTTGAATAAGGGGTCCAATATAGGTACATGGGCCTTTATTTGATCAACTGCTTGTGACAAGGAGTCATAACATTCATACAAATTTTCCAATTTTTCCATAATTAGTTTAACCCTATGCTGCAAGATATTTTCCAATACCCTGAGGATTTCTCTCTTTGATCCTTCCTTTGTTTCTTCAGTCTTTTTCAACTTCTCAATTTCTTGTTTTAGCAAATTTACTTGTTTAACAGTGATTGCATTTGTATCGGTCCGGATGGCAGGGGGCTAGTATATTGTTAATTATGTGCTTTGAGAAGGACCTGCTCCCTTCAAATGCTCTTTCAATTTCACATTTTCTATGAATAACCTATTCACTTCATCATTTAGATCAGTTTGTGCTTTCTCATATTCTACCAATCTAAGCTCCATACCTTTAGCCGCAACCTTAGTAAACATTGTTGAGTGCATTTTCATAGTAGCTTCCTCCAATGCTGATGTGTCTTGAAGTGTCTTTACCATGGCAGTCCCTCTCATTTCTTGTACAACATCAATCAATATTGGTTTTTCTATTCTTTTTTGCTTTGTCCAAAAGGCTAGGGTTTCAATTCTTGGATTGTAACCTATGCCACTCATTCCCTCATTTGAATTGAATTCAGAAACCAACATGGGATCTTCTTGAATTCTTACTTGATCCAGTAAGAATATCTTTTTTTAACTCCATCCTAGGAATAATTAGTATATTGCTTTCTAAGACCAATTTTCTTGCTTCTTGGGGGCTAACAGTAATTTCATTAATCTCGAGTTCTTCAAAAGTCTGGGCAACAATCTGGCCATGATGTGACTCCTTAGTGCCCATCTTATTAATTTGGAGTCTCTCCTCAAATTCTTTCATTTTCATCTTAATCCAAAAATCCTTAAACTCGGGAGTTTGAATAAAGTCATCAACTTCAATAAATCTAAGGGCATCAATCACCCTTTCATCATCATACACTTCTTGATCATTATGCCCATGTACATCCACTCTTTCTTTTGGTTTGTGAGCATCAATTGCAAGCTTAGGTGGTGGTTGATCAACTTCGTCATCTTTAAAATTCAAAATTACATCGGCTACCTCTTCAGTATCCCCTACTCCTTCACTTATTTCATATGCCACTAAGTGGGCCACTCCATGTGTCTTCTGCCTTTTAAGACTTGGTTGCTTAGGGGATGCTTCTGATTGTATTGTGGCAGTGTTTGGTAGGGGATCGTGATTACTAGACCACTTGGTTTGATGGGCAGTTGGAGGGTTTTGAAGACTGACCCTCAGGTTTCTTTTATGGTTCAACATATAATCTTTCAAAGTTGTAAATTATTACGTTCATCCTTTTGATAGGATCCTTTTCTTCAACATAGAATCCTTGGAATCCAGTGTTCCTTTTCTTCTTCTCCTCCTCAAGCTTCTTTATGATTTCCCACTTCCTCTTCCTCTAAAAAACTTCATGAGGTGTTAAGCAATTTCTTATTACATCTTCTTCATAATCCATTACATGGGTAATCCTAGCTCTAGTGAGAAGTGTCCACTTTATAAAATTAACATGCCCTTCAAGATTAAAGACCCTTTCTCCTCATAACTTCAATGAATACCTCATCTTCAAATACTTTTGCAATTCTTCAAGAGTGTCATAACCTATGGATAGCTCCTCACATTTAGTTAGGTCAGGGAGGAATTTCCCCTTTTTATGTCTTTTCATAAAATCCTGCTCCATCCATAACAATTGTCACCTTAATTCTAAAAATGCAATTCAAATAGAAAAAAATTAGGTAAGACACGTGTGGCTTGAGAACACCCATAGACCCTTATTACTGTTTGGTCTGCTAAGAAGAATCGTTCACCGAAATTGTGAGTATGTCCCTACTTTGGCTTCAATGCTAAAAGTCTTAATACTTGCATGATTTTATCAGACAATCTTGGTGAAATATGAACAAGATTGGCCATGACCTTTATTATGAAATCATCAAAAATATTACATGATCACTATTTTTACATCTACTATCCCAGATGTAACACTAGTTTGTACATGCAACCTATTCCCTTCCTTATCAGTCATTCCCAAACACATTCTTTTAGAACACGTTTTTCTATTTTGGTACAATATTAAATGACACAATAGAGAATATATCCTGAAAGTGATGGGAGCTAAGTTCTCTCTTACTTGGAAAAATCCCTCATGTATCCTTTTTTCAATTTCAACAGCAAATTCATACTCAATGTTCACTTCTGGATTTTGTATCCTCATTGCCATTGTCATGAGATAAATTGGCATCCTCTCTTCAACATCTATTCCAAGCACTTGGCACAAAGAAAAATAAGTTCTTTTGAAATATACTTGGAAGTATTCTATGGAAAATGACTCAATTTGGGAGGGGGAGATAGATATCCTCCTATTGTTTACACTCCTTTTCATGTGTAAAGGAAGTTCATCACTCCTGTAGGTTTTTCTCAATCTCCTATAATCCTCCTCACTTCTGTCCAAGTCGATCTTAGTGATAGCTTACTTGTTTAACATAAAACACTCTATAATTGCTTCTTTAGTTAGCACCACTAATAGTGAACCATCTAGCATTCTTATAGTCATAGTATCCAGGTGATAATATTGTGCCAATACTATAATAAACTCAACATCTATGAAGACATCTGGGACTATCAATTTGGCCAAATCTAAGGTCCAAGGATTCAAAGCTAGAATCTTGTCATCCCTTTTTCCATAGAAGTACCAAAACAGATCCCACCCTGAGATAGGGATAATTGGGTCTCTACATCCATGGGTTGTATCTTTAAACACCTTTTTGAATCCTTTGTTTATAGAATTAGGTAATACATCTAAAATGGATTGTTGCAAGGACCTCTTGTTTGACTTAGAAATTGTGGAATCTTCCTTTTTACTCACAAGTTAACTTATTTTGGGTGGCATGATGATGAATTTATCCTACTTGATTTCTTTAAGTGTCTACTTGTAGGAGAAAATTCAGTTCTTATACACTTGCTAGAGAGGGTTTCTGTGAACTTACCCAACGAAATAATAGCTACAGAGTCTTCCCCCTTGAACTCCCTTGCCTCTAGTATGTTGATCTGTGTGAATGATTGTAAAAATGTCGTCGAGTCCCAAGTTTTTTGTTGAGATCAGTCACCTCACTATTAATGTCAATTTGTGCAAAATATTTCATAATCTGTCCATATTTCGAGTTTGAATGCATTCCTTTTATCTTGGGAAATCAAACAACTCATGTTTAGAGGTGTAATCATTGCCACTTATGATTTAAATGCTTTGAAATATTGTACCACAATACCACTATGTCATATCAAGACCACTGCAGGGTAGTGGTATGGTGTAGTTAGCAATATCGCCACCCCGCGCACACCCCTGTGGACTCCCGCGGGACGACGGGTTAATTCTAGCAGTTGAGTGATTGTTCACCGCCATACCACTCTGTCATGTCAAGACTATTGTGAGGTAGCGGTATGGTAGGGTTAGTAGTACCACCACCCCGCACACACCCCTTTGGACTCCCGTGGGATAGCGAGTTAATTCTAGCGGTTGAGTGATTGTTCACTGCCATACCGCAGTGTCACTGTTTACCCCTTGCAAGACTGTAGTTTACATTAGTTGTTAACATGTTCTCATTGCTACCCCACACTATTTATATTTGGTTGCCGCAGTATTGTGGTAAGCATTTGTACATTGACCTATATGTCTCGCCATATCACACATACCTCTATTGACTATTGCAGTAGTGCAGTATTGGATTTTATTATGAATGCAATATTTTAAATATCATTTTATTGAAAAGATTGAATTTTTTTCTAATTTTGTAGTCTCTTAGTTTTAGTTTTCAGTGTCATTCAAACCTAAGAGATCATTTCTTTGTTTGTAATGAGGAGGCTTAGTTCACCTAATGTTAAGATATCTATATGTATTATTAAATCACAAATGTTCATTATATGTTTGCATCTAGAAAACATATAGGACATACAAGAAATTATATTCTAACTAAACAAAATTAATTTCAAATTTTCAACCAAAGTAAGAAAACTAAGAAGAATGATTGAGCCTAACTTTAAATGCACTTCAAATCAACAATGGACATCTCAGATTTTGTATACAATGTACCAACAAAATAATGATGATTACATTCAGAAATGTATCAATAAAACAATAGTGATAAGCATACCTATACTCAGATCTTTATTACATTCAATAATAAATTACACCATACATATAACCAAAGTTTAAGTGATAAGCTAACCTCTTAAGGTGACAAAACATCATCATAATCATTTGCATTTCCAACAAGATCAAAATCCTGATCACTTGTGCCTGCATCTGCTTGATTTTCTTCCTCATCCTCATATGTGACATGCAATGCATTCTCTTTCCCAATCTCTTTATTGGTAATCAAAATATCTTCTTCAAACACTCCATCATCATCTTCATCCACTTCTTCAAATGTTTCTTGTAAATTAACATATTGCTCATCAGGCATTATATCAACAACTTCCATGAATTTTCATTTTGAATGAGACTCTGTTTGAATGAGATACGACCATCCTGAGCTTCTTACATCATCAATTAGAAATTATTGGTTAATTTGAAGAGGGGAAACATATGACTCATCTGTCTTTAATAAAAATTGTCTTGTATTTGCACGTACAAATCCATACTCATCAAATTGTACTGTGGATGGTTAGATCCACTTACATTTTAATAATATAGGACTATTTTCACCATAGTCCACTTGAATAATTTCTTGGATGAATCCAACATAAAATTTCTTCTCATTTTCATGAAGAAATTCAACACTAACAACACAATCACAATTTGTCTTTCCTTTGTCTTTTTCTTCCACTCTTAAATGACTACTATAGGTCCACATTCTGTTGAAACACATAGCCCATAAATGTGGAGATTGTGAAAGCTCACTTTCATTCATTGTTATATATTTACCTTCTTCTTTTGCATCACTGACTGCATTAGCAATCCATTCTTCACATTTTGGAAAAGAATCACCTCCAATCAAATCAGCATGACGTCTGCACTTTTGAGGTCAATGTTACATCCAAGATTGATTGTATTCTTCATATTTTCTACATAGAATATTAACGTAAAAATAGTAAGATTAATAATATAAATGTGTTGTAAGGAAGCTAAGGTAGTGAAACAACTTCCTACACTAATCTTGAGAGGAGAAAAATGCAAAACTTTACAGATCTTTAGCATTTACAAAACTTAAATAAAAATAAACACAAATATCATGCATACCACAACACAATGATTTATGTGGGGAAAACCCTTTCGGGAGAAAAACCCCACCCAATATTATCCAAAAATAAAAATATTACAATATACTTATAGAGAAAGCTTCTCGTAGGAGTATCACCACCAGAGATCAAGAGACAACACGATCACTATCAGACTCTCAGAATACACACCCTGTCTACATACATCCCAATCGCTTATAATAAGATTTTTGGAACCTTCTAGAATTAGGGTTTTACAAGGTCATTTTTCATTTGACGTGTTAATGGAAAAACCTTGATGTGTCAGCGGGAAAAAACCTTGATGTGTTAGTGATTTTTTTTTTGGGGCAATGCCCTGAATCCCACAATATGTTACGAGTGTACAGTATTTGCATGATCAATCACGACATACCAACATACAACCTATCAACAATAAACCATATATAATTACAAGGTTGAGACACATTTTCCCAACAAATCTCCCACTTTTTGAACACCTTGTAAGAGCAACATGAGAGTGTAACCATCGTCTCTTTAATTGCTAGGGGTCGAAAGGCCCATAGTCTCTGAACACCATCTGAAATTCTTTGTGCTCATAGGCTTAGTTAAAGAATCAAAAACATTCATCAAAGTCTCTACCTTAACCAACTTCACCCTGCCATCTTCAACCATATCTCTAATAAAATGATACTATACATCAATGTGCTTGGTTCTGGCATGAAATGTTAGGTTCTTGGCTAGAAATATCACACTTTTATTGTCATAATAAATTGTCACTGAACCTTGTTTCATTCCAATATTTGAACACAGTCTCTTAAGCCAAATGGATTTTTTACAAGCACGAGTTGTTGCCATATACTATGCTTTAGTAGTGGACAAAGCAACCACAACCTGTCGCTTACTCATCCAGCTAATTGCACCACCAAATAAAGTAAAAACATAAGCACTGGTGGATTTTCTGCTATCAACATCACCTGCCTAGTCTGAATCCACATAACCATGAATAGAAAGAGAAATATCATCTTCAGTCATATTACTATGATAACATAAGGAATAATCTGAGGTACCCCACAAATATTTGAAGACTCTTTTAACTACATCCCATTGAACTCTACTAGGATTAGATATATACCTGGAAAAAACTTCCACTGCTTGAGAAATGTCTAGTCTAGTACAAACCATGGCATACATCAAACTTCCAACAACACTCTGGTAAGGCACTCTGCTCATTTCTTTCATCTCTGATGGAGATGTTGGACAATCTAAAATAGATAACTTTGTTCCAACTGAAATAGGAACACACAATGGTCTACAATCATGCTAATCAAACCTTTGTAAAATTGAGTTGACATACTTGCTTTGGCCAAGACATAACTTTTTGTTCACTCTATCTCTTTTAATTTCCATCCCAAGAATGTGTTTAGCTACACCAAGATCTTTCATTTCAAATTTAGTAGCAAGTTGAGATTTTAGTTCTGAAATCATACCTTCCCCTCTACCAATAAATAACATATCATCAACATATAATGCAATAAACATGAAATGATCACCATCAATTTTATAATAAATACAATGATCTGATTTAGAACGCTCAAATCCCAAACTCAACACATATGTATCAAATTTTTGGTACCACATCCTAGGACTTTGTTTTAAGCCATACAAAGATTTCTTCAATTTTCAAACCAACTTACTTTTACCTTTCACCACGTAGTAGTGCTTTGGTTGTGTCATATAAATATCTTCCTCCAAATCACCATGAAGGAAATCAATTTTCACATCCATTTGCTCAACCTCTAAATCATAAGCAACAACAATAGAAAGAAAAAATCTAATGGATGTCATTTTTGCAACAGGATAAAATATCTCACCATAATCAACACCCTCAACTTGAGAGTAATCCTTCACAACCATCCTTGCTTTGTATTTCTCAATACCTCCATCTGAACCAACCTTTTTCTTAAACACCCATTTACAACCAATAGGTTTTCATCCTTCTAGAAATGGTAAAAGATCCCATGTATCATTCTTTTCCAAAGATGTCATTTCTTTATCCATAGTAATCTTCTAGGATTCTGCATCATTCATACCTAGTGACTCTTCTACAGATTTGGGTTCATCCATGTTAGTATTCAAAGAAAAAATACATCTCCATTCATTAGGTGAATCCTTTCAGGTGGTTTTCTATGCCTTGTAGACCTATGAACAAGATGAGTTGGAGGTTCTTCCTCCTCTTCTGAAGATCTAGAGCTAGATGAGATATCCTCAACTTCTTGTCTATCCTTGGGCCTCGATTCAACTTTCTCAGGTGTAGAAGGAAATTGAATCACATCTTCCTGTTTACTTTATTTTGGTTGCAATGAAACAGAAGAAGGCTTAGTTTCTCTAAAAATAATACTTCTATTGTGTATTACCTTATGTGCAATAGGATCCCATATCTTGTATCCTTTCACACCATAACTATATCCGATGAAGATACATTTCATAGCCTTGTTCTCTAACTTTGTTTGCTTCTCCTTTGGCACATGTGCATATGCCTCACAGCCAAAACCTCTAAGATGTATTAATGAAGGCTTGCGACTTGACAATGCATCTATAGGTGTCTTATCAACAAGAGTTGATGTAGGAGACTTGTTAATAAAGTAACAGACAGTGGCAATAGCTTCAGCCCAAAACCTTTGTTCTAGGCCAACACCACTCAACATACTCCTAGCCTTCTCCATCAGTGTCCTGTTCATTCTTTCTGCAACTCCATTCTATTGTGGAGAATACAAAGTTGTCTTCTATCTATGAATACCATAATCTTTATAAAATCTATGAAAATCATTAGAGAAAAATTCACCACCATTATCAGTCCTCAAACATTTTATTTTCTTTCCAGTCTGCAACTCAACCATTGCTTTAAATTCTTTAAATTGACTGAAAACTTTAGATTTACTCTTTACAAAATATACTTGTAGACACATAAAAATGACCTAGGCCTGCAAGCTCTATTGTCACCATATTTTCTTCTTGACATAATTGAAATATTTATGTCCTTGGTCCACTTTCAGCTATTAATTAAATAATTCATGTCTTTATTCCTCTTGATTATTTAAATAAATAAATTTTATTCATTTATCTAAATACATCGCTAATTGTCTAATGTCTCTTCATAATTAAACAAATTTCTTAATTTATTTAATTATACTTATCCAATAATTTCTTCCTGATTATTTAAATAGATAAATTTTATTTATTTATTTAAATACACCATTAATTCCTAAAATTCTTCTGATAATTAAATAAATTCTTTAATTTATTTAATTATTGTCCACCTTGGCATTTTCCCAATTTTAAATAAAATTATTTATTTAAAATGGTCCCACTTTCTAATTTTCCCTCTTTTAGTAAATAATTCAAATTAATTATTTACTGTCACATGACCCCACCTTTTGAATTAAATTAATTTTTAATTCAAAATAGCCTTTTTCCTCCAAAAATCAAGTAATTTCTAATATTATTTGATTTTTCAGCTCTCTCTTTTTCTGTGCCATTCTTATCTCCTTGTCACATGCATTGTCAACCCTTGATTTGATTTTCTCAAATTGAATCTTGTCCACACATTTCAAATTTGACCTAATGTTTCCTTAACCCTAATTGTGGGTTGTCACATTGAATCTTGTCCATTAATTCTAGGGCATTTTTCAAACTTCAATCTTGGCCATTTATCCAAAATTGCATTTTCTATAAAATGGCAATTTTTCTCTCATTTTGTCACCTCATGCTATGTACATCTTATGCAATCTTGTCTTAGGCACTCTTGACATCTTAGCATTTTAGCATTTTGGCATATTTTAGTCATAGTTCATAGTTGCTTACTAGTTGCATAGTTGCATAGTATTGCATTTTCATATCAAATCCTTCAACATTTTGCTTTGGTCTTGGCATGGTCACATATTGCTCACTCAAAATATGAGGGAAAACTTCATATTTCAACAAATAGGGAAGGTGTAATGGAGGTCAATCATGGAGGTTGAAGACTTAAGGTGATATCTTTCTTTATTTTCATGTTATTTCCTCCTTTGTGATTCATTATTACTTTGGATTTTGATTTGTTTAGCTACTAATCTGCTAACCTAAAAATTTCCCATAGTTATATTGGTGAACCCGATGACAAAATTGTGCATGTTTGTTTTTTCTGTACTTTTTTTTTTGTGTTTTGCAGGTATAGGTTCAGAAAGCCACATTCGAAGTTTACAACATTGCCATCACTGTGTCATGATGCATTTGGCAAGTAGAACGATGCATACGCAGACTCAAACCACATTTTCTATCTACAGCGACACATCCACCAATCCTCCGACACATTTGACATCCAAAGAGACACATTTTCCGATCACGACACGTCTGTTCTGCATATCAACGCATTCGTCTGACAGATTCAAGCATACAAACCCAAGCCGCATTTGTTGTGCAGAGCGACGCATTCACTCTGCCATGACACATTCGTCTGGTAAATTTTTGCTTTCGGTTTCTTTCAAATTTTTCCAGATTTCTTACTTCAAGCAAATAGTTTAGGAGTTT
Source organism: Sequoia sempervirens (assembly GCA_007258455.2). Lineage (NCBI taxonomy): Eukaryota > Viridiplantae > Streptophyta > Pinopsida > Cupressales > Cupressaceae > Sequoia > Sequoia sempervirens. The sequence continues at coordinate 34,990,737 of VDFB02000020.1, forward strand.
TTTGGTTACTAATTTGCTGTTATAGCATGTGGCTTTGAATTTTAGTGGGTCCAAGGCATCTTTTTGAGACTACTAACAAGTGGTTTTGTAGGTTCGAATGTCCAAGCATGATATTTTGAAACACTTGTGTTTGCTTTTTTTTAGATTAAAAAACACTTCCATTGGTGCTCTAAAAAGAACATTTGCTTGTCTCACTTAGATTTAATTAGGGGGTTAAAGAAATTTTCTTGATTGTGCTTGAAGGTGGTAGGTGATTATGCTCTCACCTTGTGCAAACTAGGTGATTAGAAAACCAGACCCATCTATTTTATGTGTCACCCTGATTCAATAATCGAAGTATCCTCTCCCCCTGCGCACTTGTGTGATTCTGGGTGTAAGAGAAACGATTATTGAATCTAGGAATTGGGCCTTCCTTGGTGGGAAAAAGTACTCACCCCAAGGTGACTCAAACCGACAACGAAACTCTTTGGCTGATCTACCCTTGATCGGTATATAAATGTGAATCCTAGTGGAAAACTTAGGATTACGAGTGAAAATGTGTCACATGGACAAGTGAACTCCCCAAAACCCTGTTGAGTGTAACCTCTTCAGGTTGGAGTTCCTCCTTATCAGAGCTAATCTTTCCCCATGTGTGGCCACTCGAACGGGGGTCCTGAACTAAATTTTTTTGTGTAGTAGCCAAAATTCTTTCTATTTGCTAGCGCAACAATGGTCATTGTGAAGGCATCCACATTCTCGTAGTTCTTAGTAGAGGTGATCAACCAACCACAAGAGATTTATGGGGGTTGGAAGCTTGGTTGACCTAAGAAGTAGTGCACTGTAAGGGCGAGCCCGTGTGGCCAAGCTTCTGGATTCATCCACTAAGAATAAGTGTGGCTGGGGAAACCCACGTGGAACCTAGCAAATATTGTCCTTGCCTAACCTAGGATTGTGCTTGTCTTCATTATGCTTGTTTTCAAAGAAAAAATATTGTGTTTGCCAAGTTTTTTATGAAATATTCAAACAAACAAACACAATTTCACAGATCTGGAAACAAACATTCAACTTCAAACAATTCATAATTTTTGCCAAAAATTGAAAACAAACTTGACTTATTTTGTTGCAACGCATTTACTGAAATGCATTCGCCTTTCTGTGCCATATTTTCCATTTTCTGTGACACAATCGCTTTGCTAAGTCACATTTGTCATTTTTGGCGACACATTTGCCTGGTCTGAACCGTATTTTCTCTATAGAATGCCACAACTACTTTTCTGAGTTGCATTTTCCATTTGGAAAACCGCATTCATTGAAACTGTGATGCATCTGCCAACCTGCAACGCATTCAAAACCTGGAATGATGCATTTTTCATACGTAAATTAAAACACTATTGCAGACCAAAACCCGAGAGCAAAATTGTCCAATCTATGATCAAACATCTTTTTCTAGCAGTCTCTGTAAAAAACCAGAAAGAAAATTTCTCAAATTCTTCATCATTTGTATTTTTAGCTTGCATTTACCCATAGGTTTAACTTTGCAAGATTTTAGTTGCATCCTTTAGGTCCATCATTTTCATTTTAGACACAAACCAATCCTGAGGTCCTCATTTCATTTGCAGATTTTGGCTTAGGAAACCTTACCATACTTTGTAAAATCATTCCCTGCAAGAGTAGGTGGTCATTGGACTTAGTCATCATTATTTCCTTTAGTCATTGTCCTTTTTTTGAGACTTTCCAACTCAAAAGTCTAGTTAGGAAACCTCACTTTGTCATTTTGACCTTTAGTCACATTAATAAGTCCTTTGATGACCCAAATTGAGACATAGATCAAGCTTAGGGTGGTTGAGTAGCATTCTTCCAAATCACTTAGACCTTTGCATTTGCATACCGTAGAAACATTCAAATCATCTTAGTCCTCATTCTGCATTCATTATTCCAAAAATTAAAAAAAACAAAAATTAGTGTCATACCTTTCATAATAGTCTTCATTGGCCTTTTGCATTTGTCATTTCGTTTAGGCAACATTGTCATATTGCATTGCCATCCCTTATAATCAAAAATTTAAAACATAGTTTGCATTGTCATCTCTTATTGTCAAAAAATCCAAAAACATAAGTCATCATCTAGTTGTCATTTTCATCATCTTCCTAATTTGAGCAACTCCTTATATGGTTGAGACTAGGATTCAAAGAAAAAGAAGACAAATGGCTAATTTTGGACAAGACAACAATACTTACATCTTTTCCAATGACATGAATCAAAACATGAACCAAGACACAACCTTTATCAATCCTTTCAGCGACATGAACATGCCATCTTCGTCACATAACCCCTTTGAACCATTCATACATAGAGATGAACATGAAAACGTATTTGAGGAAGACATAGAAGTTGCAAAACAAGATCCTGAAGTGGCCTCTTTTGTAGAAGATATAGTTTTTCATGATAGAGATAGATATTTAGTCATACTTTTACATCAAGGAGCCAAATTACCACAAGGATTCAACATTAATACTTTAAGAGCAGCCACTCCCAATCATGATGCCAACAACAACCCAAACAATGCCTCCAACACTAGTCAACCTCAAAACAATGTCAACAATAACATTGGTTCCACCTCACAAATTTCTACAAGCACTATCAATGCTACCTCTAATGACACATCTAATCAAAACTCGGTCAATGCAACATCCATTGGAGGAACACCAACTATGTCACAAGCCATGTCACAATCAATGCCAACAATGTCAACAACATCCTCATAGTCAATTGGAGCTATCTTTGGATCCTCATCAATAGGGGCAAGCTCTTCAAATCCTCTATTTGGAGCTTCATCTAGTGCAATGGGAGCATCATCGTCACATCCTTTCATTGGGTCTTCATTTAATCCCTTTGGAGGAAGTAAACGACATATTTTCATTCGAGGACCACAACCAAACGTCAACACGTCATCACAACTTAATACCAATGCTTCTCAAGGACAAAACACAAACATTCCCCATGGACAATTCCAACAATTTGGACAAGGAAATCAGAATACACAGCATATGACTTCATTTGGACACCAAAATATTCATGGTCAACATATCCCACAAATATCGACTCAAATGGTTGGAGGGCACATTCCTACATATGCATCACACATCCATACTGATCAACATGTCCCTAATCAAAAATTTCAATACCAAAAAAATTCAAATCAAAACATGTCATACATTTCACAACAACACATTCCACAACAAAATCAAAACATCTCTTCACAACAAATAGGGACACATGGAATACCCATCACTCCCATGTGTGATGCAACCAACAACCCTATAATTGATGCCTTGACAACACAAGTGGTGAACTTGCAAAAAACCATAGAGACTATGCAAATGTCCAACAAAAGGTCACACATGTCATATGACCTATGTCCATATCCTTTCGACACAAGTCTATACATGCCACCATTCCCTCTAGGGTATGTAGCACCAAATTTCACTAAGTATAAGGGAAAGACAAATCCTATTGAACACGTTCGAGAATTCATGACCAATTGTATGGAAATTTCCTATGAACATACTTACTTGATGAGACTCTTCTCTAAGAGTCTTACAGGACCCGCACTTGAATGGTTTTCCACTTTAAAGGGTATAAAAACATGAGATGAACTTGCAGACAAATTTGTGTGAAACTATGCCTATAACATTGACACAAACACCTCCATCACCAGCTTATGCACACTTACACAAGAGGATGTTGGTGAGACTTTTATACCATTTTTCCAAAGATGGAGAAGCCTAGCAAGTCATTGCTATATTGACATACCTGAAAAAGAGAAGGTTGACATGTTTGTCCAAACCATCCTAGGACCATTGAAATATGGCTTACAAGTTCACTGCTGCACAACCTTCACAAACTTATTTGAAAAGGGGGTCCAACTTGAGAAGGCTCTTATTGCCAAAGGAGAATTAAAATATGGCCCTAAAAACCTAAATGCAAATCCACCCACAGACAAGAGCGAATATTGGGTCAAGAATAAACACATTACCAATGATGGCGTTGTTGATGCTAAGGCAGTAAACACAATGGGTCCTGTCCTTACTCTCAAAGGAGCTCCACCGCAAAACACACAAGTAATCACACAAACACTTGCTGTGAACGTTGTCCAAAGTAATCAAAACAATCAAAAAAATCAAAACTGAAGGCAACCTCGTCAACCTAGACAATTTCTGAAAGGTCGCACATACACCCCTTTGGGTGAGCCAATCAAAGACGTCCTTAAAAATCTCCTTCAAAATGGTGTCATCACATTAGAGGACCCTAAGCCATATGACCCAGGACAGTTTAAGCCATCTTGGTGGGATGACAATGCATTCTGTGATTATCACTACACAAAAGGGCATAAAACCTCCTCTTCTCGACAACTAAAGAATTTGGTTCAATACCTCATTGAAAATCACACAATTCAACTAGGTGGACAACAATTTGCATCACATGCAGAACATACTATTCACAAAAACCCGCTGCAAGACTATGGTTCAAATAATCCTTCTACGTCAGGTCCTAAGAATAATAATAACCGTGCTAACTATACCAGCACTACCTTCGACTATACAGGAGGAACTATTATCAACCATGTATGAACTGATGATGAATACGTCAATACCATCACTGTCAAAAGAGAACCTGAATGCAATGTCACTACCCATGGTGACAAAGTCACCATAGCTGGTCCTCCTCCTAGGCAGCCAAAAATTACAATACTTGGTCCATCCGCTAAGCAGTCACAATCCGGTCCATCTGCCAAATAGTCGCAACCTAAGAGTCAATTTAACCTTATCGACTAGCTAGGAAAAACACCTACTCAAATTTCTATACTTGAGTTGCTACGCATTTCCCCCGCACATAAAACTATACTTGACAAAGCCTTGCAAGAGTCTGCTTTCCCTCAAGACATTGATGTTAACCAGTTTGAAGCCATGGTGGAATCCTCACTACACCCCATCATGTAGCATTTTTATATCAAGATTATTTGTCATCAAATTCCAACCATAACGACACATTACACATTGAAGTTTTCATCCACAAGCATAAGGTCAAATGAGTTTTAGTAGATGGCAGAGCAGGATTGAACATATGCTCCCTAAAAATAGTTAAGGATCTAGGATTTTATGATGCTTGTGTAGACACAACAAAGAGCATAGTTATAAAGGAATATGATGATGAAGAACGTTCCTCTCGAGGTGTTATCACTCTACCTATCAGAGTTGGGCTAGTCATTGTAGACACAATTTTCCAAGTCCTAGATCTTGAATTACCCTATAACATCTTGCTTGGCCAACCTTGGATTCATGCCCTAAAAGTTAATCCATCCACCTACCACCAATGCTTGAAGTTTCCCTTTGATGGCACAAAAATCACCATATATGGAGACCCCGATCCCTTTCAGTATTGTACCAATCTAAGGGGTATTTCAGAACATTAGGTGCCCATCAACTGAGAAGCTCCAAGTCCATCTTCTTCCAAATGCATTGACCCATCCCCACTCGCCTCATCAACCACGTCCACTCCTTCCATGTCTTCCGCCACACCACCATCCTCCTCACTTCCTAAGGCTAAGTCCACTGTCAAGATCTAGGACTTAGGCTGTGGGGAATTTAAATTAAGCATGGCCTATTGCATCACCAAAATACCTAAGTTTCCTAAGGTCTATGGTCGACCCTGTTTTAGAATGGAACCTATGGAAATTTTCAAGGTTCCTCCATCACGCATTTTTATAAAATGGGGTGAAATGAGCAAAGAAGACATTAAGGATATATGGACATGGATTTATAAAGACCAAGAGGAACCATCCCCATTACCAGTTCAAATATATGGGAAAGGCTATGATATAATGAAGGAAAGAGGCTACGATGGAGCTAGTGGCCTTGGCAGAAATAAGACTGGAAGGCGTGAACCAATCATGCCTCCTCGTAGACCAAAAATTCTTGGGTTAGGGTATGGACTACCCAAAAATGATGATCGACTTACCAATGGAATTTCGAGTGAGAGCGTGAATGCTTCGGAAAGTGTCAAGACTATTGAGGAATCCCTTACCAAAACCAACTCCCATGAATGGGAATTTAGCTCCCAATGATCCCTAATCGACTATTGCCTTGATGAATTGTTTCTTGAACATGGAGAGCTTACTTCTGAAGAAATTTTTTGGAAAATGTTTAAGATTGATCCAACATTGAATAATGACAATCCTAAGATCCCAAGGAAACGAGAAGATTGGGATAGACTCTTTTTCTCAAGGAACAATGACAAACCTGAATCATCTTCTAGTCCTATTGGCCATAACTATGACATATCTATCCAATCATCTGATAATAATGACCATCATTTAGATTCATCCGAATTTCCACGACACTACTGACCCTAATGATAGTCCTTTTGTCTGTTATTTTGACAATGAGTATGAATCAAGTGAAGGAGAATATTGGATAGAGTTCGATTGGGAATTGGATGATGACAAATTCATTTTCATTGTCTCTGAATCTATCTACATGCTTTCCGCGTCCTCCCCACCATTCATCAATACTGATGATGGTATCTCCTTAGTCTACCTACAACTAATTGATTGGGATCAACAAGGCCCACCAGTTATGGACATATTTTAGAATGATGAGGCCATTGCAGAATTCATGGGACTATGTGAGGGCATACCAAGTGGAGATCACAAGGATGGATTTTCCATTGACCTAGATTGTGTAACTTACTTTGGGGAGACTGTTTCGTCCTCTAGTCGCAAAATGAAAAATAAAAATAAAACAAAAAATGACACATCTTTAGGTGAAAACCGAAAGGAACCTTTTGACGATAAAAAAGTAAAAATAAAGGACGTATCTGCAGGTGAAAACCTCTCTGAGGCACTCAAAGATGGAGGACTAGACTTTCTTCCCATGACTCAAGAGAGATCGGAAATACTCATAGAGGACACCATGGAAGTCAACATATCTACAACAGAAGATCCCAAAATTGTCCTCTTTGTGACATCCTTGAGAGAAGAAGAGAAACCTGAATTCCATAAATTATTTTCAGAGCATAAGATTAATTTTGCATGGTCATATGCCAATATTCCTGGGTTGGATCTAGAACTGGTCTTACACCATTTGTCGTTACTTCCAGATGCTAAACCAGTGAAACAAAAGCTATGTAAAATGCATCCTTAGATCGCCCTGTTAGTCAAAGAAAAACCTAAGAAATTGCTAGATGTGGGATGCATACGGTCAATAGACTATGCTGAGTGGATATCCAATCTTGTACCAATCACAAAGCCAAATGGTCAGATCCGCATCTACATAGATTTTAGAGATTTGAACAAAGCATGTCCAAAGGATGACTTTCCGTTACCAAACATAGACATCATTGTTGACCTTACAGTAGGATACGAGATGTTGTCCCTCATGGAAAGTTTCTTAGGTTATAATCAGATTCGTATTGCCCCTGAAGATCAGCATAAAACAACATTTTCATGTCCTTGGGGTACATACTATTGGAACGTCATGCCTTTTGGTCTCAAGAATGTAGGTGCCACATATCAAAGAGCTATGACAACAATATTCCATGACATGATGCACAAGATAATGAAAGATTATGTGGATGACCTTTTGGCCAAATATTTGACATGAAAAGATCATTTGAATGTGCTTGAAAAAATATTCAAGAGACTAGAAGAGTACAAAGTCCATCTAAATCCCAAGAAATGCATCTTTGGTTTGACATCAGGGAAACTTTTGGGATACATAGTTTCTTGAAGAGGCATTGAAGTAGATCCTGCCAAAGTGAAAGCCATATTAGACATGCCTCCTCCAAAAGGAATAAGTGAACTCAGGACGTTGCAAAGAAAGTTGCAATCTATCCGACGCTTCATAGCACAATTGGCTGACAAGTGTCAACCATTTTAGTATCTCTTGTGCAAAGACATCCCCTTTGTGTGGACTGATAAATGTCAAGAGGCCTTCCAACTAATAAAAGATTATCTATTGTCACCACCTGTTTTAATGCCACCTATCAAAGGGAAACCTTTGATTCTATAAATTTCTGCAACAACTTCAGCACTGGGGGCATTACTGGCACAAAATGACCATGATGAGAAGGAAAGGGCCATATACTACATTAGTTGGACACTGGTCGGATATGAGATAAATTACACAACCATTGAATGTGCTTGCCTAATAGTTATTTTCACAGCTCAAAAGCTAAGGCATTACATGTTGAATCACATGACACATCTGGTAGCAAATATTGATCCCCTGAAATATTTTCTAAGTTGTGCAACATTGACAGGTCGTCTAGAAAAATGGGTCATGATTTTGAGCGAGTACAACATTCAATATGTAGAACAAAAGGCTATAAAGGGCCAAGTGATAGAAAACCAACTGGAAGATGCACTTCTACAAAGTGATCACCCATTGGTGGCAGACTTTCCTGATGAGTCCTTATTTCATACAAATACTAAGTCACCTTGGAGGCTATACTTTTATGGGTCTCATACTAGTCATGGCTCGAGATTAGGAATATTGTTTATCACGCCACAAGGAGACTCCATCCCTAACTCATTATGTATTGCTTTTCCATGTATAAATAACATTGTAGAATATGAGGCACTTGTTATGGGACTCAGATTGCCCATAAAATGGAAAGTTAAAAGACTTCATGTTTATGGAGATTCTCAGCTGGTCATCAACCAAGTCAATGATGACTATGACAACAAGGATGAAAAATTATTGCCTTATAAACGAATGGTTGACAACTTTCAGACATATTTCCACATGTTGAATTTTGAGCAAGTTCCAAGGGAACAAAACAAGGCAACATACACAATGGCTACAATTGGCTCTCGCCTAGACATTCCGAGCAACGTCCCTCAATTTGAATTCTTGGTGGAACAAATTTTGGTTCTTGCATATGAAATACCAGAATCAGAGATGGTTTGCGAGCTTGTTGGTTCCAATTCTCCATGGTATCAAGACATTTATGACTATCTCAAGTCCCAAACCCTTCCCCCGAACCTCTCCAACAACCAATGAAAATTCTTTATCCGCAAGGCCGCTTGATACACCATCATCAGTGACACCCTATACCACCGTAGCTTTGACAATACCCTTCTTCGATGTGTTGACACTGATGAAGCACAAACAACCTTACGTGAGGTACATGAGGGTATATGTGGATCTCATTCAAGTGGTCCTACTTTAGCCAAGAAGATAATGAGACTTGGGTATTACTGGCCGACCATTGAAAAGGATGCACTTGAGTTTGTCAAGACATGTCGCCAATTTTAGATACACAGTGATTTGATTCATGCACCAACATAGGAACTTTGGCTGATTACTTCTCCATGGCCCTTTGCACAATGGGGACTTGACCTCATGGGAAAAATCCACCCTACCTCTTCCAATGGCCACAAATTCATTATCACCACCACTGAGTACTTCACTAAGTGGATCAAAGCCATCCCCCTTACATACATAACCAATAAACAAATTTCCAAATTCATCTTCAATTACATCATCTGCTGGTATGGTGTACCCAAGTCCATCATCACAGGCAATGGACGTCCTTTCAAAAATCAAGACATTCGTGAGTTGTGTGAATAGTTCCATATCCAACATCATTTCTCCACGCCATATTACTCACAAGGAAATGGTCAAGCTGAAGCGCCTAATAAAACCATCATCAAGATTCTTAAGAAGACAATCAATGACATTGGTTGTGACTGGCACATCCAACTAAACCTTGCTCTATGGGCTTACCGCACCAGCATCCGCACACCTATAGGAGCCACTCCATTTTCCTTAGTCTTTGGATCCAAAGCCATCCTTCCCATCGAGGTTGAAATTCCTTCTTTGTGAGTCTCCTTGAAGGGTCTGATCGATGATGAGGAGTATAGACAGTCACGACTACATGAATTGGAAATGCTGGAGGAACGTAGACACAACACCTTGAATCATTTACAAGCATATCAGAATCAACTCTATCACAGTTACAACAAAAGAGTCATGGTTAGAAAGTTTGACATTGGTGACTTGGTCCTCATGCAAAATCCCAAGAATCAGTTTGACAGAGAAAAACTTGGCAAGTTCAAACCAAATTGGCTAGGTCCTTACATTATCACATCCTCTTTTGGTTCTAGAGAATATTAGCTAGCCACTCTAGATGGTGAACAGTTGAAATATCCTATTAATAGTTTGCATCTTTGAAAATTCTATGCATAACATTAAAAAGTCGAGCTGAAAACCTTAAAAAGACAAAAAAATTGAAAAATATAAAAAAATAATCACCCTAATGAAAACCTGGCAAACAGGTGTCCTTGTGACACCAAAATAAAAATAAAATAAAAAAATGACAAAAATAGTAAAGAGAAATAATTCGTCCAACGGTGAAAACCTAGTAAACAGGCGCTTTGGATAAGTACCATGGTGAAAACCTGGCAAACATGCACCATGCATAGTCAATTTTTCTTTTCCATCTACTGTCACTCTATCTACCTTAGTCCATAATAAATATCCATTCTTCTAACACCATATTGACACCACATTGCAAGACCCCGTCATTCCTTTCATGGCTGACAATGGTTGACATCAAGTCCTGCATACTATCCATCTGTCACCCCAAGCATGTCCTTTACGCATCCTTTGAACTTGACTAGTCTAGGACCTGATTGGGGGCATTCCTTTATCACCCTACTATAGTGGGTATCGCACATGGTTCTTCCAATCGAAAAATGTCATAAAAAGACAAAAAAAATCATAAAATGTCCTAAAAAAAGACAAATAAAAAAATGTCCTAAAAAAAGACAAAAAATAAAAAAATGTCCTAAAAAAAGATTAAAAAATCATAAAATGTCTTGAGAAAAGACAAAAAATATAAAATGTCCTAAAAAGACCTTAAAATTATAAAATGTCCTGAAAAAAGACCTAAAAAATGAAAAACGTCCTAAAGAAATACAAAAAATCAAAATATCTCAAAAACAAAAAAATAGAGTCGTATCTTGTCAAGTCAGTCATGTTAGTTAGTCGTTGTCATTTTTTGAACTACGTTGTCTCTGTGCATTTTCTACGTAGGCAAGGATCATCTCTGGGCCCCTGAGACATTATAAGGTCAGTCATTTTAGGTTTGTCAAAATAAAAATCATGACTCAATCTTTGGTCATTATGAAAAAGTCATTGGTCATGTCAAACTACGAGGTCTCTAAGTGTATGACATAGGCAAGGCTATCCGTCGATGAGCCCCCGAGGCCACACTAGGTCAGCCCATTAGGGTTGATGACACCACACTGGCACACACAATTCAAACAGGGCATTCCAAAATAGACAAACTCTTAAACCAAACTTTGACAATTATTTAATCAGCACATGAAGCACATCAGCATGTCGACATTGACATGTAGTCAATTTTCTCAACATACGTCAATTTGGTCAAAACAAGTCAAACTCAGTCAACATCAGTCAAACTCAGTCAAAACAAGTCACATTATCACAACTAGTCAAATTGTCAAACTCTTGGTTATCCTTCAGATGTGTCCTTCTGAAGAACAACCTTTGTCATTTATGCCTTAGGAAGTGTCCTTCTTAGGAATCATTACCGTCATCTAGCATTTTGAGGGATCCTCTCGACATTTGAGGATCTATCCTGTTGACATAAACATTATTCAGGATGTGTCCTTCCTGAATTTGGAAAACTCTGACATTCAACATCTTGACATCGTCAAACCTAACACTTGCGGCATTCGACACCATCAAACTTGACATCTTGACATTAAACCTATTGACATTCAAAAACACTTGGCAAACACTATACTGGTATTTGTCCTTGGATCTTTCATCATGATACTAGTTTCTCCATGATGTCCTGACAATGGAATTTAGAGAAGCAATGACGTATCATGATGATTGAATTGTCTTGTAATTTTTAGGTAGTCATGTTGCTAGTCCTCGAGGATATCCTGACAAAAGAATTTAGAGGAACAATGATGTTTCATGACTTGTCTTTCTTGTCTTTCTTGTCTTTCTTATACTTGTGGTTGGTTGTGACAAAAAGACTGGGGCAATTGCGTTCCTAGTATGAGTCATGATCATCTTTATCTGTGACTGCTTGTCTTATGTGATGGTACAACCTTGCACACCTTGATCTATGTCATATCATGGTGTTTGTTGACCATTACAATAATGTTCCCAATGATGATTAAGAGCAATAATTGTTAAGTCCTCTAGTAACATGTTGAAGGATTTGGTTTGCAAGCTAACATTCATCGTCTTGTCACCTTGTCTTGTCCATCTCATGATGATATCCTGCGACATACAAAAACATAAATGCATACATGATCATATAGGAATTGCATTATATTTTTACACATTACATGTAAATACATACATAATCCATATAATTTAAAACATATATATCACATCATAAGATTGCATTGTCCATACATATATAGTCATGCATCAGTATAATCGACATTAGAATATGGCATATGATACAATCATACATTATGCATCCATATAATTGACATTAGAACATAACATCGTCATGGCTTATAAGCATAAATAACCATCACATCATCATGACATCTCATCATAAGTAAATATCATAAATTGCATACTTGGCATAGCATATAAAATACATCATCATAGGAATCATAAATGCATATAACACATCACATAAGACATCATATGGTCATCATAACTACATCGTCATAATCATCATCAGATAAGCATATATCATAAAACATCATCAACACATAATGCATCATCACATAACATAAAGCATATAGGCCGCATCAAAACTGCATTGCATATATAATCTCAAAAAAATATATAATGTCACAAGATAGAGTCATGAGATATCCCAAAAATAGAGCTCCCACGCTCGATAGTCAACATATAAAGTTTCATAACAATGAATGTTTGAAGCATAATATCAAGAGAACAATGTCAAATTCCCCTAAGTTGTGCTCTCCTCGTCCCCTCGTGGAGAAGAGCGTGGTGACCGATGATCTGTACCTAGCACTGACATAACCTATGGAGACACAGTATCCCGTGTCTGTGAAGTTGACGAAACTGACACTGATGGCAGCATATCTACAGTAACATGTGGCTGTGAGGATATGACTTGTGTGTCTGTGAAGCCGATGGATCTGTCACTGGTAGCTGACTATGCACTGATCTGTGCCCTAACCCTGATGATCCATGTTAATTTCCTGACCTGTGACTAGAGGAATGCTTGTGATGGGACCTATGACCTGTTGTGTGCCTTGAAGAAGTTGAGCCACCCACACTACTCTGGCTGTAGCTGCTCCTTGACCCTGACGCTATCCGGCTGGATGATCTAGATAATCTGGGATCCCTCTGATCAGCCAGAATTGCATGCTCATATAACATCCTGTACTGTCCTCTACTTGCGCTAACTCTAGGCAACTCCTGGGAAACATCTGCAACCGGCCCTGTGCATAGCTATGCAAACTAAATGCACCAGCTCTCTGTCTCTCATTGTCAGATCTTTGGCTGATCCCTCTCCACTCGGGTCACCTTGAGCTCTGCTCGTCAGGTGCTAATCTCCATTGTGGCCTCATCTAGCCTCTACTACATATCTGCCAATCATTGATCTATAGTGGCATATCGTGGCAATAGTGACACACTAGATACACCTGGGTCTCCATCAATCATCCTCTCGCGGAGCTTCCTCTCTGCCTCATCCATCTCCTCTCCAATATCCATGTCCTCCTCATCACCAATATCCTTCTCACCTCCAATGACTCCCTCCTCTCCTCCTCTGACCTCAAATGCCTCCTCCACTACATACACCTCCATCTTTGCCTCCTGTCTGACCTCCTTTTCCTCCTGTCTCCCCTCACCCTCCTCTCTTGCCTCCTCCTATCTCAGTCCCTCATCTCTCTCATCCTCCTCTGCCACCTCGGGGATAGCATCTAGTTGTGCTCTCTCCACACGTTGTCTAACTCTCTTGGCATGTCTCCCCCTATCCCCTCCTCTCCTCCTCCGTCTGCCACCACCACCATCTCCTCCATCATTTCTACTGTCATCCCTGCCACCTCTCCTGCCATCTCCTCTCCCACCATCTCCTTGGCCTCCATCTCTTCCTCTCCCCCTACCTCTTCGACCTCCTCGCTGCACCCTCGGGATAATAGATCTCCGATCCACAGGAGCTAGTGCATTAGGATGAGTCAAGGGAATCAGTCTATGAGTCTGCCACCACAAGTTATAATCTGGAGTCATCCCTGTATTAGTTGCTCCTCCACTCCATCCCCATGGTTGGGCCACCAGTCCATCAATCTTCTACTATGCAAATGGAACTGATATAGTAGGCCCCCAACCAGGCTCTCACGATGTCCTCGTGTACTCGATTGTCCCCATAGGCACACCCTGCTGCTCACCAAACTATCGAAGAACCTGCTGGGGTAGGTACATATCTATGATCAATTGGATTTGAACATTGCATCCAATAAAATACTTGAACTGTTGGAAAAAAGGTAAATGATCGACCTTATCGGCCCATGGCGCACAATCTCTGTATGGCCTCCAAATGAATGCATTTATCGTGTCAATCCCATGTCTCCAGAAGTCGGTCTCTCCAACTTTGGTATGCTGCAAGGATTCTACATATAGGTATACATACGACATCCCATCTACTAGTTGTGGCCTCTGGATCGATGGCCAAAAGACGATGATATGCTCCCATGCCTAGATCATAAGGTCATGCCACAACTAATGCTACTCCCACCTCTATAGGCGACCTCATGTAACTGATGGTACAACATGCCAAGCAAACAAGGCCCCCATGCAAAAACAACTCTATCCCACTGCATTTGGACTAGCACATCGCCCCATCCGATTAGGAACCCATGTCCTCGATGATCTGGAATCAGGACCCCGACAATCAATGTACACAACACAACATCCCACTGTGGGTAGTGCTCTGCAAGGTACTCCCACCAAATCTCGTATCCGTCAACACCAAGGACCGCGTCGTCATCTGCCTCATATAGCTCTGTCATGGCCTGCACGCCTCGCTGAGGATCGTAAACTACTCGCTCTCCTCTGATCAAAATATGTAAAATTTGGTACACATCCTCCAAAGTGATTGTCGCCTCTCCAGTCGACAAGTGGAAGGAACAGGTCTCAGAGTGCCATCTCTCAGCCAGTGCTGTCAACAATGCCCTATTAGCCTGGATAATGGGCATATAGGTGACATAGTATAACCCAAGTCACATTAGTTGTCTCCACTCCCAGTCTGTCAGCTGATCCAAAACACATATGTGGATGGTCTAAACTCTCGAGTGTAGATTGACGCTAGTCATTTCTGGACATGCAGAAACAAGAGTTAGAACATTAGTACAAATCATTATTACTATCTATCTAGCTAAAAATGAGAAAAAAGTGAGTCTAAAGCTAAGTCAACCTTGGTCAACCTAGGTCAAAGTCAAATGTGTCGCGTTGACTTCATTTGCATTGTGATTTGGCGTTTGCGTCATTTTGTACAGCAGTTGCATCACACTATGGCACTTGCATCATTTGGCATCACAAATGCATCATCGTTAGTCGATTGCGTCGCTCCATAATCAAATGCATCATCATCAAAACAACTATGTTGCTCAGCTCTGCGTATGAGTTGCAGTATTGCGATTGCGTCACTGAACTTATCATTTGCACTGCAGGATAGTGAATGTGTCTCGACTTTTGGCAAATGCGTTGCACTAAAATTAACATCTAGTAGACCCTTGGATTTTGTGCCGCGACGTATCAAATGCGTCAAATACGACCTCGAATGCGACTCACATGAACACATATGCGTCATGGCACATTTGTCTAACTACCCTAAAACCCTAAAAATGCACGAAAATTGACAAAATGACAAAGTGAGTTCAAGGTACTTATCGGTGGGTCCGCGCCCTCTAGCTGTCAAAATGTCCTGACAATGTAGCCTCGGTGCTCTGTGATTGGAATCACCATGTTTGCACGTTCTCTCCTCACTCCGAGCTCTCCAAATTTGCAAGTGTGAATGTAAAAATGAATTGACTTTTACCCCATTTTCAACCTATTTATAGGGTCAAAGTGTGATTTTTCAACCTTTTTATTATTGGAAGCTCTTTTGACCACCTTTGACTGGCCTGTTGACTGCTTAAATATGTTGAAATCCGAAACCACTTGCGCCATTTCTTTTCTGGTCATCAAATTAACTTGTTGGGACACTTTCCAAATTTTTCTGTCACTAGGCCAAAATTTGAAAATTTTCCTGAGGGGGCATAGATACTCCGTACCTTCTCTGGGGCATGTTTCTGACTAAATTTTCTTTGTCACAATGCGATAGGCTGCATTATGACAAAGAGGGGAAAAATGTAGACACATAAAAATGACCTAGGCCTGCAAGCTCTATTGTCACCATATGTTCTTCTTGACATAATTGAAATATTTATGTCCTTGGTCCACTTTCAGCTATTAATTAAATAAGTCATGTCTTTAGTCCTCTTGATTATTTAAATAAATAAATTTTATTCATTTATTTAAATACGTCACTAATTGTCTAATGTCTCTTCATAATTAAATAAATTTCTTAATTTATTTAATTATCCTTGTCCACTAATTTCTTCCTGATTATTTAAATAGATTAATTTTATTTATTTATTTAAATACATCATTAATTCCTAAAAGTCTTCTTATAATTAAATAAACTCTTTAATTTATTTAATTATTGTTGACCTTGGCATTTTCCCAATTTTAAATAAAATTATTTATTTAAAATGGTACCACTTTCTAATTTTCCCTCTTTTAGTAAATAATTCAAATTAATTATTTACTGTCACATGACCCCACCTTTTGAATTAAATTAATGTTTAATTTTAAATAGCCTTTTTCCTCCAAAAATAAAGTAATTTCTAATATTATTTGATTTTCCAGCTCTCTCTTTTTCTGTGCCATTCTTATCTCCTTGTCACATGCATTGTCAACCCTTGATTTGATTTTCTCAAATTGAATCTTGTCCACTCATTTCAAATTTGAACTAATGTTTCCCTAACCCTAATTGTGGGTTGTCACATTGAATCTTGTCCATTAATTTTAGGGCATTTGTCAATCTTCAATCTTGGCCATTTATCCAAAATTGTATTTTCTATAAAATGACAATTTTGCTCTCATTTTGTCACCTCATGCTATCTACATCTTATGCAATCTTGTCTTAGGCACTCTTGACATCTTAGCATTTTGGAATTTTGGCATATTTTAGTCATAGTTCATAGTTTCTTACTAGTTGCATAGTATTGCATTTTCATATCAAATCCTTCAACATTTTGCTTTGGTCTTGGCATGGTCACATATTGCTCACTCAAAATCTGAGGGAAAACTTCATATTTCAACAAATAGAGAAGGTGTAATGGAGGTCAATCATGGAGGTTGAAGACTTAAGGTGATATCTTTGTTTGTTTTCATGTTATTTCCTCCTTTGTGATTCATTATTACTTTGGATTTTGATTTGTTTAGCTACTAATCTGCTAACCTAAAAAATTCCCATAGTTACAATACCCATTCCCTTCTACTATAATCATCAATAAATGAAACATAATATGTGGATTTTCCAATTGAAGGAACATCTACAGGACCAAATACATCAGAATGAATAAGATCCAATACACCATAAGATTTATGAGAACTCGAGTAAAATTGAACGTGGTTTTATTTTCCATAAATGCAAAGCTCACAGAAATCAAATTCAAGATTACAATCAAACAAAACTTCAACAATTTTTTTATTTTTAAAGATCCTTAGACCCTTTTCTCCAATGTGGCAAAGTCTCTGGTGCCATAACATAGTTTTCTCTGCAGGTAACTTTGTCTCAAAAGAAAGAGCACCCTTGGGTACCCAAAAGCCATGACCATTTGCTGAAGGTGAAACCATCACTTCTTCTACAAACTTTATTTTCACAGAAGTACTATTGCACTCAACAATGCATGCATCAAGTTTATATAATTTCCCATATCTGACACCTCCAGCAATGACCATAACACCCCTAACCATATTGCATCTTTCATTAGAAAATACTACCTGCACACCCACATCTATTACTTTTCTGACAAATAACAAATTTTGCGCTAATCCAAGGATATGCAACACACCATTAATCCTTTTTATTCTACCATTAGGAAACTTGATTTTAACTTTACCATGACCAACAATGTCTAAATGAGAATCATCACCCAAGTACACCTTACCTCCATCAAATTCTTCATATTCACAAAACCAATCTCTATTAAAGGTCATATGAAAAGATGCAACTGAGTCAATTAACCATGCATCATTACCTACACGAGTTTCCAAAGCTGCAATGAATGCGTCACCATCTTCCTTCTCGGACTCAGAATCAAAATCAAATTTCTTCTTTTTCTTCTTTGCATTCCTTACAAACATGTCCAGGCTTACCGCAGTTCCAACAAATAACTTTGGACTTTCCAGGAGATTTAGATCTCCCCTTGGACTTAGATTTTTCATGCTTTTCATTCTTCTTTCCTTTTTCCTTAGGTCTTCCACGAACATTTAGGGCCTCCTTGGCAGTGATGGATACCTTCCTCCTTATCTCTTCAGAAATCAAAGAACCCACCACATATTTAGTCTTCAATATAACAGAAGTACTCCCAATAGCCATAACAAGAGAATCCCACAAATTAGGCAAAGAACAAAGCAAAATCTGACATTTCTCCTCCTCATCAACTTTGACACCAATTGATGCCAATTGAGCCACCAACATATTGAATGCTTCTAGGTGGTCTATGATTTTTCCACCCTCTTCCATTCTCAAGGAATACAACTTATTCCTCAAGAAAATATTGTTCACTAAAGATTTGGCCTAATACATCTCACCAAGCTTCTTCCATAATTTATGTGTAGAGGTCTCTTCATGGAAATTAATTAAAATAGATTCTTCCAAGCACAATCTAATTAGACCCTTGGCTTTACGGTCCATAACATCATATTGAGTAGCTTAAGTAGGATCTGCAGGTCTTGAAACATTCTCATCAATAGTATCCCACAGATCTCGATCTATCAACAAATCCTCCATCTTTAGCTTCCACATATCAAAATTATTTCTAGAAAATTTCTCCACCTCTATTCTCCCTAATGAACCTGCCATATGAAAATTCCTGCAACAAGATCACAAAGTGTCTTTTGCACAAGCTCCCATTAAATATGGATTAGTTCAAAAAACCCAACAACCCACAACTAAAACCAAAGGTGATAAAGCTCTGATACCACTTGTAAGGAAGCTAAGATAGAGGAACAACTTCCTACACTAATCTTGAGAGGAGAAAAATGAAAAATTTTATAGATATTTAACAATTACAAACCTTAAATAGAAATAAACACAAATATCATGCATACCACAACACATTGATTTATGTGGGAAAAAATATTTCAGGAGAAAAACCCCACTCCAAAATCTACCCAATATATTATTCAAAAATCAAAAGATTACAATACACTTGCAGAGCAAGCTTCTCATAGGAGTATCACCACCAAAGATCAAGAGATCACAACATGATCACTATCAAACTCTCTAAATACACACCCGTCTACATACATCCCGTCCACTTATAACAAGCTTTTTGGAACCTTCTAGAATTAGGGTTTTACAAGGTCATTTTTCATTTGACGTGTTAATGGAAAACCTTTATGTGTCAACAAGAAAAAACCTTGATGTGTCAGCGGGAAAAAATCTTGACGTGTCAACAAAATTTTTTTCCATTACGAGTGTACATTAGTTGCATGATTATTCGCCACATACCAGCATACAACCTATCAACAATAAACCATATATAATTGCAAGGTTGAGACACACTTTCCCAACATGTGTAAATGCAATTGAGTAAATAAATTTTTGTGTAGTTTTTTTTTTACCTATGCCACTTATTGAATGCAAATGTATTTTGAAGAATATAGGCATGTATCACACTTCTTTCTTGATGTGATAGATTGAAACGACATCTATTTCCTTCTAATACTTCACCTGCAACTCTCTCTTCTTCGTCATCATCCCATACATGTCGAATGAAATTTCTAAAACCCTTCATATATTCTATGCAAAATCCCATGGCCTCTTGCATTGAATATCCCTCAGACATGTTGCCTTTTGGTTTTTCCCTAGTACGAACAATTTTTTTCAAAACCTTCATATATCGTTCTATGGGATACATCCATCTCATTCTTACTGGGCCACAATGCTCTAGTTCATATTCTATATGTATCAAAAGATGCATAGAAATGTTAAAGATTGTTGGTTGAAATTCTCATTCTAATAGACAAAGGACTTCAACAACCTCCTCCCTCAAACTATCAAAGTTTGAAGGATCTAATACATGTAAAATTATTCTCTTTAATATTAGGACCAACCTTATAACTGCCAATCTTGGCCCCTTTTCCAAACTTAATAGATTTACCACAATAGGTAAAATATTCTCCATTATGACATGATAGTGATGGGTCTTGAGGCCTCTTAAGCAATTAATATAAATTTAGCTTCTATTACCACTACTTACATATCCAGTGGGAAAGCGAGTTTGAGACATCAACTATAAGAATTGTGCATGTTCATAAGGAGCACTAGGTTTTCTATATTTTTCATCATCATATTTTTCAACACAAATATTTTGACGAATCTTTAGTTGTCGAAAGTCTTCACATGATGAAACAGTATCAAAAGCACCAAAAAGAGTTTCTATAATAGCATGTGCTATATTTTCCTCAGTTTGCATGAAGTCAATAGTATGCCTAATGGCTATACCCTTAAAGTATGACAACTTATAGAATATGCACATAATTTTTACACCACTTTCATTACATGGATCTTATCTACTACCAACAATCCCATCATTTTCAATAAATTACATTATTTTTTGTCCATTCTTAACAATGTAATCACCTATTATTAGCAATGGTGCTTCACAATTCTCTTCTTGACCATTGAACCATGTTTTTTGTTGATGATATGGATGATCCATTTTAAGGTAAGCACGATGTCCACAATAAATTAAAATATGCAAACTTCTTGAGTGCCTCACAAAATCCTTAAAGTTGCAAGTAGGACATCCATGGTATCCATGAACACTAAGACCAAACAATGTGCCATATGCAGGCATATCATGAAATGTAAACAATAAGGAAGCTCTTAAAGTGATTTTTATTGAATGGCCATCCATATGTAGGAATATCTCTGTTTATACTTCAATTCCTTTCCACACTTCCATTAGCTCATCATATAATGGCTCTAGATAAGCATCAATTGTATCTGAAGTCACACTTTTCTTTCCTGGTATAATCAATGATAGCATTAAGAAAAATGGTTTAGTTGCTAACCATGAAGGAAAGTTATAATTTATTAAAAACACTGGCCAAGTTGACTATTTAGTACTTTGATCTGAGAATGGATTCACCCAATCTAGAGCCAAACCCAACCTTATACTACAAGGATCTTGAGAAAAATCAGGCCATCTGTTATCAAATTCCATCCACATCTTAGAATCAGGCACATGTCGTTGTTTTCCATCAGTGCTCTTATTTTGGGCATGTCATTGCATAAGTTCAACAATGTCTCTGCACCTATACATTTGGAGTAATTGTGGGATTACCGGAAAGTGGAAAAGATCCTTTCTAGGAACCACAACTGATTCCAATCCTTGTCTATACCTTGCTTCATGGAATTTCATACATTCACTCTCGCTTGCAAGATTCTTGCGAAATAATACACAACCATTCACACATGTGTGGATGTTTTCATACCCTAATCCTAGCTTAGTGATTTTCTTTTTACATTGACTTCAGTTTGTTGGAAATGTGGAGTTGAGTGGTAACAACAAACTTAATAATTCCAATAACTAATCTACACTCTCATTTGTCCAACCAGTCACCACTTGCAAGTTAAGAATTTGAAGGATTGTTGTCAAATGACTTAACTTGCAATCAACATACACAGGCTTTAAAGCATCCTCCATCAACTTGGCCCAATCATCGTTTAGACCCTCATTCAACATTCTATCAACTTCAAACCCTTTGTCCAATATTGTTGCCTCTTCATCTATGTTTGGTGCCACTTCATCTATGTTTGTTACCTCTTCATCTCTCATGACATTTTGAAATTATATCATATCTTCATAATAATTGTAATCCCAAGGGCCTATACCACTATGCCCATATCTTTCATATGTCGATAAATCAAACTTCTTTTTCTCACCTTTCCACCAAGACAATAATTACATGGACATGGATGTTTGTCCATGTCCCTCTCATTAGCTACTCTCTCATCAAATGCATGGTATTGATCCATATTCAACCTTCGACGTTGATCCATCTGTAATATTCTACACATAGCAACAAAAAATTGTAGACTAAGAGACAATTTTTTTTAAAAAAATTGAAAGGAATTTCCATAGCAATAGAGTTATTGAGAGAAAATAAAATAGAGAGTTTAACTAATGAATTGTAAAAAATAGATTTTTGTAGTTTGTAATAAAATTGTTGATTACATTGTATTGCACATCTTTGAAACTCAAAGCATTACTTCACATTGCATAACTAATAACTAGATGTTGATAGATGACACAATTTCAATTACAATATAGTTTTTACAAAGTCAGCCTAAGTAGTTATGCAATTAATTCACATTGCATAACTAATAACTAGGAGCAGCTGCCAATTGCATTTACTTGTCATGGCATTCCATGAGACCACATTTCTTTGAGGCATTTTTTTCAAAAAATCCATTGCCTTGTCTATGCTACCACATTTTTCATACATGTCTACCAAATAATTTTATCAAATAGTTCACTACCTTGTTGCTATGGCTAAAATCCTAAAACAAGTGCTTTCGAACAAGCTAAGGATGCTTGGAAAAAATCTATCAAAGCATAATAGTAAGCAATAGCATAGACAAGGTAGTGAACTGGTTGAAAAAATGCCTCAAAGAAATGTGGTCTCATGGTGATGGAATGCCATGACAATCCATAAAAATTTTCTTGTCATGGCATTCATCATGGTATTCCATCACCATGAGACCACATTTCTGAGGCATTTTTTCCAAAGTTCATTTCCTTGTCTATGCTACCACATTTTTCATACATGTCTACCAAAGCATTTTATCAAATAGTTCATTGCCTTGTTGCTATGGCTAAAATCCTAAAAAAGGTGATTTCAAAAAAGCTATGGATGCTTGTAAAAAATCTATCAAAGCATAATAGTAAGCAACAAGCTATGGTCTCATGTTTTTTTTTTGGCACGAAAAATCAGTGTGATTTTATTTGCATTTTTTTGTAGGTTTTAAACTCATTTTTTTGGTAATTTTTCTGTTTTAAATGGGGAAAAATATTTGTGGTCAGTTTTGTGCATTTTAAAATTGTATGATTCTCATAGTTAGTGAAAAAGGTAGTGTTCATGAAGGAATGGAAAAGATGCGTAGAGCCTTTGAATTATACCCGTACTATGCAATGGCATTGAATCATTTAGCAAACCATTTTTTCTTCACAGGGCAACATTTTCTTGTGGAACATTTGACTGAGACAAATCTTGTTTCAACTGACCTCCCTCTCATGAAATCTCATTCATATTATAATCTTGCATGATCTTATCATAGTAAAGGTGATTATGACACCACTGGCCACTACTACGTGGCATTAGTCAAGGAAAGCCAGAGGCCACATGATTTTGTGGATAGGTTCAATTGAAGCTGGGAGATCTTAAGAGTTCTCTCCAAATTTTGAAAAGGTTTTGGAGGTCCACCCTAAGAACTATGAGAGATTAAAAGCTGTAGGCCATATATATTCTCAGCAAGGGTAGGCAGAGAAGGCTTTGGAAATTTTAAGAAAGGCAACTCGCATAGATCCACATGATGCCCATACATTTATCAAGATAGGTGAGTTATTAATATCGTTAGACCCTATTGCAGCCTTAGATTCTCTTAAGATGCCAAAGTCTCTTATGAAGAAGAGCAGAGAAGAAGTACCCATTGAATTGTTAAACAACATTGGGGTTCTTCATTTTGAGCGTGATGAACTAGATTTGGCTCAATAAACTTTTATGGACACATTAGGAAATGATGTTCTGCCTCTACATAAATCTCTTTGGTCAATTTTGTGCATTTTTCACTTGTAGGATTCTCATAGTTAGTGAAAAAGGTAGTGTTCATGAAGGAATGGAAAATATGCATAGAGCCTTTGAATTATACCCATACTATGCAATGACATTGAATCATTTAGCAAACCATTTTTTCTTCACAGGGCAACATTTTCTTGTGGAATAGTTGACTGAGACAACTCTTGTTTCAATTGACCACCCTCTCATGAAATCTCATTCATATTATAATCTTGCATGATCTTATCATAGTAAAGGTGATTATGACACCACTAGACACTACTACATGACATAAGTCAAGGAAAGCCATAGGCCACAAGATTTTGTGGACAGGTTCAATTGAAGCTGGGAGATCTTAAGAGTTCTCTCTCAAATTTTGAAAAGGTTCTAGAGGTCCACCCTGAGAACTATGAGAGCTTAAAAGCTATAGGCCATATATATGCTTAGCAAGGGTAGGCAGAGAAGGCTTTGAAAATTTTAAGAAAGGAAACTCACATAGATCCATGTGATACCCATGGATTTATCAAGATGGGTGAGTTATTAATATCATCAGACCCCAGTGCAGCCTTAGATTCTCTTAAGACAACAAAGTCTCTTCTGAAGATGAGCATAGAAGAAGTAACCATTCAATTATTAAAAAACATTGGGGTTCTTTATTTTGAGCGTGATGAACTAGAGTTGGCTCAATTTTTTTTTATGGAGGCATTAGGAAATGGAATTTGGGTTGAATTCATAAATAAAAGCCCCAATGCCAATTATGCAGTTTTCCCTGTGCTCTTTAAGGATATGGAATTATTCCATAAACTAGAAGAAGGGGTGTTTCACTTGAGTTACCATGGGATAAAGTCACAACACTATTTAATCTTGCTAGGTTGTTTGAATAGCTACATGATACTAAAAAAGCAAATCTTTTATACAGTCTAATATTGTTCAAGTTTCTTGATTTTGTGGATGCATATCTATGTATTGCAACCATGGCTTAGGCTTAGAATGAGATCCAACTAAGCCTAAAATTGATTGGGGATGCACTTTATAAGGTGGATAAAAAATCATCAAATGCTTTATCTATGCTTGGAAAAATGGAATTGAAAATAGATGGCTAGCTTAAAGCAAAAGAAACAATTAAAGCTACACAAAGTGAATTAGATGCAAAGAATTCTTATGTTGACATTTCACTTGGAAATTGGAATTATTTTGCAACTTTTTTGTAATGAGAGGAGGAATCTAAAGGTGGAGAAACAATATGTTTAGAAGGCTAGAGAACTGTATTGTAAAGTGTTGGCACAAAGACCAAGAAATGTTTATGTTGCAAATGAGGCAGCCATTGTGCTAGCTGAAAGGGGTAAATTTGATATTGCAAAGGAAATTTTTACATAGGTACAAGAAGTTACAGTAGGAAACATCTTTGTTTAGATGCCTGATGTGTGGGTAAATCTAGCACATGTTTACTTTGCACAAGGATAGTTTGCACTTGCAGTGAAAATGTATCAGAGTTGTTTGAGGAAATTCTATTTTGGCATTGACACCCAAATTTTATTATATTTAGCTCAAACATGTTATGAA
This sequence comes from Sequoia sempervirens, assembly GCA_007258455.2. Lineage (NCBI taxonomy): Eukaryota > Viridiplantae > Streptophyta > Pinopsida > Cupressales > Cupressaceae > Sequoia > Sequoia sempervirens. The sequence continues at coordinate 35,016,434 of VDFB02000020.1, forward strand.
GCAGAATAGTGGCAAGATTGTAAAAGAACATTATTAAGAGCAATAGATTGTAACTAATATAAGTTACCAATTAGAAAACTATAGATTTTGTGTTTAATGTAATGAGGGTTTCAAATTACCTCTGAATTCACTACAGAGGATGCCCCCAAATCTGACTTCATTGTAGACTTCAAATACTTTGCAACAAACACCGATGTCCTTGCCCGCCTTTTCAGAATTCTCTAGTTCCTCTCCAAACAATCTTTATCACCCATGCAAGTAGCTAATGTAACTCAAAATGCCTCAGTGTAGTTTGAATGCATGCCTTAGTGTAGTTGTCAAGTGCAAAATTCTAAACATGAATAATGAATCATGCGCAATACACTCCCGCCAATCATTTCCCCAAATATTTTTAAATTTTTTGTCTAATATGTATTCACATGACTAACTGTTTAGTCCTTTTTATTTGTGTGACTAAATAATTTTTTACCCGACGACCAAATTAGTCAATTATTTACTCATTTATAGCTATGTTGCAAAAAAATAGTAGAATTTAGTCATTTTTAGTTGTTGTGACTAAAATTTTTAGTCACCTAGTCATTTATTTGCCAAATTATACTAGTGAGTGGACCCATTATCTTTCTACCGATTGGTTATTGAATTTATTGTAGAAAAAGTAGTTACTTTTATAAATAAATGCCTAAAATTATAACATCTAAGAGTTTGGATGACAACTAGTTTTGTCCCCCAAAAGTCCTATATGCCTTTTTAGGACTAGTGACTATCATTAGATGAAAACATGGATGACAACTATGATGGCACACAAACTTTTATTAGTGATTGGCCTGATGTTACACATTTTTTAGGATGAAGATTTTAGCTCTTAATTTAGACTTGGAATTAAATTATTAAAGAGGTGAAATGACACGAGTTTTCTTCATGATCATATCAAAATTAGGTAGTGTGTGGGACATAGGGACATGATCAGATGAAATATAATGGTGGGAAGGAAATTTATAAAATAAGGCCATTAAGAACAATTATAATGTTGGGAAGGAACACTATAAAAAAAAAACTTTGATATAAGAATTATGGTACTTCAAGAGAACCCCTCATAAATATAGCTTGATATTAATCTCGTTCACGAAGGTTGGTAATAATGTTCCACAAATTGTTGCAATCTCAAATGGATTAGCCTACTTATAGTTGGTTATGATGTATGGTCTGCTCCAAAGTGAATCTAGCTTATCATAGTGACCCATTTTTTCCTTGTTCTCATCCCATTTGAGCACATGGTCTTGTCCCTTAAAATTTTGAACTATGATGTGCTTATTGAACCATACTTTCATTTTTCTTTGGTGTTTTATCATTTAATTTTAGGTGGTAGTTCTTAGTTCTTCCAATCAGAAGAGCTCAACTAATCTAGTTCTCATTGTTTTGTTGTCGATTTCTAGTTAGTGAATAAATCTTAGTGCTAGTAGCTCTATACAAATTGGTAGTCAAGTCTATTTATCATATATTAGAGTTTAGGGGGATGTCCCTATTTATCTATTTAGAGTTATTTTATTAGTTAAGGTGTGTGTTCCATTGTTACTTGGATTTAGTTCCTATTGGAAATCATGCATCAACTTTCTGGTTTGTGTTTTACCTTTGCTGCGTTGAGTCTACCTTCCTTATCGAGCTAACTCCCATTCGTCGATGAGACCTTATTTTCTGTCTCCTTGATGGATCGATGACATTTCATTTGGTGTGGTGTATTCTCTATCAGCGGGAGTTAACATTTTTGGAGGGAGTCATGGATTTTGGAGGGACCTTGACTGGGGTCTCCTTGATGCGTCGATAGAACCTTCATTGGGGTGACTTGAAGTTTTTTGGGGGGACTTCTTCTAGGGTCTCCTCAATGGATCGATGGAATAGTGTGAGCATTGTTTAAAGGGCTCTCATCAAGAGGACTTAATGATATCGATGGGACCCTAACCAAAGTCCCTTCGATGGGCCGATAAGCCAGTGATCTATGGTAGTGACTTGGCAGGTGACGCGAACGTTGAAGTGACTTGGTAAATTCGAATAGAGTCTCTTCGATGGTCAAATATGGAAAACAGTTAGACCATTTACTGCAGTTGCTTGGGGAATTTGAATCGAACAGTTCCTTGGTGGTTTGGAATCTAGAATGAATGTTGTATCAACATTGTACGTCTTGTAATGTTTAAAGTGTGTTCTTCAAATTGAACTAAAGCGAGGTTGATCAGGGAAATGTAATGCTGTTGAAGTAGAAACTATGAATTTACATCTGGAAGCACAAGTCTATAACTCTATATGTAAACATCATTTACTATAATAAAAAGCTAATTTTCTTGGTGTGTGGGTTTTTCTCTCATAAGGGCTTTCCCACACAAATTTGGTTTTCATTCAATGATTGTGTCAAATTTTTCTACTCTTTTATTATATTAATGTGCATCTTAATGAACTGTAACTTGAAATTGAATGACATATCTACATTTCTCTTATAAGAATTGGCATTAGGAAGGAATTTCCGCACTCAGCTTTCCTTACAAGTGGTATCCGAGCTTGGCCAGTTGTGTTATCCTTGTGGGTAGGATGAGTTTTTTGTGCTAATTCTATAGTGGGAGTCTTGTAGAGGAAACTAGTATTCTAGATTACAAATTGAGATGGCAAGCACACCAGGAAGAGTAGAAATTGAAAAGTTCAATGGTGGAAATTTTGAGTTGTGGAAACTAAAAATGGAAGACTTGTTGGTGGATAGAGATCTTTGGATTTCTGTGTCTAGAACTAAACCATCAAGCATGAAACAAGAAGATTGGGACCTCGCTGATAGAAAATCTAGAGGATTGATAAGACTCTATCTAGTAGACTCTGTTCTCCTAAACATTTATGAGGAGAAGATTGCATCTTCATTATGGAAAAAACTTGGTGATATTTATCAGGGCAAGTCTCTGGTAAATAAGTTGTTCTCGAGGAAGAAGTTATACTCCTTGAAGATTGAGGAAGGTGCATCTATAGCAGACCATCTAAATTCATTTAACATGATTCTTTCTCAATTGGCATCTGTGGGTGTGAAGATTGATTACGAGGATCACTGTATGCTTTTGTTGTGTTCCTTGCCTAACACGTGGGACCATCTGGTGATGGCTATTGGAAGTACAACAACCACTTTCAAAATGGAAGATGTGGTTACCTCGTTGCTATTAGAAGAAATGAGAAGGAAATATTTTGAGATAGAAAAAGAGGCCCTTGTCGTTCGAAGCACATCAAAGGATAAAAGCAAGAAGAAAGAAAAAAAGTCTAAATCCAAGTTTGAAGGGAGATCAAAGTCTTTAGGTAAGAAGTCCAAGGTGAAATGCTGGAATTGTGGGCATAATGTACATATATGAAAGGATTGAAAAGAGGAGAAAAAGAAGAAGAAGAACAACTCTTCAGATAATGATTCTTCTTAGAGCGATACAAATACCTTCATTGTTTCCTTGGCAACCCGAGCATCAGATGATGTCTGGCTGATTGAATCGGGTGCATCTTTTCACATGACATCTCACAGAGATTGGTTCACAAAGCACAAAAAGTATGCTGGTGGAAAGGTGTATCTGGAAAGTGACTCATCTCTTGAAATTGTTGGCCGTGGAAGAGTCAAAATTCAATTTCTCAATGGAAGAATTAAAGGAATTGATGGTGTAATATTAACACATACCAGGCCTGGCTCGTAGTTTTCTTTTTGTTAGTAAGTTGAATGATGTTTGTGTGCAAGTTTCATTCTCGAGTGATGGATGCAAAATGACTAGAGGCTCAATAGTGCTCTCCAAGGGTGCACGTATTGGCACTTTGTACAAGCTAGATGCACATGTTGTTCATTGTAATAGTGTCTGCAAAGTCAGACAAAGCTGCTCGTGTAGAGAAGGAGAATGTTGTTCCTCTGGGTGCAAACTCTTTGGAGGTGAATCTCCTAGTAGAGAAAACCATACTGTGGCATCATAGACTCAGTAACATAGGAGAAAAGGGCTTGAAAGCCTTGAAAGATAAAATCTCGATTGAAGGGCTCAATGATTGTAACCTAGAGTTTGATTTTTTTGAACATTGCATTTATGGAAAGCAACACTGTGTTTCTTTTTACTGTAGTCCTCACAAATCTTCTAGCATACTAGATTATGTTCACTCTGATGGATTTGGTCTAGTGAATGTTCCTTCATTATCAAAATCTAAATATTATGTTTCATTTATAGATGATTATTTGAGAAAGGCATTTGTGTATTTTCTAAAAAGTAAATCAAAAGTGTTCAGTTGGTTTAAGGAGTTTAAAAACTTGGTAGAAAATCATACTGGCAGGAAAATTAAATTCTTGAGGACAAATAATGGCGGTGAATTTTATTCTACATATTTTGAAAGGTATTGAAAAGACCATGGGATTAAAAGGCATAAAACTACACCTTACACTCCACAGTAGACTGGAGTCACTGAAAGGTTAAACAAGACACTGATGGAAAGGGCGAGAAGTATGTTGAGTAGTGCCAGTTTGGAGCAGAATTTTTGGGCTGAGGTAGTGGCTACAACATGTTACTTGGTAAATTAATCGCCCTCTTTGACACTCGTGGACAAAATGCCTATGGAAGCATGGTTTGGTAAGAAGCCTTCTCTGAGACATATTCGAGTCTTTGGCTGTGAAGCATATGCTTATGTGCTGAATGAGAAAATATTTGAGTTGGAAAATAAGGCTATTAAATGTATCTTCATTGGCTACGACATTGGTGTGAAAGGATACAAGCTTTGGAATCTTGGTATTGAGAAGGTAGTGTACAACAAAAGTGTAATATTTCGCGAGCTGAAACCTTCTATAGTGGATTTGTAGTCAGAGATGAAAGAGAAGGAAAAATATGTAGTTGAAATCCATCTTACTCCAGAGAAAGATGAACTACAAACTTCAAGTGTACCTGATATTGAGGAGAGCTCAAATAGTTCTAAGAGTTCTGAACAAGAAGAAGAATGACAACCTTAGCCTCATCCTGTGAGGAGGTCTACACAAGAGAAGTGGCAACCTAAAAGGTATGGATATTCCATGTTGGATTCTATTTGTTCCTATTCTTTGATTACTAGTACTAATGAGCCTAGGATTGTATAAGAGGGATTAGATATGTACGATGTAGATTCTTGGTTGGAGGCCATGAATGAAGAAATGAAATCATTGAAAAATAATGAAACCTGAGATTTGGTACCTTTTCCTGAAGGTCGAAAGCTTGTTGGTTGTAAATGGGTATTTAAAAAGAAAATTAGTCTGGATGGTAGTGTGGAGAAGTAGAAAGCTAGGTTGGTCGTGAAAGGATATTCCTAGGTAGAGGGAATTGATTATGGAGAAATATTTTCTCCTGTAGCTAAGCTAACATCTATTAGATTTCTATTGTCACTTACAGCTGAGTATGACTTAGAGATTGATCAGATGGATGTGAAGACAACATTTCTTCATGGAGATTTGGAAGAAGACATATATATGTCCTAGCTACACTTCATTTAAAAAGGTAAAGAAAGTTTGGTTTGCAAGTTATAAAAATCTATGTATGGTTTAAAACAATCACCTAGAATGTGGTACCAAAAGTTTGACATGTTTGTGTTGTCATTGGGATTTGTAAGATCAAAATTAGATCATTGTGCGTATTTTAAATTTGAAAATGGTCGGTTGGTTTTTATTGCATTGTATGTGGATGATATGTTATTCTTTGGGAATAGTAAGGGTATGATTTTAGATTTAAAATAGCAGTTGTTAGCAGAGTTTGAAATGAAGGATTTAGGTCTAGCAAGGTTTATTCTGGGGATGGAAATCAGAAGGGATAGAGATGGTAGAAAACTTTGGATCAATTAGAGTAAGTATATCGATGTTTTCCTAGAGAGGTTTAACATGACATATTGTAAGTAGTTAGTTGTTCTAGTGTTACTGGGAACAAAACTCTCTATTGAGGATTTTCCAAAATCTCCTACTGAGATGGAGGACATGACTAGGGTGCCTTATGCAAGTGTGATTGGCAGTTTAATGTATGCGATGGTCTGTACTAGGCCAAAAATTTCCCAAGTGGTGGGAGTACTTAATTAGTTTATGGCTAATCCAGGGAGGTTGCATTGGGATGATGTGAAAAGAGTTTTTAGATATTTGAAGGGTACTTCTCAGTATGCTTTATGTTATCATGGTAACTCAATTGGATCATAGAGTTCAATTAGCATTCATGGATATGTGGATTTTGATTGGGAAGGGGACATTGATAGCAGAAGATCCACTAGTGGATATGTATTCACATTGTTTGGTGGTACCATAAGTTGGATGAGAAATCGGTAGGCTATGGTCACTTTATCTACTACTGAGGCAGAGTACATGACAACTACTCACACCTACAAGGAAGTTGTTTGGCTTAGAAAATTATGTTCTCATGTTGGGCTTAATGTAGGGCATATTACTATTTGCTGTGACAGTCAGAGTGCTATTTGTTTGGCAAAAATCCCACTTTCTATTCTAGGATGAAGCATATCGATGTACAGTATCATTTCATTTCGTGATGTGGTGGAGGATGGAAAAGTTAATCTAGAAAAAGTGGATACTCTAGAAAATGTCACAGATGCATTGACTAAACCTGTGAGCACAAAAAAGTACAGGTGGTGTGCCAAATTAATGGGCCTTAGGGTCTATGACATTCAGTGATGTCGAGCTTTGGAAGATGTCAGTAAGTCTTCATCAAGTGGGAGCATGTTGGAAATCGTTCCTCAACTTACTAGTTTGTGTTTTACCTTTGCTGCATTGAGTCTACCTTCCTTATCGAGCTAACTCCCATTCATCGGTGAGACCTTATTTTCTATCCCCTTGATGGATTGATGACATTTCATTCAGTGTGGTGTATTCTTTGTTAGCAAGAGTTAACATTTTTGGTGGGAGTCATGGATTTCAGAGGGACCCTAATTGGGGTCTCCTCAATGCACTAATAGAACCTCCGTTGGGGTGACTTAAATTTTTCAAGGGGACTTCTTCCAGGGTCTCCTCGATGGACCGACGAAACAATGTGAGCATTGTGTAAAGGGTTCTCATCGAGAGGACTTAATGATATTGATGGGACCCTCACTAAAGTCCCTGCAACAGGCCGATAAGCTGGTGGTCTATGGTAGTGACTTGGCGGGTGATGCTGAAATCGAAGTGACTTGGTAAATTTTAACAGAGTCTCTTCGATGGTCGGATATGGAAAATAGTTAGATCATTTACTGCAGTTTCTTGGGGAATTCAAATTGAACGGTTCCTTGGTGGTATGGAATTTAAAATGAATGTTGTATCAACATTGTACGTTCTGTAATGTTTAGAGTTTGTTGTTTGAATCAAACTAAAGCGAGGTTGATCAGGGAAATGTAATGTTGCCAAAGTAGAAAATGTGAATTTACATCTAGAAGCACAAGTCTATAACTCTGTATGTAAACAACATTTATTGTAATACAAAGTGACTTTGCTTGGTGTGTGGGTTTTTCTCTCGTAAGGGTTTTCCCATGTAAATTTGTTGTTCATTCTATGATTGTTTTAAATTTATCTGCTCTGTTATTCTGTTAATGTGCATCTTAATGAACTATAACTTGAAACTGAATGACATATCTACATTTCTCTTCTAAGAATTGGCATTAGGAAGGCGTTTCTGCACTCATCTTTCCTTATAGTTCCCATCGTTTTTATGATCTTCATTAGGTTTCTATTTGTAAATTCAACTAGGCCATTCCCTTGGAGGTAGTACTTTAAGGATGCATTGAGATGATTTCATATTGATGAGAAAATTATGTGATTGTAGTACCCATGAATGCATTAGCATTTATAATGATGATAGTGTTAGGGGAACTAAATATTAGGACCATATCCTCAAAAAATTCAATTTGTGTACATCTACAAAAAATTGCTTCTAGTATTAGCTTTTTTACATCATCTTGATGGTTGTGGTTTGAGCAGAGTAGTGTCCTTGTATCTACCCTTGATGAAACTCTTTTAGGAATTTTGAGACTTTATCTTGTTCAATACACCTAAGTAGAATTCCATCAAAGCTTTGCTAAAAACCTAACTTTCCTTCCCTTTCACATTGAATCATCCTATAATTTTGGAGCTATGATGGTACCATGTTTACATTTTGGAGAATCCATTCTTATAATAGACAAGGTTTCTACCAACATCTATGCACACAATAATAATCAACATGGTTCATTTGAAGCAATTATTCAATAAGGTTTATTGCCAACTCTTCATGGAAATTGATTCTTGAATCCCTCCATCCATACATGCATCTCCTTATTTTCCATTAAAATATCTACCCCCTCCAAAATTCAATCCATCCATCTCATCTCAACATCCAAATCAAAGAACATAATTATAAAATTAAAAAATCACAAAAATAAAAGAGAAAAATATCTAATGATGAAAATAATTTTCATGGTGCCTTGGATAAGTACCATGATAAAATTCCATTCTTAAGCATCATGCATAAATACCCTATCCATGAGCACCCTACACTTGGGGTCAATATTTTCCCACAATGACTTTCATATATTTGCTACTCTCTTATGTAAACTAGCCTTTTTCTATGTAGAAACTATGTAACCCTCTATCTTGTCTCATTCCTCAAACCTTATAAGTGCACAATATTTGGATAATACAAGCCTCAATTTCTCTTAAAATATCCTTCCTACCTTGAACTATCAAACCAAATTCATATCTATGTGAAACAAAGAAAAATCGGGGTGGTATGTGATGAGGTAAGGGTTTACCAAAATGAGATGATGATCTAAGACACCCACACTTTTCCTAGCTTCATTAGAAAAAGAGATCTCCCAAGGGTAGGTAGAATTGACTTTCAACCTTGAGGTGAGTCAATCCTATTGGTAAGGATCTGTTGTTTTCTTATGATAGAAATGACTGAAATGCACTTTTGGAAGATAAAATTAAATGCCTTAATAAACTCAGTTATGTGACCTAAAACTTGAATTGTAGAGTATTATGATAGCACAAAAAGAAACAATAAATTTTAGGCGGATCTGAGAAGGGAATAATGGTATGTACCTAGCTCCAAAAGTGGGCTTTGAACACTGCTGAAGGATAGGTTCACCCTAGGGAAAATGGGTCTCTGTACAAGGGTCCAAAATATGATTTTACAGTCCTCAGATCTTGGATCTAGGTTTTTGATTTCTCTAGATTCCACTGTCAAAAAGTCAAAAATAAATTCTTTAGGTGAATTTTTGTGACTTGAAAACTTTGATGACAACTTTGAAAACTTTGCAAAATTGCTCTTTTGAGTGATTTTCAGTCCTTCACCTACAAATTTGCACATACAAAGAGAGGGGAAAATGTTTATTTTTGGGTGAGAAGGGGTTTTCTTTGGTCAAACCCCAATTTGGTAAGTAAACCTTAATGATGAAATAATGATAAATGAAAGGATTTTCATGAATGAACAATGCTTTGTCATAGCTCACCAAACCCTTAATGGCTACCCTTAGAGGACTAAAGTCTAGCACATCTCTAAGGATTGGATCTTTCTTGAATTAACTTGAATGATTGCTTGATTTGATACTTGAATGCTTGAAGCCTACATCATAATGTTAGCTCCAAAACATAATATGAACACACATGAATATTGACATGATGATATGATCTTGATTGCTATTGTAGATGATTGATAAATTTTCTCTTCAATGCTCTTGATAATATTTTTTTCTCATATGATCTCTTGATTATGTATTTTAGGTTTGAATTGATAAAATAACAATGTATTTATAGGTGTTTATCTAATTTCCCAAAAATTAGATTCCACAAGCCGGCATTTGAAACTTGAATTTGAATCATTAAAATGCTGCCAAAAACACATTGAAAATTAGGTCTTGGAACTTAAGGAGGACCCATTCACTCTTGGGACCTAAACCTAGGACACATAATTTCCAAGATGTTTAAATTAATGCTAGAAATTGTTTAATATCTGTTTCCCTTTCAGAAAATGAGAATAATAAGGCTAGGAATGCATAATTTAGGCAATTAGAAGCTTAATTAAGCCCAATTAATTAAGGGGATGCAAACATAGTGTGAAAATGTAAAGGAGTACATTTTTCTACACTACATTTAGCCCCCACTTTAGTGAGAGTATGAGCCCATGCTCAAACTCACACTAAAGCAAAACAATAAGTCTAGAGAGGAATAATTGTACAATTGTTAGAAAGATGAGATAACAAAGATCAAGAAGGATGATCAAGCCCCCAAGATCAAAGATCCCATGGTAAACCAACAAAGGCACAAAGAGACATACAAATGCATCAACGACACAAGATGCAACATCATACAATGTCAAAATTAATGCAAAGATAAAGAATAAAATGGATCAAGCCTAGGCTTTTTATCCAAAAATAATCTCACAAGGGCACTAGTGCAGTCCGATATACACTAGGTGAGCCCCAAGGCAATATGAGAAACACAATGGTACGGTGCAGTTCGATATAGAGAGAGAAAACAAAGGAGAAGCTTTTTGGGTCAACATAGAACAAACCTAAATTTCTCAATGCTTTTCATCATCCCCAAAAGGAAAACACAAGACACAAGAAAATATAGTGATTATGGCATAGAGAAGAATGAAGATACAAATAGAAGAATGTCACAACAGATTCACTTCTTTTGTATCCTTGTACCAATAGAGTGACAAGGGTCATCCAAAGTAGGCTCACAAACATGAAGACATGCCAAGCAACACAGTACTAGGGATCACATTATGCACATGATTTGACACAAAGAACATGAAAGACCATAAAGCTAGTATGACACATGTGAGCCGATCTAAATCAAGTCATCTGCATCCCAATCTTGTTCATCATATACAAAAGACAGATGACTAGCCAAAGGGGAAACAACAAGTGCCAAACTAGGACAAGGCCATCTAACCCCTTTCCCCCCAAATGTGATGAGCTAATGGTTCACCAAAATGAGATGATGATATAAGACACACACTTTTCCTAGTTTCATTAGAAAAAGAGATCTCCCAAGGGTAGAATTGACTTTAAACCTTGAGGTGAGTCAATCCTATTGGGAAGGATCTTCTATTTTCTTATGACAAAAATGACTGAAATGCACTTTTGGGAGATAAAGATAAATTCCTTAATAAAATCAATTATGTGACCTAAAACTTGAATTGTAGAGTATTATGATAGCACAAATAGAAATGGTAACTTTCAGGAAAATTTGAGAAGGAAAAAATTGTATGTACCTGGCTCCAAAAGTGGGTTTTGAACACTACTGAAGGACAGGTTCACCCTAGGGAGAATGGGTCTCTGTATAGGGGTCCAAAATTTGCTTTTACAATTCTCAGATCTTGAATCTAGGATTATGATTTCTCCAGATTCCACTATTAAAAAGTCAGAAATGAATTTTGTAGGTGAGTTTCTATGGCTTGACAACTTTGATGACAACTTTAAAAACTTTGTAAAGTTGCTCTTTTGGGTGATTTTCAATCCTTCTTCACTTGCAAATTTGCACATATAAAGAGAGGAAAAAATGTTTGTTTTTGGGTGAATAGGGGTTTGGTCAAACTGTGATTTGGTAATTACACCTTAATGATGAAATAATGATAAATGAAAGGATTTTGATGAATGAAAAATGCTATGTCACAACTCACCAAACCATTAATGGTTTCCCTTAGAGGACTAAAGTCTAACACATATCTCTAAGATTGGATCTTTCTTGAATTGGCTTGAATGATTGCTTGGTTTGATACTTGAATGCTTGAAACCTGCATCATAATGTTAGCTCCAAAACATAATATGAACACAAATGAATCTTGACATTATGATATGATTTTGATTGCTACTGTAGATAACTGATAAATTTTCTCTTCAATGCTCTTGACAATAATTTTTTCTCATATGATCTCTTGATTATGCATGTTAAGTTTGAATTGATAAAATAACTATGTATTTATAGGTGCTTATCTAATTTCCCAAAAAATAGATTCCACAAGTCGACATTTGAAACTTGAATTCGAATCATTAAAATCTCACCAAAAACATATTAAAAATTGGGTCTTGGTACTTAAGGAGGACCCATTCGTCCTAGGGAAAATGTATCCTAGGACCTAAATCTGGGACAAACAATTTCCAAGGTGTTTAAATTAATGTTAGCAATTGTTTAATGCTGATTTCCCTTTCAGAAAGTGAGAATAATAAGGCTTAGGAATGCATAATTTAGGCAATTAGAAGCTTAATTAAGTTGAATTGTTTAAAGGGATACAAACATAGTGTGAAAACATAAAGGAGTACCATTTTCTACACTACACTATATAGCATGCGTACCCATTCATATGCATATATCTATCTCATTGTACTAGTCCATTCCACTTTCCTTCTTTCACCCTCAATAAGGATAGAGACATTATTATTAAGAAATTATTTGAAAATAAAAGCCTTAATTTTTCTACAACCATCCTTGAGCACTCCATTCTTTGAATCTTCGTTACCTTGAGCCATCAAACCAACTTCCTCAATCCATGCAACATATGTACCATACCTTGCCACCTAACATAACTCCCCTAGCAAATGAAAATCTCCACCATTGCTATCCACCTTGATATCCTCCTCTATGATATAGTCCTTAGAGATCCCATCTTGAACCCCTCGATTGAATGCTACAAATCCACCACAATCCAAAAGTAGACCATCCAAATGCAAGTGATTCTAATCAACACCAATTATGCCAAGAATTCTAGTGCATCATAACAAAGCACCTCTCAAGTTTATCCCCAACCTTGCTATAAACCTTGATCCATTTTAATAAAATCATCATCATTGGGAAATATCATTCTCAATCCTCATATTTTTCTCAAGACACATCATTCCCATATTAACAACACTATAATCATCATCATCATCATTCAAAAAATTAGCTTTCAACTCAAATAGGGAAAAAATATTGGTTGTATTTGTATCATTTATACATGATTTCTTTCTTACTTATGTGTATTAGCATTATTCTTTCACCTATCATAGTCCTCATACCATACGACCATAATGACATCTTGAACTTTCATATCACAATGCCATACAACATATGCTTATTTGTATTTTTTTTTCAAGTTTTTCCTTTCCACATTTGGTACATCATTTCCCTCATCCTTATAACTTGGTACATAAAATCAAGTGATACAACAAATAAAAGGTTATTCAATTGATTAAACATTCCTATCCTCCTCCCATCCATTTACATCTCCCTCTACTCCACCTCTCAACTAATATTCTCATATTTTCATCCACTTCTATTTGTTATCCTCTAATCACTTCTTCCATTTTCAGAGCATACTTTTGTTCTTCAAACCCACCTATACTCTCACAAGGGAATCTCTACCTCCTTCCTCTACTTCCAAATATTGGGGTATCCTTCCACTAGTCCTGACTCTTTCAATACCACTATGATTTATTCTTCTTTGAAATGACATTGCTTCATCTAGTCACAACACAATCTCAAAGAGGAAAAAAAATATACATCTCAATTCATCTACATCCTAAACCATGTTTATTTTATTCCATTCAATTCCTTTCTAGTGTTAATTAAATTAAACTAATTATTTAATTATCCAATCCAATCATATTCCTAGAATTAGTTAAATAAATTCTAATTATTCATTTAATTAATTAATCCTTTCAACTTTTTCCCCTATATTCTAAATTTAATTAAATAAATTTATTTATTTAATTAACTTCACCCTTCATATCTTAATCTTCTAAAAAATTAAATAAATACAACCATTTATTTAATTTTCCTTTTCCCCTTAAGCCATTAGTTAGCTAAAATCATTTATTTAACTAATAAATCCACTTGTACATTCCTCAACAACTTTAAGCCAAGTCAAATCTTACACATGTCATACATGTACACAACCCATGCTTTCCACTTGTCCATCCATTTGACCAAGAAGATCCTATACATTCACATTAATCTAAGAAATGTTTTTTTGGCCTTCTAAAAAGGTAATTTCTAAGCCCTACCATCCATACTTTTCCAAGAAGATATTCACCATCCAATCTACTTAAATCATGGAGCTCCTTTTGTGCACCAATTTCAAGTTGCCACTTGAAGGTCTCTCATGGCTTCAAACCTCTCATGAAATGGTGCAAGGGAATCCTTTGATGCACCATTATTGCACTTTGTTGTCATGTTGCTAAACTTTGAGTTTTGATTGGTTTTGGGTTAATAAGGTCATGTAAGACCATTTGGGATCCTTTAGGATCATTTTTGGATGTTTTGGTGCAATATTGTCAAAAGTTGTAAATGTTGCAAAATGTTGTCATTATTGTCAAAAAACTTGTAAAAGTTGTCATTATGGTGGAGTTAGTGGTCAGTTTTGCAATTGGAAATGGTTGTGATGGGATGACTATGCAATGTAATCTCGAGCACAAAGGTTGGAGAACATCTAGAATAAGAAGAACATCATTTTTCCACGTTTTGCTTATGTTTTCTTGTGTAATCAGACTATGAATTGAATTGTACAGCCTGGTACAGGTTGATACGGCCTGAAAACCAATTGGATTAGGTGTGGAATATTTCTACCTTTCTGATGCTTTTGGTTTGAGAAGTTTTATTGAGTTTTCTAGGAGATATCCTATCTTTTGTCTTGACAAGTTAAAACCCTACCTAGGGTTTATAGGGAGTAAAAAAAAACAATGGGAAGAGTTTCCACCAATAAAAATCCATGAGACTTGGTGGAAAACTATTTCCTAATGTTTCCCACGTGTTGGAAAAAGGAGGATGCCTAGTTCTTAGTTTTGATGAAGTTCTTTGTGACAGTGTCTTCAAATTGGCTTGCAAACTATCATAAAACCCTTGTCTGATTGAATCAAACAAATCTATGTGTTATATGTGTAAGGAAAGCTTAGGTGCGAAACAAACTCTCCTAACATCAAAACCTCAGGGAAGAATGCAGAGGTGACTTTAAATTTTGCAATTACAGTCCAATTAAGATACGCTTGAAAGGATTAACAGAATAGAGAAATGAACATACACAATTTGAACACTAGATTTATGTGGGAAAACCCTTACGGGAGAAAAACCCACCACACCAAGAAAAGCCTCTTTGTATTATAGTAAAGAAAATTACATACAGAGTTCAGAATTAACTTTTTCTGATGTCAATTTACAGCAACATAATTTCCTTGATCAACCTTGTACATAACATCCCAGTTACAATGCTCTCTGAATTGAATTCATACACACTAATCACACATTGAACTGTTCACAAAACCAGTCATCATCTTCGATTACATAGTATATCCATGTTGTTCATGGTCTATTGATCTTCCTCATAGGAATGATCGCAACAGTCCAACTGCTAGTGGTTCACATTCTGCTTCTCTGATTGGTCAAAAACAAACCACTTAGAATTGACATTCGGTCAAGGCGTTCAAATAGTATCGCATGTCGGTGAGACACTAGGCCGTGTCTCCCCGATGCCACAAAGCTCAACTGTCGTTATTGCCCATAGTCACCACCATCAAAAAGAATCATATCGAGTTCAAACCTGTTGCCTAGACTCACTCTATCACTAAGACATCATATTGATATCCACTGTAGAACCATCGGCCAGACCATCGCTATCGGCGAGAGGTCATATCGAACACAAAACCATCTTGTGTAGATCTATCGACGAGACAAGTGCTATCGGCAAGAGCTCATACCGAAAACATACCCATCGGCGAGACAAACAATACTGCTAAGACTTCACACCAATGTTCATACTCATCGGCGATAGGAACACTATCACCAAGAGGTCATATCGAATGCACCAGCTTGTCAGCGAGACCACATCCATCGGCAAGAGTTCTTACCAAATGCAAACTCGCTAGCCAAGAGTCTTCCTGACAATCACTAGGAGCCAACCTATCGCCGAGACTAGCGCTATCAGAATGAGTCACTCCGAATTTCATACCGTCTCCCCAATGACATCCGTCGCCAATGTGTAAAACCTCGACGAGACATACTCTGTCGGGATGAGTCATTATGAGTGTTCATGCCTCTCCCTGATGACTTCAGTCACCACAAGTCTCCCCGATAAACATTAGGAACCAAACCGTCGGCAAGAGATCTACCCAGGTGGAGAGAGATGGGAAACTCACAACGATCAGAATGTCTTGCCGATGACTCCCGTCAACAAGATAGAAACAACGTCTCGGTGACCCCAACATTTCAAATGATTAGAACACAGCTGCTAGTTGGTAAAACTTCCATAGGGTCTCACCGACTTTACTCTTTCAGGAGTTTCACACCAATAAGATTGAGGCACATTTTCCAACAATATGTTCTTGGATGGATGGTAAGTCATTGGAGTATGTTGAATTAGGTCTGAAAAATCCTAGAGTTGATTTGACAAGTTTTTCTTCCCTTTGGTTGATGTTATGGTCCAATGCACCTAGTGGCAATAAGTCCTAATTTGTATGTTTCACTTTGTCAATTACTTGGTTGGGGCTATGTATGTTTTGAAACCCTTAGAATGTGTTGAAACAAGCCTACACAAACCAAGTTTCCCATGTTTCATGTTGGTTGCCTCTTGTTGGGTGCCAATAGGCTTTAGGAGAAAATTACTAAGAATGAGCAAGAGTGCACATTTGCATCATTTGGATTGAAACCCTGTTTGAAAAGTGTCTAGGTTGTAAAGTGTGAGTCCTTCCTCTGCATCATATTGGTATTAGAGCCAATAAAGAAAAAAAATAGTTCAGTGAATTGAAGATAAGCAAAGATGCCTCCAAGGTTGAATGTTGTTGAAAGAGCAATGGAAAGGTTAGCCAAAGAGATGGGGGACAAACTTTCCCAAGAGATGAGAGAAATGAGAGTAAGTATTGATGCAAGGCTTACAACAATTGAGACAAATCAGAGAAGAGGTGTGGTCATAGGATATTTGAGTGATCAGGAAGAAGAGATGGATGAAAACAATCCACCACAAGAAGAACCCCATGAAGAAAGAGATGTTGAAGAGTTAAGGATGGAGATATTGTTAAAAGTAGTCAGAGGTGAAGGTTCCAAATTGAAGATGGAACTCCTAGTGTATTCAGGTAGCTTGAATAGTGAGGAACTTCTTGATTGGATAGGAGAATTAGACATATATTTTGAATTTGAAGATGTGCCTAAGGAACAATAGGTGAAGTTGGCTAGAATAAAATTGAAAGGCCATTCATCCCTTTGGTAGGACTATGTGCAAGAAGAGAGAAGAAATGCAAAGAAAAGATCACCTCTTGGGACATAATGGTTACAAAGTTGAAAGGTAAATTTCTACCTAGTGATTATGCCACTCAATTGTATAGGAAACTACAAAATTTGAAACAAAAAGACATGGATGTAAAGGAATACACAGAATAATTCTAAAAAATAAGTATTAGATCAGGCCATATGGAAGAGGATGTTGATAAGGTTGCAAGGTACTTGAATGGACTGAAATATAGCCTACAAGATGAACTAAGTCTCACAAGCCCTAGAATGGTAGAAGAATGCTACCAACTAGCCATGAAGGCTGGAGAAAAGTTGAAAAGAAGAAAAGAGAAGTAAAGTAGAGGTAGGGGAAGGAATTTTAGAGGAAGAGGATCATTTGTTGGGAGAGGAAAGTACCAAAGGTCTCAAGGAGAGACAAGTAATTCTCAAGAACAAACCTCAGATTCAAGGGGTAGTTTTAGGGGAAGAAGATCAAATTTTAGGGGCAGATTTGGGAGTAGAGGAGGAGCAAGTGGATTCATTGGAAAAATTTATAAATGTTATAAATGTAATAAATTTGCAAGCCATCAAGTGTGGAAATGCATTGAAGAACAACCATATACTTCTTTTAGGAGTGAAAGGAGAAATCAAGTAGCACAAGGTGGAGATGCCGAAAGTGTAAATTCTTCACCACAAATTGAAGAACTAGAAGTTGGAGAGTATTTGTTGATGAGGAGAACCTTGATCAAAGTTCCCATGGAAAAGGAACCACCCCAAAGAAAGCCACTCTTCAGAACCACTTGCAAATGCCAAGGTAAATGTTGTCAAGTTGTCATTGATTCTAGTAGTATTGATAACTTAGTTTCTATGGAAATGGTAGAAAAGTTAAAAATGAAAAGATTACCCCATGCCACTCCGTATAAGGTCTCATGGCTAAATTAAGGGAAACCAGTGTTAGTAAATGAGAAAATTTGGGTAGAATTCCAAATGGGGAGATATAAGGACAAAGTTTTGTGTGACATCATTCCCATGGATGTTTGCCATATGTTACTTGGTAGACCATGGCAATATGATAGGAAGGAAATCCATGATGGTAGGAAAAACACTTATTTCATAGAGAACGATGGGGTCTCCTATACTCTAACACCTTTGAAAGAGGAAGGCCAAGAACAACAAGTGGGATCTAGTGTGATGTTGGTAGGAGATAAAGAGTTCATTAAAACGATGAAAGAGGAGGAAATGGTCTGTGCAATCATAACCAGACCTAGGACTGTTGTGACAGTAGTTAAGATGGATGAGTTGCCTTTGAAGATCAAATATTTTCTCAAGAAACATAACGATATAGTGGTAGATGAGATCCCAAACTCATTGCCTCCAATTAGGGATATAAGTCGCCACATTGATTTCATACCAGGGGCTAGTTTTCCTAATAAAGAAACATAAAAAATGACACCACAATAGAATGAAGAGATCAAGAAGAAAGTGTAGGAGTTGCTTGATAAAGGGTTAATAAGAGAAAGCCTTAGTCCTTGCATGGTTCCCACTATCCTAGCACTTAAGAAAGGAGGAAAATGGAGGATGTGCACTAATTCTAGAGCCATAAATAAGATCACAATCAGGAATAGGTTATCAATTCCAAGGATTGAAGATTTGATGGATTGCCTAAGTGGAGCAAGTTTCTTTTCCAAGATAGACCTTAAGAGTGGGTATCATAAAATCATAATCAAGCAAGGTGATGAATGGAAGATATCATTTTAAAAAAATGAAGGGCTCTATGAATGGCTTGTAATGCCTTTTGGTCTCTCCAATGCCCCCAACACTTTCATGAGACTAATGAATGAAGTTATCAAGCATTTTATTGGTAATTTTACAGTGGTTTATCTTGATGACATTTTAGTTTTTAATTCTAGTAAAGAAGATAACTTAAATCATTTGGATTTGGTATTAATAAAATTGAATGGAGAGAAACTAATGATTAATCTAAAAAAGTGTGAGTTTCTAAAGACACAGCTACTATATCTCTGGTTTGTGATTACAAAGGGAACATTGAAAAATGGATCCCAACAAAGTTGAAGTAATCTTGAATTGGCCTCCACCTAAGTTAGTTGCCAAGGTAAGGAGTTTTCATGGATTAGCAAGCTTTTATAGGAAATTCATTAAGAGTTTCAATCATGTACGTGCACCCATAATAGACACCATAAAGAGGGATAAGAAAAGAAAGTTTGGTTGGACTGAGGAGGCTAAAAAGAGCTTTCAGTATTTGAAGAAAATGGTAGCAGAGCAACTTATATTGGCTTTACCAGATTTTAATAAGGTCTTTTCAATTGAGTGTGATGCTAGTGGCTATGCTATAGGTGCAAAGTTGAGTCAAGATAAAATACCTATATCTTTCTTTAGTGAGAAACTAAATGAGGCTAAAATGAAATACTCTTCTTATGATCTATAAATATATGTTATGGTTCAGTCTTTGAAAAAATGGAGGCATTAGCTTCTTCCAAAGGAGTTTATAGTCTATACTAATAACCATGCTCTTCAATTCCTAAAAACTCAAGAGAAACTTAGTCACAGGCATGTCAAGTGGGTAGAATACTTGCAAGGTTTCACTTTCACTATTAAGCATAAGAAGGGATAGTCCAATAAAGTAGTTGATGCTTTAAGTAGGAGAGCACTAATGGTGCAGGAGATTTAATTGCAAAGTGTGGGAGTTGAAGCATTAAAAGGTATGTATGCTGATGATATAGATTTCAAGGAGATATATGAGTTTTGTATGTAACCTCATAGCAACACCAATGATAAATGACTTGATTTTATGATTGAAGATGATTTTTTATTCAAAGTGGCACAACTTTGTGTACCTAAGTGTTCAATGTGAGATATTTTAATAAAGGAAAAGCACTGTGGTATTTTAGCATGTCATTTTGGCCTTGATAAGACATTGGAGCAGTTAAGAAGATACTATTTTTGGCCTAAAATGGAGACTGATGTAAGGAAGTTTGTTGAGAAATACACCATTTTTCAAAGAGCAAAGGGAAGTAGCACCAATGCAAGGTTGTATCAGCCTCTTCCTATTCCTCATAGGCTTTGGGAGTCTATTAGTATGGATTTTGTCATGTGGCTACCAAGAACACAAAGGGGGTTTGACTTAGTCTATGTTGTGGTTGTCCAATTCTAGAAAATGGCTCATTTCATCCCTTGTAAAAGAACCAATGATGCATCATATATTGTAGGAGTATAGTTTGAGATAGCCTGGATAGTAAATTCATTGGGCATTTTTGGAGGACTTTGTGGAGGAAACTTGGCACCAACCTCAGTTTCAATTTTGCCTACCATCCTCAAACTGATGGGCAGAATGATGTGGTTAATAGAAGCTTGGTAAACCTCTTGAGATGCCTCTTTAAGGAAAATTCTACTCAATGGGATCTTGTCTTGCCTCAAAAAGAGTTTTCCTACAATGATTCCATGATCAAGAGTATTGGGAAGAGTCATTTTCAAGTAGTTTATGGTTTGCAACCTATCTAAGGGTATTTGAGTTGAGAGATATTAGTGGAATGGAAAGACCAAGTGCTAAAGGAGAGCAATTTGCTGTTGCAATGCAGGAGATCCATCAACAAGTTAGGGAGCAACTTCAACATAGTGTTGACAAGTATAAGCAAATGGTAGATATGAAGAGAAGAGACATTTATTTCAAATTTGGGGATTTGGTTTTAACCCATCTCAAGAAAAAGAGATTTCCAAAGGTTCAATACTCCAAGTTGTAGATGAAAAAGATAGGGCCTTGCAAGATTGTGCATAAATTTACAAACAATGCATATGAAATTGAGTACCCAAGGGTGTTGGCATTTCTCCTATATTCAATGTTTATAATTTGTACCCTTTCAAAGGGGATGTTGTTTCAAATGATGGGTAAAGTTCACAATCATTCTTAGATGTTGAATGGGTCCAAGATCTTCCACCTAACAAACCTATGGGGTTGGAGTGTATCATTGATACCAAGGAACTCAAGAAGACAAGGAACAAGGAATATCTCTAGTATTTGGTCGACTGGAAGGGTCTTCCCATTGAAGATGCAATGTGGATGACTAAAGTAGACATTCTCAAGCATGGTTGTACTGTTGTAGGCCTCCATTCAAGTGGAACTTGAATTTTTTCTCTTTGGGAAGTATGATGTAAGGGCATCCTTTGATGCACCATTATTGCACTTTGTTGTCATTTTTCTAAACTTTGAGTTTTGATTGGTTTTGGGCCAATAAGGTCATGTAAGACCATTTGGGGTCCTTTAGGATCATTTTTGGATGTTTTGGTGCAATATTGTCAAAAGTTGTAAATGTTACAAAATGTTGTCAATATTGTCAAAAAAACTTGTAAAAGTTGTCATTATGGTGAAAAAAGGAGTTAGTGGTCAGTTTTGCAATTGGAAATGCTTGTGATGGGATAAATATGCAATGTAATCTCAAGCACAAAGGTTAGAGAACATCTAGAATGAGAAGAACATCATTTTGCCATGTTTTTCTTATGTTTTCTTGTGTAATTAGACTGTGAATTGCATTGTACGGCCTGGTACAAGTTGGTACAAACTAAAAACCAATTAGATTAGGTGTGGAATGTTTCTACATTTTTTATGCTTTTGGTTTGAGAAGTTTTCATTGAGTTTTTTGGGAGATATCCTTTTTTTTGTCTTGACAGGTTAAAACACTACCTAGGGTTTCTAGAGAGTAAATAAAAACAATGGGGAAAGTTTCCACTGATGAAAACCCATGAGACTTTGTGGGAGACTCTGTCTTGATGTTTCCCTCATGTTGGCAAAAGGAGGATTCCTAGTTCTTAGTTTTGATGAAGTTCTTTGTGACAGTGTCTTCAAATTGGCTTGCAAACTATCATAAAACCCTTGTCTAATTGATGATCAAACAAATCTATGTGTTGTACGTTCTTAGATGGATGGTAAGTCATTGGAGTATGTTTAATTATGTCTAAAAAATCCTAGAGTTTATTTGACAAGTTGTTCTTCCCTTTGGTTGATGTTATGGTCCAATACACCCAGTGGCATCAAATCCTAATTTGTATGTTTCACCGTGTCAATCACTTGGTTGGGGCTATGTATGTTTGGAAACCCTTAGAATGTTTTGAAAAAATCCTACACAAACCAAGTTTCCCATGTTTCATGTTGGTTTCCAATAGGCTTTAGGAGAAAATTTCCAAGAATGAGCAAGGGTGCACATTTGCATCATTTGGATTGAAACCTTGTTTGAAAAGTGTCTAGGTTGTAAAGTGTGAGTCCTTCCTCTACATCAAGAAAAATCAATTTACCTCTCCAATCAATCATATCCTTGGATCCTTCATCCCAAAAATTAATAAATAGAACATCATATGGGTTATTTTGTTATACTTGATGAATGCAACATTATGCCACTAGTTTGAGAACCAATGTTTTGTATATCTCATCATAAATATTGAGAAAAATACACATTTTGTGTGCAACAAGAGGATTTGGTGAGAGACTTGTTTTAATTTTGTCTCTTTTTTAATCTCTTAGGCTCAATCAAAGGTGGTAGTTAGGCATGGACTAAAGGTTTGAATTTTATTTTTTCAATCTCTTTTTGTTGTTTCATGTTTTCTTGACCACACCATTTTTTTCTAAACTTAATATATCATGCCCACATGAATCATTTTTTTTTAGCATCATTTTGTTTTGTAAATGGTCAAGGGTGGTATATTCATGCTACAAAAAGTGGACACCTCAAAGAATATTGCAAATTCCTTCATTAAGTTGGTTAGCAGGGAGAAGTTTAGTTGGTATAGGGAGGCCATGTGCCTCGTATCTTCTAGAAATTTAGTTGATATTCATGTAAGAGTTTAGTGTTATTCCCTTATACTCTTGGAAGGTGTTTTAAAAGGTGTCCCAACCTTGAAATCCTAATGTTCATTTCTTGATCTTTTGTATGTATTTATATTTCATATTTTGGGCCTTTTGTCTCCAATTGGGAAAGTTAGAATCCTATTTTGGAGTGGAATATATTTTATCTTTTAGTTTATTTTATCCTAAACACTGGGATATAGGAATCCTAATATTATCTTGAATTTCTTTGACATGTGTCAACATATTGGGAGTTGTGTAAGAGCATATTGATTGGTCTTCATGGGGGTTGCATATGATAATTCTTATGATATGTAAGAGTGCGTAAGAGGTAGGTCGAATTGGAAAATTAACCAAACTTATGATAGTGTTGGAAACTTTTCATGAAGCATTGCATCTATGGGATGATGAGGATAAATTGGATGCTTAAGTTTTGATAAACAAACATTCTTGGTTATGAAATTATGAGAACATGTAAGGAATATACTATTAAAAGCTAGGGGAATGTTACACAAAGGAAGGTGTTGGGTTTTTATTCAAACCAATATGGGAGCCATACCTCTCTTGGTTTTTTAAATAGTTTCCAAAACAATCCCATGGTTTCATTGTATAATTATTTCATAAACTAAAGATTGGGCTAGAAGTTTGGAAAATTTGTTTTATAAATTGTAGTAGTAATAAAGTGTTACATAAATTGAAAGAGATAAGTATATTCATGTAACTCATTTGAAGGATTAATATAATCTTTAGATATATTTTGGTGTGGCTTGTTTTTTCTTATAATGGATTCTTCATGTATATCTTATGTTAAGGTTCATATTCTCTTTGTGGTTATTTATATTTCTATTTTATTTGTTGTCATGGTTAATGAACTTGGATTATTTAAAATTTTAATATACTTTTATTACTTAGTTATATCATCTACTTTCAAGTGTACTTGCATCATTGATCATGCTTCCAATAAATTTTAATAAATTGTGTGATGGTGAGTTTTTATTCTAAATACTTAATTAGACTATCATAACATCTCCATATTTATACAATCCATGTACGATGCACTACAACCATTGTTACATCATCACCACATATTAGTCAACATAAAATGCTATAATGAAATCCTATAAAATTACCACATTCTACTAGATTATGTCACATTCTATTGTGAAGAAGACTATAGATAAAATATTACCACATGGATTCTCCTAGATTAATATCAACCAAATCCAAATAGTGATCCCATTAAGGATGTTGTATCATCACATAAGCACTATTGGAGGACTGCAACCACAACCCCTAGAGCTATTACTTTTCTTGGAAGTTTGATGGTAATGATATTATTAATTATGTGAGAAATAAGAATTTCAAAAATTTCATGTTTGGGTATGTGCAGGATCATGATGGGCCAAAAAGTGGTGATATGATGGGTATTTGTAGGGTATGTGGTTGATGACCTTTTTTTTACCCAAAATTAATGAAATGAAAAGGGTTTTTAAAGGAGATTCTCAACTTTCCACCAATATAAATTATTCTTTACTTTGAATTTAATAAATAATTATTATTCATTTTCTATTTGAATTACAACTAAAGTCCTTACTGATAGGTTGATTGAAAAACATCTATAGCTTTCAAATAGTATCACATTTTTTGAATCTGAAACATGCGTCACATTCTATGCTTCATATACTAGAGGACTAAAAAAGAAAAAAACTGAATTTCATGAAGTTTTGACCAAGTTAAGGTGGTTAGACGACGCTTTTATATTTTTTAAAATTTGTAATAAAAAATCATAATTAATTATTTACTTGGAAAAAATTACAAAAAAATATGCATCACATCAGGACATGAGTCCTCTACTTATATCTAAAATATTATAAACAAATATTATCATTTTATTGTGGTTAGGTGGTCATAGACACCTACTTTATTTTTTCCTTGAAATTTAAGTACTACTACATTGAAATTTCAAATTTTCACCAAATAGATTTTGTTTAAAAAAAAATAAACCTAGTATTTTAGAAACTACATTCAATTTTCTACAAATTCTATTCTTACATATTTTTGAAATAATATATATAACTTATTCAAATTTTTACGTCAAGTTGCCTAACTTTGATTTTTCTGAATTTTTTGCCACTTAAGGGCCTGATTTTTCCATGATGATCCTGCACATACCCATTTGATAATATTTTCAATAGAATTTCAAGATATTCATTGGTGGCCAACTTATCCACCTCAATATTTAACATAAACCTTAATACATTAACCTTAGAAGATTCTACTTATTTCTCCTAGTATGGGATCTCACCTTTTTATTTGTATTTAATGCATTAAGAAGTAGTGAGGTAGTTGATGTGTGATTTTTCCATGATGATCCTGCACATACCCATTTGATAATATTTTCAATAGAATAGAGGAATTCAAGATATTTTTTAAATTAAAAACACAAGCCAAAAAAATACTTGGTGGCCAAAAGAGAATATGGAAAACTAACGGAAACTATCCAAATATGGTATAAAGTGCCTCAATATTTAACATAAACCTTAATACATTAACCTCAAAGAAAGATAGAAGATTAGTAAGATAAAGTGGCTACTTATTTCTCCTAGTATGGGATCTCACCTTTTTATTTGTATTTAATGCATTAAGAAGTAGTGAGGTAGTTGATGTGTTCTAAAGAACTAAACAAGAAAGAAAATTTGATTCAATCTTCAAATATTATCTAGCTTGAGAAACCTTGATAATTTGGTAAATATCACTTAATCATGACAAGACATAGGTGTATTATGATCCTCAATGATTGATAGGGAAATCAATTATAGCTAACAATCTTGCAACTGTGGTAGCCTCTTTAGTTGTACAAATTGCACAATTTAGTCAAGAAACTACCAAGAAGTTACAAAGTGTTTATAAAGTACTATAGGACATCATCAAATTGAATAGGGAGTTTGATGATGAAGGAGAAAGAGAAGAAGTATATTTAACCCATATGAAATACTTATCTCAAGATTGACTATCACTCCTCCTAGAACATACCATAATGTTAATGATTTGTAGGAAGAGATAAATGCATTAGAAAATTTTCTAGAAGAACTAGAAAAATTAAGGAAAATATTAGGGTAAAAAGGTAGGAAGCATGTTGATGACTTGATCAAGGGAACTTTCAGGGTTGGGATTCAAAACCTTATTAGAATTTAGGATGACCTTTGGGAATGAAACACCAACATCTAAAAGGCCCAAGGTCAAATATATGATTTTATTCCCAAGATAGTACATATTAATGTGAAGTGGATTGCTAGAGTGATACCCATGAAAAATATTTACAAGAACTCCAAATATGTAAGAAGCGGTTTAGTTAAAGTTCCATTAAAATTCGAGGTAACATAATTATTACATAAAGTATCTACTTTTATGACTAAGATTGAGGTGGTGTTGAAAGAAAAAAGTGATAGCTCAAAATCATCATTGCCACAAGCATTCGTATGTATTATTATAATGTATAAAATACTAAAAAATAAGTTTAGTGTCAACATTTCTTGATCCTCTATTGTAAGAAGAAAAAGTGGATTCTATATTATTTATCCATCAATTTGATAAGATATTAACTCTCCAAATAAATATGAACCAATCATAAAGTAAATAAAGGTGGATTTATATGCTAGATATATCAATATGAACAAATTGAAAACCACTATGGAGCTATATTGGCTTGGGGATGAAAAATATGAAAGATGTGTAGAGGAATATGTCAAAAGTTATCAATTCTTCTATAAATGTATAATTTCATTCTTTAAAATATTAATTATTCTTTTTGGATCATGGTCATCATATAAATAAATATGTCATATATTGGTGACATATTATCTTGAAGCAACCAAGATTATGACTAAATAAGTGGCTAGGAGTACAACCAAATTTAAGGTAGACATAATAGGGACCTATGTATGCTAGCATAAAATCTCATAGTGGTGTCAAATTAAAATGAGAAAGATATTAAGATTGAATCAGCTATACATAGCTACTATAGGAGGGGTTAGGAGGTATTTATAGTGTAAAGTTGATATTTGTCACATCGATATAGGAATATGAAGCTTTTGAGTATCATAATGGGATTGCATTAAGTCTCTATCAATAAACTTGTGAGAAGGTGTAATATAATGTTATGGAGTTTGGTAAATGTTATTATCAAATTGAAATATATTCAAAATCAAGAGATATCATGAAATATATCTCATGGATAATGTAGATTCCCTACTAGTGTCTAGTAAACTTGGTGGTGATCACACAATTTAGAGGGAAAAACCTAATTGAATAGTCCACTTAACATTTGGAAAGACCATTGAATTATTGACCAAGACTAGTAGGCTTGTGATGGTACTAGCACTGCATGTGCTTTCAAAGATTGGAAACTACCTAAATCAATCTTAGCAAAGATATTACTCTTGTTGGAAAATCATAAAACTGCAAAACAGTAAGGAAAGTAAAGTTGTCTCTATGGCTACATGTACCTACAGTATAAGACTATAGTTAACTATTGTTCAGAAGTCAATGCTAGAAACTGACTGAACTAAGGATTAAACCTATTCTACACTCTAGAGTACAACAACTCTAGTAATTGCAGTATGATTATGAAACATAAATTGTTCATTCATCCATCAATGATTGAAAACATAAAGAATCTATTAACACAACTTGCATTTACAAAGTAACAACTAAAACAAAAATAAAATAAATGAAAGGAAGGATTCAAGGACAATTACCTTGAGTGGCTCTTGCTCAAGTAGTTGTCTTCACTAATCTAGAACCAAATCTAACTCCTTAGATCCAAAACAATCATAGTAACTCAAATTCATTCATTGCACAAATCCAAAATATCACATAAGATTTTTCTCACAAATATTATTCATGAAATCATAATTGCACAACAAACATAGTATGTATTCCAACTAAAAATTGAAAGAGTATCTGATAACTGCTAAAAATTGATTGACTAAAAAACTAACTAGCTAACCTAAGACTCAACCAATGTGTTGTACATATAGGCACGAGGGATTTTATTAAAATAGGATTCTAAATTGAAACCTTTAATGACCACTCCCTAGATTTTAGAGGGTGAAAAAGATTCAATTAACTCTAAATGAAACTAGAAAACAAGAAGAATCCAAATTAGATTATGACTCTGTTTGTAATAGACTGGAACGTGGAATGCTCAAAATTAGTTTAGAATTCCAATCACAATAGGGTTCTTCCTTCTCCAATTTCTTTATTGAACGCCATAATGATGCATCACATCCTTCATTAAATGTCTTCATATTGTAGTCATCATGTTCAGTTTATTTTGGAAATCCCTTGTTTCACTGTTCAAGAAATCCTTTGGCTACGGGCTTCGTGCTATAGTTGCTACAGGCTACAATGTCTTCTCTAGTTGCAAGGGGTTAGTTCACAAAACATGTACACAATACTAACAACCATGACTAAACATAGATATCCAATCACAATTCATACATATTCACACATAAATCATGCATTAACCATCACATCATAATTATATTTCCATATACTTCAACCAAGTTCAGGGTTTGCATAATAGGTATCAAAGATAACATAATGTATGAACATGTATATGAGAAATGACTTGGTAATGTCTATAAACATGTGTAAAAGATATAAAAAATAACTATCATCTAGACTCATCATTTCCCCCGACTAACCTTTTTCCTGCCCTTAAGCAAATCAACTAGGGTTGGAGGTTGTAGTGCAATGTAATTTCTTTGAGATCCATGATAGTGTTCACTCTTTTGATTTGCTTCAAGTAAAAGCCTCTGTAGCATTAAAGTCTATTCATTTTGTTAAGTTCAGCCTACTCACATTCCTCCTTTTTATATCTTGTCCAATGTGGCATTGGATAAAGGAGTATTGGTGGTTGGAATGTAAGTGTCAGTCATTTAAGGGCTTTTTCAACAACAATATCCATATACCTGCACACTCTTTCAATCATGGCCATGAAGTTATACATTGAATGTGGCTCTTTCCTCTATAATTCTAGAGTCAAACTATCCCATCTCTCCTGTACATACTTGTAACAATGATGAACCAATCCAACTGTCAATGTCTACATTCTTTTGTAATCCTGTATCCTTAATTTTATGATCTTTCCTCCTGGTCCCTTGTGATCCAAAAGTTGTAACCTTTCATTTATGATTTCATCAGGGTCCTTGGATTCTTTCCTCACTAGGAGAGCAACTGATTTTCTCTCTCCTCATAGTCCTCCATGAGTTCACCCCTGAATCTTTCATTTCTAAAGTAGGATGCTAGTTACCTTACTTTTAAATCCCTCAAAAACATCAAGGGGTTCCATTCTGTCTCCTCTGGCACTACATAGTTATGTAGATAATACTCACAAAGTTGGTCTTGCTCATATGGTGTAGAGTCATTAAAAATGTTAAGGAAATCAAATTTTTTGCTCATGGAAACTATCTAGTTGCTTATTAACCTACTAAATTGAAAAAAAAATTCTTGGAGAAACAAGGCATAAGTTCTGGCTAGGGGTCGACACCTAAAAATTTGGGAAGCCTTGTCTACTACCTCTTCCACTTTAATTGCTAACTTCCTAAACTCAATGTCTGTATCCTCCAATATCTTTGTAAACTTTCTTTTCTTTTTTCCAATTTTCCTTTTGTTGATAAAATTCCTAAGTAACCCTCCACAGTTGGTATCCAGGGTATAAAGTTGTATGATAAGTAGGGGTTTTTGTAGTAGGGGGTCCCTAATTTTCAACTGCAAGTTCTTTACTCCATTTTTTGACCATGGCAAGTTGTGCCAATAGGTTCAATTTTGCCCCATGTCCATATGTTTGTGGTTTTTCTTCCAACTCTTGTATCTTTATCTCCATTTCTTTATCCTTCTTCTCATAGGTTTGAACTAGTTCCTTTAGTTTTTTTTATCCTTTCTAGAGCTTCTTGTAGCTCCTTCTTAACATTTCTATCTTCCAAAAACATTTCCTCTTC
The DNA here is from genome assembly GCA_007258455.2 of Sequoia sempervirens. Taxonomy (NCBI): domain Eukaryota; kingdom Viridiplantae; phylum Streptophyta; class Pinopsida; order Cupressales; family Cupressaceae; genus Sequoia; species Sequoia sempervirens. Next base: position 35,046,474 of record VDFB02000020.1, read on the forward strand.
TTTTAAAAACTGCTCATCACAATTCCCTGTATAATCATAACCCTCATTACTAGGGCTCACTGGAGTTTTATTTCTTGTCTTATTGGCAACAAATACATCATCTAAATCTAACTCAGATGTAGTAAATATATACCACTTTCTCTTTATAGGCACATGTACATTCTTAGAGGTATTTCCCTTCATATCTGAATTAGTGTCAACCATCATAACATCTTCTTCCAATTGTCCTTTTTCCCTTATTTCCTCTTTTGATTTTTCTACACTTCCTCGCATAACACATTTCTTGTTCAAATGGCCAAAATGCCTAGGTGGGTTAGATTTCCTTTCCTGTGTATCCTTATTTTTCCTTTGTACCTTAGAAGGTGTGGATGAACTACCTCTCTTTTTCCTGGTCCTAGGTATTTTAGAGGAAGATGGAGTCTCTTTTGCAACAAGTTGGCTAGAGGATGAATTTGGTAAATCTTGCACATTTTGTTCCTCAGGTTCACCTTGGTTGCGGGTAGGTGAAGCCACAGGTGAAATAGGAGGGGTGTTGGAAACTCAAGGGCAGACAACTGAGAGGGGGGGTGAATCAGTTGTCATCGAATTTCAAACTTATTCAACTTATTAACCTTATTCTTAGATCTAATCATGAAAGAATAAATGAACAACACATCAGAATCACACATAACACCAAGATTTTTTACGTGGAAACCCTGTTAGGGGAAAAACTATGGTGGGGGTTATTCCACAAGATTATACCCTATTAAAAGTATAAGGAATTATGAATGGGGAATGCACATGCATTCAGGCACATTGCCTAGAGCTCACTGCTCAAATACAAAATAGGCTTACTGCCCAAAGGAAGACACACTATCTTACATAAAGGTTCTGATTAAATCCATCAAACTTTGAACTGAGAAAAGTAGCATCTGATAATGCCTGGTTATAGTTTCGGTTAAGCACATGAACACTTCTTCACTCTTCTTCTTTCTTTGCTCTACCTTCAAATGATCTAAACTTTATTCACACATAGGACTCTTACTCTTCACACACACACATACATACATACCTTCAAATGATAAAACAACTGCTCTTATATATCCGCAACAAGAAATCACATCGCTATAAGTTGGCTCCAAATAAATAATAAAATGAATATAAACAGTCGGCCCAAATCAATAAATACTATTCATGTGAATCAACCAAGGTCGGCCACAACATATTGAAGACTGAAAATAGCATCCTCAAACATGAACCACTTCAATTAATTACTCCTCGAAGATCCACAACATGCTTCAACACCTTGTCAGCCAAGAACATGAAAAACATGAACACACAAGAGAAAATCTCGGATCACGAGCACAACGATCAATGCAGATGAGAAACACAGATAGAGAATGAACTAGAAACATCCACAAGCATCATGAAACATCAGAGAAGCATCCACAACAACTAAACTTACTGGAATCACATGATCTTCATTCAAGAACACAAACTGAAGTAACAAAAAAAATGTCAGAATACAAATCTTCATAACTCAATCAAATCTTCACATAGATCTCTGAAACTTGATGTGGATAAACTAGATATACTCAGCAAGAAACCCTAGTCTACAACCTCTGAACAACAACATACTGATTTCACTGACAACCTATAGCAGTTGACATATACAACTTCTAATGCAACAATGCTAATAGTGTTGACGCCAATGACAACCACATATCAGCAACACAACACAATATCCAACAATCTCCCCCTTTGGCATTGATGGCAACACATGATGTGAAAAATACCATCAACACAACTACACTGACTCTTCTTTCCTCAACTCTTCTCCCCACAAAGATTTTTCACATTGCTCTTCTCCCCCTTTGACATCAATGACAAATATTTCTTCTATACAAGCTCTGAACCACATATTTGAACACCTAAACATCTGAACATCTGACTACTCCCCCTAAGTAGCAGACACCACAACATCAATCCAGATCAAAATATGATCATGAAATTCACGGATTGATGCAAATCAATGCATCCTTAGTTCTGATTAGGAGGGGTAATCACCCCTAACTTCCCTCTGAGATACTCCAAAGTATCCTTAGGCAACGACTTGGTAAATATGTTTGCAATCTACTCCTTAGTAGGCACATACACAATCTAACTTCCTTTTCACTTACTTTCTCTCTCAAAAAGTGAAACTTGATAGATATATGCTTGGTATTGGAATGCAACACCAGATTCTTAGAAATGTTAATAGCACTTGAGTTATCACAGAATATAGTAATAGGCTCATCATACACAACTCTGATATCCTTCGACATATGTTTCATCCACAGTACTTGAGTACAATTATTAGCAACAACAATGTATTCTACCTCTGCAGTAGATAAAGAAATAGCATTCTGCTTTTTGCTTAACCATGAAATCAACTTCTTTCCCAAGAAAAATGCTCCACCACTAGTACTTTTCCTATCATTCACATCTCCTGCCCAATCAACATCAATAAAGGCACTCAAAGTAAGATCACCATCTTTAGGATACCATAAACCAAAATCAATTGTCCCCTTCAAGTATCTGAAAATCCTCTTCATAGTAGTCACATGAGATTCTTTAGGATCAAGTTGAAATCTAGCAACAATACATACAACATTCATGATATCAGGCCTAGTTTGAGTCAAATAAAGCAATCCACCAATCATTGATCTGTATCTAGTCTGATTTTCCTTTGGAGAATCCTCATCAGTTGTCAACTTGCATCCAGTCACCATAGGTGTACCAACTGACTGTGAATCTTCCATACCAAATTTCTTCAACAATTCTTTCACATACTTCGACTGAGATATAAAGATCCCTTTATCTAACTGAGTAATTTTCAATCCCAAGAAGAATTTCATCTCTCCAATCATTGACATCTCAAACTCATTCTGCATCTCATTAGCAAACTTCATACACAAGCTATCATCTCCTCCAAATATGATATCATCAACAAAAAATTCCACAATCAAATCTTTACCATCATTCTTGAAATATAAATTATTATGAACAATACCTTTGTTAAATCCAAGCTTCACCAAGTACTTATCCAATCTGGCAAACCATGCTCTAGGGGCTTGTTTGAGTTCATGCAATGCTTTCTTCAATCAACAAACCATATATCCCTGATCAGTCAACTGGAATCCATTAGGTTGTTCAACATACACATCTTCTTCCAATTCGCCATTTCAAAAAGTAGACTTGACATCCATTTGATCAACTTTGTAGTCTTTGTAAGCAGCATAAGCAAGAAACAATCTCATAGCTTCAATTCTAGCAACAAGGGAAAAGGTTTCTTCAAAATCAATAACTTCCATCTATGAATATCCCTTACATACCAGTCTTGCTTTGTTTCTAACCACTTGACCTTGTTCATTTAGTTTGTTTCTAAAGACCCATTTAGTTCTAATTACATTCTTATCCTTAGGTCTGGGAACAAGAATCCATGTATCATTCTTCTCAATTTGTTGTAGTTCCTCTTTCATTGCTTCAACCCAATATTCATCTTTGCATGCTTCATTCACATTGTTAGACTCAATCTTTGAAACCAAACAATATTCTTTTGCAATATTTCTCCTAGTCTAGACACCTTTCTTCTTATCACCAATAATTTTATCTTTTGAATGATTCAACCTTACATACCTCAGAGTCTTCTTAGAATGTTCTTCAATTTCAAGATCTTCTGATCTCTCTTCTGTTCTTCCACTAGTTTCTCCTTCCTCTTGATCTTCTTGATTCACCAGAATGATTTGGACTTGACTTGAGTTCTGACCTTTGTTTGTATTGTCATTCTAATCATCAGAATCATATCCATAGGTTCTGAATAATGCAACTATGTCTTCATCAACCTTAACATTTGCACTTTCAACCATTTTCTTCAATCTCTTATTGTAACACCGGTAGGCTTACTTTTAGTAGCATAACCTAGAAATATTCCTTCATCACTCCTAGCATCAAACTTTCCTATATCTTCATCTCTTTTGATATAACACTTGCTTCCAAAGATCTTGAAATATCTAACAGTAGTTTTTTGACCAGTCCATAGCTCAAAAGGAGTCTTACCAGTATCACCTTTGATTTGTACCCAGTTAAGTGTATACATAGCAGTACTCACAACTTCTCTCCAGTAGATATAAGGTACATTTTCTTCCAACATCATGGTTCTAGCAGCATCTAAAACTGTTTTGTTCTTCCTTTCCACAACTCCATTTTGTTGAGGGGTCTGCGGTGCAGATAACTATCTCTTTATTCCATGCTCTTCACAAAAAGAATTAAACTCACCGGAAGTGAATTCACCACCTCTATTTGATCTTAGACATTTAATATTCAGACCTGTCTCAGTCTCAACCATAGCCTTAAAGATCTTGAACTTTTCTAGAGCTTCAAATTTCTCCGTTAAGAAAGTAGCCCACATCATCCTTGAATAGTCATCAATAAGAAACATGAAGTACCTGTAACCTTGTAAACTTCTAGTTCTAGCAGGACCACACAAATCAGTATGCACAAGATCCAACAATCCATTTGAATTTTGTTGTTTACTTCGAAATGAAATTCTTGTTTACTTTCCTAATTGACATTCTTTGCATATGGCATTAGTAGGTTTCATCACCTTAGGAAGATCTCTCACAACCTTAGTGGAACTTATCTTGACAATATTATCAAAGTTAACATGACACATTCTCCTATTCCACAACCAGCTTTCATCAATTTGAGCAATCAAACAACTTTTACTAGCAACACTCAGGTGGAAAATATTACCTTTTGTTTTTGTACCTAATGCAATCACATTTCTAGAATTTCCCAATATTTTGAACTTACCATCCATGAACTAAAGATTGTATCCCTTATCAACCATTTGTCCAACACTTAAAAGATTATGCTTCAAACCTTCAACATACAAGACATCATCAGTATTATGATTACCATCAAGAGAAATGCATCCTCTTCCACGGATCACCCCAGTTGTATTGTCACCAAATCTCACAACATCACCATCATAATTTTCCATATTCACAAACTTAGTTTTATCTCTTGTCATATGATGAGAACAACCACTGTCAATTACCCATTCATCTTTCTCTTCAACTTGAGCAGCTAGGGCTTTCTCCACATTTGTACAACTAGCAGATTCAGTAGACATACAATTATTTTCCTTGATAGCAATAAACATAAATTCATCTTCACTTGCATTTCCTTTGTCAAATTCATCATCTGTCACACCTTCATTAACAACATAGTAACACTTGCTTTGGAATTTAGGCTTGTTAAATCTTGGCTTGGAAATTCTCTCAGGACACCTTGATGCAAAATGACCTATCTTATTGCAAGAGAAACATTTAATAGGAAACTTTCCTTTATACTTACCTTATCCTATGGCTTCTCTTTTCACAATCAATGCTTCAAGTTCTTCAAGCTCTCTTTCTTCATCATCGAGCTGTCTCATTTCATCCTCATACTTGAATGTCTTTCTAGATGAACTTTCACCCAGATCATATCTTTGTCTATCTCTTCCAGAAGTAGTGGCCTTGAATGCAGATTAAACCTTAGGAAGTGCATCACCAAATTCACTCAACTCAAAATCAGTAAGCTTACCAATCAACATATCTCTGGTAACATTTGTTACAGTCTGGAGCTCTTCAATAGCACTAGCCTTGACTTTGTAAGAATCAGGCAAGGATCTAATCACTTTAGCAATAATTTTTTATTCATCTATCTGTCCACCAACACATCTGATACCACACACAAGTTCATTCACTCTTTGCATGAAAGTGTTAACATTTTCATCATCACCCATTTTCAGCTTTTCATATTTCCCTTTCAGACTTTGTAGCTTAGCAATATTCACATTAGCATCACCTTCATACAAGGTTTCTAAATTTTTCCAGATCCATCACATTTGTCATCTCAGTATCAGTCAAAGCACTCAACAATGCCTCCTTAGCCCTGATATTATACTTGACATCCCCGAGCTTAGCATAAGTAGTAGGACCATTATGTGGAATAACATATATATTTTTTGTAATGCTCTAGTAGGGTTCACCAATGCATCTCAGATGGAACTCCATTCGAGTCTTCCATAAAGAATAATTTGTTCCATCAAATGTAGGACTATCCTTCTTATAAGTTGCCATCTCGAATCACCTCAAGCTATTAAAGTTCTTCCAAGGAACCACAAGCTCTGATAACAATTGTTGGCAACTCAAGGGAAGACAATTGAGAGGGGGGGGGTGAATCAGTTGTCACCAAATTTCAAACTTATTCAACTTATTAACCTTACTCTCAGATCTGATCATTAATCATGAAAGCATAAATGAACAACACATCAAATCACACATAACACAAGATTTTTTACGTGGAAACCCTGTTAGGGGAAAAACCACGGTGGGGGTTAGTCCACAAGATTATACCTTGTTAAAAGTATAAGGAATTATGAATGGGGAATGCACATGCATTCAGGAACACTGCCTAGAGCTCACTGCTCAAATACAAAATAGGCTTACTACCCAAAGGAAGACACATTATCTTACAGAAAGGTTTTGATTAAATCCATCAGACTTTGAACTGAGAAAAGTAGCATCTACCCTGGTTATAGTTCTGGTTAAGCACATGAACACTTCTTCACTCTTCTTCACTCTTCTTGTTTCTATGCTCTGCCTTCAAATGATCTGAACTTTATTCGCACACAAGACTCTTACTCTTTGCACACACACATACATACATACCTTCAAATGATAAAAAAATCGCTCTTATATATCCGCAACAAGAAATTACATCGCTATAAGTTGGCTCCAAATAAATAATAAAATGAATATAAACAGTCGGCCCAAATCAATAAAGATTATTCATGCGAATCAACCAAGGTCGCCCACAACATAGTGAAGACCGAAAATAGCATCCTCAAACATGAACCACTTCAATTAATTACTCCTCAAAGATCCGCAACATGCTTCAACACCTTGTCGGCCAAGAACATGAAAAACATGAACACGCAAGAGAAAATCTCGGATCACGAGCACAATGATCAATGTAGATGAGCAACACATATAGAGAACGAACTAGAAACATCCACAAACATCATGAAACATCAGAGAAGCATCCGTAACAACTGAACTTACTGGAATCACATGATCTTCATTCAAGAACACAAACTGAAGTAACAGAAAAATTGTTAGAATACAAATCTTCATAACTCGATCAAATCTTCACATGGATCTCTAAAACTTGATGTGGATAAACTAGATATACTCAGCAAGAAACCATTTAGTCCACAACCTCTGAACAACATATTGATCACACCGAGAAAAAGAACTTCACTTCACCACTGACAACCTGTAGCAGTTCTTATTACAATTTTCTCAATATCTTCAACATATACAACTTCTAATCCAACAATGCTAATAGTGTTGACATCAATGACAACCACATATCAGCAACACAACACAATATCCAACAAGGGGTTTCTCTTATAGGACTAGTAGGTGATTCCAGGGCCTCTAGCACTATAGGCTCCTCAAGGATAAGATTAATGTCTTGACAAGCTACAAAATCCTCCCAAGACACCCAGGGATGATGAATCCTAAGGCTCCTTTTTACTAACAAGGTTATTAGACAATAATGTGATAAGGTTGAATCACTCTGCTTCCTCTGATATCCTGACCCCATTATTTTGAGCAAATTGTAAAGATAATTGGGCACATTAACCAATAGATTTTTATGGAGATGTCTTAACAACTTAAAATGAACAATATACAATGAATATAGTCTACCATCACATGTAATGTACTTAATGATTTAAGAGGCACATGAGGCCCATACCCATGGAAATAATAGTCTTTTGGTACCTTGTGATGAAGATTCAAGGTTCTCTCCTAGCTCTCTAAACTCATCCCTAGCTGCAACTGCATTTGCTCAAGCAAGGAACTCAGCTCCAACCCTTGGTAGACCTGAAACTTGTGTAATTTCAACCTCTCAAGCATCCACCTTCAACCCCTTGACTATGGCCTCATAAATTGTAATGTGGCTACAAATTTCCTTATCATTTCTTCATTGTACTCTGTCAATTTGAGGAAATAGTCCAACCAACCAACCCTTGTAAAAATGGGCAGACATAATGTGTACTCTAATATTTGTTTGTGGGCTGATGGATCTCTTTGAATAATTTCACCTCCCATGGTGAGATACTTTTCCTCTACTCAATTTTCTTTGAAATTAAGCTCAATTTCAATTTATTCACCTTCAAACCCTCTCTATTCTACTACACTCACATGCACTTTTCCACTGTAACTGCAATTGTCACATCCCTTTCTCCTCTTTATCATCTTAATTTAGCTTAAATTGGGTTCAAATTAGCTCAGAATATATGATTTAGGGAATTGAAAATTGGAATTAGCAACAAAAGGTTATAGGTGCAAAGGATATTAAGACAAAAAAGGCTTGTATGTCTATTTCTGAATTTGGCTTTTGGTGGAAAAAAATGAAAAATATTGGCTGATATATTACCCCCCATCTTAAGTTTTGAAGTGATCTTACTTCATGTCATGTGAAAAATAGGTGAAGGGTATGATTGTAGAATATGAAAATAAATGTAATGAATAGATAACATGCTAAATTTAATGTAAATACATAATGAAAGATTTTTGAAACCTATGATAATGATGGTAGTTTAGTATGCAAACCTATTGGATGTGATTTACTGAATGTTGTGCGTGTGAGGTTGATTGAAGATTATTCATAGTATGAGGTTTATTTGACAAGAGTTAATTGCAGTGTATAGTTAAATGAATGGTAAGGTGGTGTGTGTAATGAAATGAATCAAAATGTATGGATGAAAAGATATGAATTGACAGTTCGAATGCTGAAAATTCGAATTGGCAACGTGGAATGGGATGAGCATGTTGCATGTACTTAATATGATAGGATTAATTTTGCATATGTGAGAAAAGGTAAAATGAAAGGTGATGATCTATAATTAATGTAGTGTGAACTTTGAAATGCTCTAACAGATAGCGCTACGAATACCTTCCACAACGGGTCCTGAATTGAACTGTGATAACTCACATGTATTAGCTACAAGACCCTACTACAATAGGGCCCAAATTAGATTATAAAAAATTTAATACAGGAAGCTATAGGTCCCTTCAGTGGTCTTGGAAGAATATTTTGAATCATTGTAACTATGTTGCGTGTGCATAAAATTGTGGGATACTAAATTATACCTGAGTGACCTTAGGAGATGAATTGTGTAGGTCATCTATTGAGGCACTGTGAGAACCGGTAGTATCTGCTGTTGAGGTGTTATCCTGTGATTGATTATCTATATACCAACCATTCTTTTGACCATATAGATGCATCAGTGAAGAAGAAAGTCATCTTTCTAAGTTGTCTGTTTATATATCTTCAATATGTGTCCATTCACTAGCAATGTGAATCTGACTACATCTATAGTTTGTAACTTAACTACTCCATTAGGAAATACCTATTGAATTTCATAGGGTCCCAACCATCTTGAATATAACTTACCCTTGTGGTACTTATACCTAGAATCATATAGTAAATCCCAGTCACCTACAGTGAACTCTTTGGCCTTTATAAACTGATTATGCCATTTGGTTCTCTATTTCTGAATGATCTCTATATGATGCATGACCTCCATTATGATTTCATCCAATCCATTTAGATTGTGTAACTTCTCCTACTGTGCTTCTATTAAATCCATACCTAAATCCACTATTGTCCTAAGAGTCTTGTACTCAAACTCTATTGGCAGAATTGTTGTTTTACCATAAACTAACTCATAAGGTGTGAAACCTGTAGTGGCTTTCCATGTTGTTCAATAGGCCCACACTACTTCAGGTAATCTTGATGCCTTGTCCTTCTTTGTGAATTTGTACTATTTTGGTCAGAATATTTTCAATATCTTTGTTTGTAAACTCCACCCGCCCATTAGCTTGAACATGATAAGGTGTGGATTTTATGTCTTATTGAATATTATTTAACCAACTAATAAATAAGGTCAGAAGTAAACTTTGGACCTTGATAAGTGACAATCTCTCTAGGTACTCCATACCTAGTAAAGATATCTTCATACAAGAACTTATCTACATTCCCATCTCTTGCAAATTGTAATACCTTGACTTCAACCCATTTTGTCAAATAGTCTGTACACACTAAGATATACTCTTTATTATTAGAGGCTAGTGAAATTGGGCCAATTTGAATTCAAGGTCCCATTTATCAAATGGTGCTAATGCTATCTGTGGCTATAAATGCATTTCATCAAACCTTGTTGGTTTTCCCATCCTTTGGCATGTATCACAACTTTTGGTATACTTTATTGAATCCTTGTGGAGAGTTTTCCAATAGTAACCTGTTGTCAAGATCTTAAATAAAGTTCTTTTGGTTGCAAAGTGACCCCCATAAGGGACATCATGAAAATCTTTGAGAATTTCAAATACCTCATCTTTTCTTATACGTCTTCTCATGATATTATATGGACCAGTGTAAAATAAGTAACCAACTACCCAAGAATAAGGAAAGCTTTTATGCACTAACTGTCTCTTTTCTCTAGGAGAGAAATGTGATGGAATCTTCCCTACCACTAGATAATTTACAATATCAGTAAACCATGGTGTGTGTACTATAAAAGAAAACAAATTCTCATCTATAAAAGAGTCATCCACAACACCTTTTACTTGTGTGGGCAACTTAGACATAAAATTTTCCACCACATTAGCTTTCCCTAGCTTATCCACTATTGTTATGTCAAACTCCCATAGTAAGAGCAACCATCTGACTAGTCTCCCCCAACTACATGTTTTTTCATGTCGTATCTTATAGTTGTATGATTTGTGTGAATGAAGACTTGATAACCAATGATATAATGCAATTTTTTTTTTGATAGCATAAACAAATGCCAACATTTCTTTTTCAGTGTCAATAGTGTAGTTAAGTTTAGCTCCTTGCAAATTCTTGCTAATATAGTAGATGGAATATTCTTTGTTCCCTTCTTTTTGTCCCAGGACTACTCCTATTACAAAATCTAAAGCATCAACGTGTATATAGAAAGGAAGTGTCCAATTTTCCCCCCTTAAGATAGGTACTTGTGTCAAAGCTATCTTAAGTGCTTTAAAGGAACACTAACATTCTACAGTCCATTCAAATTCTATGCCTTTGGTAAGTAAAAAAAGGGTGTTACAATTTTGTTGAAATCTTGGATGAATCTCCTATAGTAGCTTGCATGGCCCAAAAATCTCCTAACATCTTTTTTCTTTTGTGGCATAGGAAGTGTAGAAATGATCTCAATCTTATTGGGATCCACCTAAATACCTTCACTTAAGATAAAGTGTCCTAGAATAATCCCTTGAGTCATCATCATGAAATATTTTTCATGACTCAATGATAGATTATTTTCTTTACACCTTTTCAAAACCTTTTCCAGATTGTTAAGTGCATCCTCATAGGTGTCTCCATATGTAGTGAAGTAATCCATGTAGATTTCCATGGAATCATGAGCATAGTTTGAAAAGATACTTAGCACTTCCCTCTAAAACGTTTTTGGGGAATTACATAGTCCAAAGGGAAGAAAAAAATAGGAATAGGTACCCCAAGGGAATGCAAATTTAGTCTTATCCTAGTCCTCTCGAGCTATCTTTATCTAGTTATAGTCACCCATCTAGGAAAGAGAAGTACCTTTTCCCTGCTAAGGAATCAAGCACTTGGTCAATGAAAGGTAGGGGGAAGTGATCCTTTCTTGTGGCTATGTTCAACTCCATATAGTCCACACATACCCTCCATTTTCCTCCTCTATTAGGAACTTTGACTAATGGTGACACCCATTGGCTATCAAAAATGGGATAAATGAAGCCTGCATCAAGTAGCTTTTGCAACTCAGTCTTGATTGTTTCTCTTAAGGAAAGGTTCATTCTCCTTTGGGGCTGTCCAATTTGCTTGAAACCATCAGTTATATAGATCCTATGCATGCAAAGTTTTGGATCAACTGCTTTCATATCATGGTAGTCCCATGTAAAGGCTACTGCATGTGCTTGCAACATAGTGTTCAGGGAATTCTGTTGTTCTTCAGTTAATCCAATGTTGATGTTCAAGGTTTTACCTAGTGTAATTTCCCAAGTTTTGGATTTTGATTGCACAGATGAGAGATCAAGGTCACTAATGTTGGGAACACATTATTGTGGAAAAATGGGATGGAATAGTGGGATACCTCCTTCGATGAATTGGAAAGTATAATGTTCTACAGTGGATCCTGCAAACATGAGAGACGGTCTTATTATTGCAAGTCCCTACTGCAGTTGTTTTGTTTAATATGGTCAATTAAGTCATCTTCATCTTGGGTTCCTAACAAAGGGTTGTGTTCTATTGTCATGAGAGTTTACAGTGAGTAATGATCTTCTTCATCCAAGGTAGGCCATACAGTCTACTCTAGGTTTTCATGAGGTTGGGCTTGTGGTTAAAGAACCAATTTCTTGGTTACAGTGCCATTGGATATTATCATGTTCCTAGACCTACAATCTATGAATACATTAGATGTAGCTAACAATGGTCTACATAAAATGAGTGGATATCTTGCAAGGTTGGCCTTTGGCTGCAAGACTATAAAATCTGTAGGATACTCCCATGAATCTAATGCAGTGACTAAATCCTCAATGATTCCTTTAGGATTTACTGTTGACCTATCTGCCAATTGTAAAATAGTTGGTGTAGGTCTAAGGATAGCTAACTGAAGTAGCTACATTGTCTCTTTAGTCATGAATTTAATTTGTGCCCCTAAGTCAATCAAGGTGTTCTTGATAAGGGTCCCATTAATCTTAACATCCATTACTAGACTTCTAGGGTCTGTGTATTTAGGGATAGTTATATTCCCTAGCATAATATCAACAAGGTTTCCTAGTACATGAACTGTCTAAGGGTCCTTCTTCTTTCTCCTTGGTTTCTTAAGACATAGGTCCCTTACTATCTTGGTATAGATTGAAATATCCTTGATAGCTTGGATGAGGGGAATCTTGATACTGGCATCCTTAACCTGACCCAATAGGTTTGTCTCATCTTGGATATTTTTGAATGGTTAAATGCTAAGGGAAAGGAGGCTTTGGACTTGAGGTAGTTTGGTTTACCTGATTTGACCTAGGTTCCAGAGGTGAATTGTCTAAAGCTTCAACTGTAGGTTCCTCATCCTCCATCTTAGTGATTTGGGGGGATGAAGGTCCAACTAGTGTCTTCCCTGACCTGAGGCAGACATCACTCCACTCTACCCCATAAGTGGGGTATTGTATAGCCTCGTTAGTATAACCCTATTGGACAGACTTTTTGTTAGGGTTAGGTGTAGGTTGTCCAGGTAATTGTGGTGCTTTAGGTGGCTGAGATGTTTTGTTTTTGGGATTAGGAATAATATCTTGTTGTTGTGGTTGAGAAGGTAGAAAGGGTTGTTGGTAATTCATAATTTTTTGCTGCCACTACTAACCTTTTTGCCATTGTGGTTGCCACTGATTTTGCTGCAATGGCCATTGAGGGTTATAATTGGAACCTTGAAAATTTTGTTGGGGCCATGCATTTGGTTGCTGCTAGTTCCAGTTTTGCTGAGGGTTTTTCCATTGTTGAGGGTTTTTCCATTGGTTTTGGTTATTTAGCCAAGGTTGAGAATTCCAAGTAGAGAAATTTTGATTACCAACTAGAAAATATGTATTGAAAGTTAGAGGGTCTTGTGGCATACCTTGTCTTGGATGCCATGGCCTTCTTTGAGGAATGTAAAATAGCTATCCATATTCTCCTTCAAGTGGTTGAAAATAAGGTTTTTCTTATTTTTCTTTTGTAATACTAGCAACCATCTTGCACTTGCACTTTGCTTTCCTTTGTCTGCAATTGGGGTAGTATTCAATGAGCATTGCTTCAGCCTCTTTTTTTTTTCTTTATATGTAGAGTGTCCAACTAAATAGCTAGGTGACTTATAATATCCTCCTTCATGTTGGATAGTAGGTTACTTAACTCCACTCTTCAAACCCCATTAGATGTATTGCCAATGGTGGATGTTCTTTCTCCTCTTGACCTTTTGGTGAAGGTCCTAGAGTAATTTATGCAAACCCTACAAATTTATTCAAAGGGTAATTGAGACACATCACCTTGCCCAATAAGATTAAGGGCATCCATGCAATCTTCATTAACTCCTCTTAAGAACACAAGATTCAATGTTTTTTCTAAGAGCTTATTCTATAGGTTCTTGTTCAAGAAAAAATGAAACCTTTCTACATACTCTTCCAATGGTTCATCCTCTTTTTGAGTCATCCTAAAGATATAATCTCTTCTCCTATCAACTCCTCTAAAATAATCTTGGCATTTCTCCAAGAATTTTGTTTTTATGGTTTCCCAATCTGGAACAACATCTAAATGCCTAATCCCATAAACCATCTTAGGGAAGCATCTTTTAGAGTGGTAGGGAATAACTTGAGCTTATAAGCATTAGTTGTGTAGTCATAGCTTCTGCATAATACATCAAACTCAAATAAGAATGTGTCTGGATCTTCAGTCACTAACCCATAGAAGACTAGTAATGATGAAGGAGGGACATTCTTCAGTACAATATCCTTTTCTTAGTTGGTAATTGGAAATTCAAAGGTCACATGTTTAGGTGGATCATCCATTGTTGCATCACCAATTGTTTGGAAGGTCCCCTCTGTATTTTCAATAGATGTTGGTGAAAGGGAAGATTCTTCTTCAATAGTACCCTCGTTCTGATAAATCTAGTCACCAATATCTGCTCTAGCTTGTTGGCTTGTTGAGGGGAGGAATCTTCCAAAGAGTCTCCCTGCCTCTGCATACAATAGATATGAATTTGTATGCCAATAGATCCTGCACAATGTTAGTAGAATGCTTTGGTATGTGATAAGATTAAACCTAACAGTCCTAATACTAAAAGAAAATTCTAAACTAGGAAAGCTTGAAAATTAAAGAAACATGAAAGTAGCACCATCCCTGACAACGATGCCAAAAATGTGGTCCTTACTAGTGTCTAGTGAAATTAGTGGTGATCACACAATTCAAAGGGAAAAACCTAATTGAATAGTCCACTTAATGTTTGGAAAGACATTCATTGAATTATTGACTAGGGCTAGTAGGCTTGTGATGGTACTAGCACATGTACTTTCAAATACTAGAAACTACCTAAATCAATCTTAGTAAAGATATTACACTTGCTAGAAAATCATAAAACTACAAAATAGTAAGGAAAGTAAAGCTTCCTCTATGGCTATGGGTACCTATAGTATAAGACTATAGTTAACTACTGTTCATAAGTAAATGTTGGAAACTGAATGAACTAATGATTAAACCTATTCTACACTCCAAAGTACAACTCTAGAGTAATTGTAGTATGACTATGAAACAAAAATTGTTCATGCATCCATCAATGATTGAAAACACAAAGAATCCATTTTAACACAACTTGCATTGACAAAGTAACAACTAAAACAAAATTAAAATAACTGAAAGGAAGGAGTGAAGGACAGTTACCTTGAGTGACCCTTTCTCAAGTAGTTGTATTCACTAATCTCTAGAACCAAATTTAACTCCTTAGATCCAACACAATCATAGTAACTCAAATTCATTCATTGCACAAATCCATAATATCACATAAATTTTTTCTCACAAATCTTATTCATGAAATCATAATTTCACAACAAACATAGTTTGTATTCCAACTAAAAACTAATAGAGTATTTGATAATTGCTAAAAATTGATTGACTGAAAAACTAACTAGCTACCTAAGACTCAACCAACATGTTGTACATATAGGCACGAGGGAGTTTATTCAAAATAGGACTCTAAACTAAATCCTTTAATGACCACTCCCTAGATTCCAGAGGGTGAAAAAGCTTCAATTAACTCTAAATATAACTAGAAAAGAAGAAGAATCCAAATTGGATTATGACTCTGTTTGTAACAAACTGGAACATGAAATGCTCAAAATCAATTTAGAATTCCAATCACAATAGGGTTCTTCCTACTCTGGTGTCTTTATTAAACGCCAAAATGATGCATCATCTCCTTCATTAAATGTCTTCATGTTGTAGTCATCATGTTCAGTTTATTCTGGGAATCCCCTGTTTCCCTGTTCAGGAATTGCTTCGATTGTGAGCTCCATGATATAGTTTTTGCGGGCTACAGTGCTTCCTCTAGCTGCAAGGGGTTAGTTCACAAAAAATGCACATAATACTATCAACAATGAATAATCATATATATTCAATCACAATTCATACATATTCGTACATAAATCATGCATTAACCGTCACATCATAATTATATTTCCATATACTTAAACCAAGTTCAAGGTTTGCATAATAGATATCAAAGATAGCATAATGTATGAACATGTATAAGACAAATGTCTTGGTAATGTCTATAAGAATGTGTAAAAGATATAAAAACTAACTATTATCTAGACTCATCAAATAACCCAATTCAAGCTCAAGGGTCTTCCTAAAGTTAACTAGTAATCTATAGAAGAAAAATATTTGGCAAGTAACTACGTACAAGAAATACTTAACTATTTGTATTTATAATATAATGAAAATATTTATATGATATGGTAGTAGGATATTAATTATTCCTCACTCATCATAAGAAATTAAAACTCATCAAAAAAATAGGAAAGCCCATTTCAAAACTCAGATCCTTCATGTTGATACATCCCCTTTTTCTTCCAAAGAAATGTGTTGGTTAACTCTAAAGAAATGACTTCTCAAGAATACATTTTTGGAAATTTCATTCCTTCATCAATGCAATTTATTTGATTATGGGATTCCATGATTTTATCATGATTTATTTCATCTATATCACTTCCCATACCAAGCACAACTCTAGGCTTCAAAGAATATAGTACTAGGTAGAGCTTAAAAAGTGTCGAGAACCTTATAAAATGGTTGTAAATATAAATGAAAATTTTCAATCATATAAGTGAGATTATACTTGTCATTTATCTATAGATTAGTGTTATTGGAAATTTAATAGGGGTTTAGTTCATTTTTTGTATCATCCTAGTGGAAGGAAAACCAATTCAATTTTCTCCAATTGGTAGTTAGACCCATTTTATAGATGGATTCATGTAACACAAATGTTACTTTTTAAAACATTAATATAAGATCATTTTAAATTTTTGGTGAAAAATTATCTCTATTATTTGGTTAATTATTTAAGGAAGTTTATTCTAATTTCTAAGTATAATTTTTTATGCTTATATTACAGTTTGATTAGTTTGTCCAACAAGTATTATTTATAAATATTTATAAATATAATATATGAATGATTGATCTAGGTCATGGATAACTAAGTATGATTTATGTTGATAAATGGAAATGCATTTAAGGGCTTGAGATTTACAATATGAATTGAATAGTAAATAAAGTTTCTTCTAACTATAGGTTAAATGTAGCATTGTTTAATTGAATTTTCTATTTGACTATGTTTCTCATGAATAGGTACCAATATACATGTTTCTAGTCAAATACCTCACAATTCTACATGATACATCATTTGGAAAGTAATTTAATTTATTTATTTATTCATATTTTTCATAATGTGTTTATGTGAACAAGGTTTTTTTACCTAGCTAGTTCACCTCTAGTAGGTTATATTCACACAAAATTTCAGATGTTATGTTTGCTTAGGGGTCTAGGAATCTTTCTAGAAGCCTTAGTTGTCATGTTATATTATCTTATATTATCTCATCATTTAATTTTTGTGTCTCATGTCATAGGATTAAGACACTTTTCATTATCTTGTCTAATCATATCTCTCACCTTGCCTATATAAGAAAGGCCTCCTATATTTTATATTATAGGGGATTGATCGATTATTGATAAAATCGTATCATTGTTGCATCCATAATCAAACAAGCTATTCTCTTTCAAGACTCTCTTATGGAAGGCTATATCTTTGGTTTTGCAAGTGATCTTGGACTATCGGGAGCTCACTATTAGCTCCTTGGAGTTCACTATCAACTCCTACATAATGGTGTAGAGGAAGTCTCCCATATAATTGTACAAATTATTTCCTCTAATATTATATAGATATAAATACTTTCTTTGTGCATATTTCAAGATCCCTTTAACTTTCTACAATGAACTAATACATCGAGGGTTAGCGAATAAAAAATGTCCTAGCTTTATAAATTGGTAGGCATGGTTCACAGGTAGACATATTTATAATAATTTAGTTAAATATATAATTATTTTATAATCTTGTTATATTTTTTCAATCTTATATAATAGTTTCTATGATAATTGCTAAACTCAATGAAATATTTATGGTTATAATTTTATGCATCCATATGATCTTATAGTAATACCCACTAAAGTATTGCAAAACTAAAATTTTATGAGAGAGGATCTACTCTCATCATTAGACATGTTAATTTAGCCATCTTGACCATAGAAACTTGCAATTGAGATCCACCTAACCTAAAATATACCTAGATCTAACTAATAAATTACTTTGTGGCTTCTTAGAAATAGTTCAGAATATTGAAAATATGAAATCCCCAACACACCCGCTATACCAAACATTATCACGGGTATGTGCAGGATCATCATGGAAAAAACAGGCTCTTAAGTGGCAAAAAATTCAGAAAAATTAGTGTTAGGCAACTTGACGTAAAAATTTGAATAAGTTATCTATATTATTTCAAAAATATGTAAGAATAGAATCTGTAGAAAATTGAATGTAGTTTCTAAACTTCTAGGTTTATTTAAAAATAAATAAAATCTATTTGGTGAAAATTTGAAATTTCAATGCAGTAGTCCTTAAATTTTAGGGAAAAAATAAGAAGTAGGTGTCTGTCTGACCACCCTAACCATAATAAAATGATAATATTTTTTTATAAGATTTTATATATAGTAGAGGACTCATGTCCATATGTGATGCATATTCTTTTGCAATCTTTTTGCAAGTAAATAATTAATTATGAATTTTTATTACAACTTTTAAAAATAAAAAAATCAATGTCTAACCACCTTAACTTGGTCAAAACTTCATGAAATTTAATTTTTCTTTTTTTAATCCTATAGTATGTGAAGCATAGAATGTGACACATGTTTCAGATTCAAAAAATGTGATACCATTTGAAAGTTATAGATGTTTTTGATTAGCCTATCAATCAGGACTTTAGACATAATTCTAATAGAAAATGAATAATAATTATTTATTAAATTCAAATTAAAGCATAATTTATATTGGTGGAAAGCTGAGAATCTCCTCTGAAAACCCTTTTTGTTTCATCAATTTTGGGTAAAAATTAAGTCATCAGCCACATACCTTACAAATACCCATAATATTGCCACTTTTTGGCCCATCATGATCCTACACATACCCACACACTAGATCTTAAAAATTGTTACCTCCCTTATCTATGTGTAGATAAGTACTCTTCCCTTGTGATTTTACACAAGAGGTAATGCATATGAAGAGAAATTTGAACAAACACCCTTAATGTCACAGCCCAAGTCATGCCTTAATCCAATTTGCAAAGTGATGCAAGTTCATAAGACATATTTAAAACCATTAGATGTTGGATATAAAATCTCACCCAAAGGGGTATTTAATAACTATTCTTGGTCCAATATGTACTTAGGAATGATAATCATATAAATGGATGTGAGACTATATTAAACTTGGAATTATGATCATTTTGCTCCAAAAATTATAATTTAGTAAGCTTGTGAGGAATTCAATGTTTCTATTTTATAATACAAACAAATTTTATGCTTGATATAAGTAGGACTATAGGATCTAGGGGATATATGGGCACAATAATTAAATAGACAATAGGTGCAAGAGAATCTTTTTTTAAAATTTGATTGAATTTTTTTGGGCCTAGGTTCAAATAAATTGGATATATGTGATCTCTACCCTATAGAATTTGAATCCTCTCATTTTAGTTCAACTCATTCGGCTGCTAGAGTGTAGGGAAAATACAGAGGTGGAATATATAAAACCAAAGTATAGGGAAACAAAAGGGACCTTGTACACAAAGGGATTTAGAATTAAAATTACACATTAATATTGAGTTCAATTGTGGGTCACTTAACAAGGTTTTATGAATTGTAAACATAAGGGAAATCAAGGTATAAATAAAATAATTGGATTTAAGAATTTTATTCAGCCATAGTTAACAAGGGTATCAAATCTAAAAGAAACATATAATTCAAGAGGGATAAAATCTAGACATAAAAATAATATTATAAAATTTACTTTTAAAAAGGTTCAAGCTTGGTATTAGACCATGACACTGATTAAAACTCACAATACTTGACATGACACAAAAAATATACAAACTAATAATCAAACCAAGAACATGATTTATATTTAATGAGACCCACTAAAATAATCTTAGATCTAAGATTTAATATAGGAAACATTAGGTTATGAGGGTAAAATTTAGCTAAGAAATCCACACATTTGAGGGAAAATCCAACTTGGATCCACTTGTACATATGCATCTCTAGGCTGCAACAAGAAGCTAGAATAATATTTGAGAACCAAGCCAAGAAATAACTAGAGTAGGATGGAAAGGGAGGGTAAAACATGAAAATATAAAAAACATTATTTAAGATAAATACACAAAATAATAGAATGTATATAAGATAAAGGGTTCATATATATATAATTTCACATATGACTAACTAACATGAGAGAATAGATTAAAAAATTGAATTTCAACACATCATCATGAAAGCATGATACAAGTTAAAATTTGTGAAGAGAATCTATGGTAAAGGTCACAAATAAAAAGAACACAGCAGTTTCCTCAAGCATAGACATTCTTTTTATCTAAGATGATCTCTTTCAATTTAAAAATGTACACACTACACAACTAAATTCTAGATAATTTTATATGTGGAGGCATCTATATGAATCTATAAATATTGAAGAATGAATTATTTATATGATCTTTATCACATTTTAATAAAAATGAAAATAACTTGTTATTTGGTATAAATCATTTACAAATTATTAGATTGTCATAATCACAGTTCATGTTTAGGATAACATCATATGATTCACAGCTAAATCATTTATAAAATTGTTAACACCGTTTTTAAAACTTGACAAATTTTAAGATTTTGAGTCAAAATCCTTAAAATGAGATTTTCCTAGTTAAAAATATTCCCAATCATATGTAAATATTGGGCCTCTTTCCATTTTGAAGCAAAATCATCATTTATCTCAATCAAAACCCTCAAGAGTAGTGATGCACCTTGCCAAGATTTACATAAATAATTAAATTTAAACGACCGTGAAGGTTTATGTAAAACAGTTTTAGGAAGATGTTTTTGATGATATTTTGAGTAATGTGACCAGTTTTTGTAGCTACCCACTTACTGGTTTAGGAGAATTTAAAGTTTTGATTTTATCGGCCAAATTTCGGAAAATATTAAATTAAAAGTCCTATTTGCTCGAAATGAAATTATTTTTCTGAGTTTTGGTTATAATAGTGTTTTGGTCATCTTGGAAAAATTTCAAAGAAAAATATCTTACCAGTCAAAAGTCATGCATGTTCTCGTTTTGCATGTTAATGGTGATCAAGGGATACATCAAAAAAGTATGTGAAATTAACCAAATTTTGGAAAATATTAAATTAAGTCTTATTTGCTCAAAATGAAATTATTTTTCTGAGTTTTGGTTATAATAGTGTTTTGGTCATCTTGGAAAAATTTCAAAGAAAAATATCTCACCAGTCAAAAGTCATGTATGTTCATGTTTTGCGGTGTTAATGGTGATCAAGGGATCTGTCAAAAAAGTATGTGAAATTATTTTAAATTTTTTCCAAAACATTATATTTTCATGAAAAGGAGTTTTTCAAATATTTAAAGGTTTTATTGGTTGATGTTAAATTGAGTCGAAACATGTATTCTTTACCTATACTACTATGCTCCCTCGTTTAAAACTTTGAAACTACTCATTTATGCTATCATGCTACCAAAATTGAAACTTTGAAACTCCTCAATACTACTATGCTCCCTCATTCGAAAATCCTAACCTTCTCTATTGCTCCCATGCTATCAAAATTGAAACTCCAAAACTCCTCTTTGTTGCCAGTATGCTAGCCAATTCAAAACTCCAAAAACTCTTTCTTATTGCTACCTTGCTAACAAAATCGAAACTCCAAAACCTTGAATATTTAAAAGAAGGAAAAGGAGGTTATCACAACTGCTTGCACGAGGAAGTGGGTAATTTGTGGAAGCATAGAACCAGGCTACGTAGCTATAAGGGAGATGCACAGAATGGTTTGATGAAGAGACTTTAGAAACTTTCAAGCAAGCACAACTACATGGATACCCCTCCCGATACACGCACCATGCAAAGTTGCAGAATGGTCTGTTGAAGATGGTGTCTAAACTTCAAACAAATACAACTTGCGGATGTAAAGCTACGCGACATCAAAGAGATATCATTTCATGGAATGTACAGTTCGCAGGAAGTGATCAAAATGGATTTGTCATAAAGGTTTTAAGAAACCCCAAAGAAAATGCAATTTGCAGATGAAGAAGTATATATTGTTCTAACACAACCAATTAGGTTTACAAAATCTTTATTATTGCCTGCAACAAAACAAAATAGTAAGTATATGCCAAAATTAATAGATCCATGGAGGCAGTTAAGTCATGTCATAAATCCTGGTATCTTTGACTTTGATACAAATTGTTGACGCCATGGTTACCATTGCACCAAAAGGTCAACCTTTTTAATGCTCAATACAACTACTAATGTTAACGAATCCACTGAAGACTGTTAATCTATGTCACAAATCCCAAAAGAAATGCTGGCCGTCTGCCATCAGAAATGGACTAAGAAGTTGTAGTTGCAAACTCCCTCGTAGATACACATGAAAACGTTGGAACCATCCACCAAAAATGCTTTAAAGAATGCAGTCTCACAACATGCTATAATGGAAAATAATGCATAAATGGATCTGCTGAAAAAGCTTCGGAAGCTTTAAACCAAATGCAATGGCAGGTACAAAGCCAAGTTTCACAACCTATACCAGCGCCTTCAAGCTTTCACCAATATGGGAACTTGAAATGGAGATATGGACATCTATTAAAATATAAAGAATGTTGGAATGTCTCCAAATGTTCAAGCTGCCATGATAGACTATAGGGAAAGCGTGGAAGCATAGAAAAGTAGACTACAGTCGCTTCAGATATGGGCATTCTCAGGCTTTATTTAATTCATAACTTTATTTCAAAACAAGAACATCGGTGGATGAAATGGAGAGTTCAACATTATGATTATGATTTCATGTATAAAACACCAAATGTTGATAAGGACAAAAACATGGATCAACTTCCGAGAGTTGGTTTGTCTCCGCATATAGACACACATTCTGCATTTGATGGATGCGTAATTTGAAATTTCTCTTTCATTGGCTGACCCTTGTATAATGGAGTTTAGAAAATACACAAGTGGAGGTCGGTTTCTTCAAAGGAAAATGATGTTGATCCTGGACAACTAGGTGTTGATATGAGTCATGCAGTACTTAATGTAAAGCTTCATTGCTCCCGGTTGGCTAGCTTCACTTCAATTCTTTTGACAAATGTTTTCACCCTACAAATTTAGTAGAAGAGCCCCAAGTTCATATGATGTCTCATTCAAGATGAAACATTATGGATTCTACTCTTAGATGTATTGTATGGTCTCGATATAAAAAGGTGATGTCATAGACAAATTTAACATTGAAGGTGTCATTGGGAAGTATCTTTTTTGCATAGGGGTGGTGATGATTTTATGTATGACAGTTACATTTATTTTCTAATTTCATTTGGTTCAATTGAATATTACTTTGCAGTTGTTCTTAAAAGGCTTACCAAGTTTGATGGATCAAAATTCACTATTCAAGGGTGTGAGGAAAAATTTGGTTGATTCCAAATTCTTCATGACGGGCAAGGCTATCCTTGCAGATGGATCATATCATGATGTGGATAATGGTATACTAGCATTCCAACTTGTAGTCATGATGTTTTCTTGTGACAACTGAGGATCATCTGGGAAATGTTATTAGTGATCTCAATTCAAGGCATAGTTAAATCCACAATTTTAATGATGAATCAAAAGGACTAAAGGTTGTTGATGTATGGATTGCATAGGCAGAGATGCTTCAGTATGCGAGTATGCTCCTGGTGTGATCAAAATTTATGCATCTCACACAATGTAAATTTTTAGTTTCTATGTGACCACCTTGACATAACCCATAATTCAAATGTTACAAATTCCTAATTATCTTTTTGTAAAAGTGACTTTTCTCACTTATTATACACAAAAGTTAGAAAGGGAACTCCATTTTTAAAAAAGTGATGTAAAATGTAACCAAACAAAGTTATTATTTTGAAAACATGGATTGTATTTCAAAAAGGTAGTTAGGAGGTGTTCTAATTCTAAACCTAGGGATAATTAATTAATAAAATTAGAGAAAAATGGCTCACAACCAAAATTTTGGTTTTGGTGCTCAGGTCGATGAAGTGGTTACGAAGGAGAGAACGGAGAAACTGAAAGGAAAGTAAATTGCAGACATCATTCTTCTTTTTCCACAGGTGTAAATCGCATCCCTCTAGGTCAGAGATCGTTGGATGCGGGGAATTCCTTGGAGCATAGCTAGCGGCCAACCTCACTGCTGAACCAGTACTAGAGACCAAATAGAAACTTCAAGTCAGGCAGTATTTGGTTGAATGGTAATGGCGGAGGGCATTGGCGATAGGAGAACACAAAATTTTGCAGAAGAACAAACACTAGTGGTAAGGCGATTGTCATTCACACAAAACTAATAAAAAATGAAATTGAAAGGCTGAAAAGTAAGGCTTAATTCACCAAGTGGGCAGGCAGGCGGATCCCATGGACAAAAATGCATAAATGGTGGAACGATTGGTGGGAGAAGAGGTAAGCATCAAATATTTACCTAATGGCTTTCTGTTAAATATAGAATGCACTTCTGAAGAATTGAAGGTAGAAATATTAAACAAAAGACCGTTGATGTTAAGAAGGATGTGGTTTTTTTTTTACGGACTGGGTACCCAATTTTGACCCTCACAAACATAGTATAGGAAAAACACCAATGTGGCTTAGAATCTATAATTTACCATCAGAGTTTTAGAATTAGGAATCACTGAAAGAGATTGGAGATGCTTTAGGATCCTTTATTTAGGTGGATAAAAATTTGATGAAGAAGGAATATGGTGAATCTGTTAGAATCTGTGTGGAAGTAGACCTTAGTGAAGATTTGGGAGAGGAATTGGAATTAATAACAGAGTTTGGGCAATGGAAGTAAAAGATTGAAATGGAGCCCAACTACCCAAGGAATGAGAAGTTGGGTATGGGAGGTGCAGATCAAAATGGGAAAAGAGACATAAAAGTCACAAGTATTAAACCTATGGCTCTGAACTCTATCGAAACCTATAGTATGGAGACGATTGAGGAGGAAAAATGTGAACAAGAAAGGGCAATAGAACCTGAAAAATTATAGGAGGCTTCAATTCTAGAAAAGTCTGGGAAGGAGTATCACACTTGTCCAAATGAGGAGACAACTTTCGAAGGGATACTCAAAGTAGAAGGGGAGGAAAGTCCTAGGGGCAGGGTGATGGAGGAACTAAGCCACACAATAATCCCACTTCCCTTTGATGAGCCAAGGATGAAGGACATTGGGAACTCATCTCATGATGTTGATCCCAAGGATTGGCCCATTGGAATTGGTGCGGAAGATCAAGGGATGAAGGTCCTCCCAAAGGAAACGAGGTTGATAATGGAGGGAATTACTAGTGATCTATTTGGAATCACAAATAGCCAGAGGTTAATTTCGTCAAACATAACTAACAAATCCCAATTGCATCACAATGTGATCAAAGAATGGAAGGAGATGCTTGCTTTGGAACAAGGGGAATGGGTAGCTAAATCCGAAGAGTGGATATTATAGAGGAAGAGAAATTCATTTAAGAGGGGAGAGGACCAAGTTGAGATGTGAAGCTGGGAATAAAACAAAAGGAATTAAAGTGAAAATCTCCAAATTGTGGTAAAGGAAAAAAGAAAGGTAGAAAAACAAACACAAAAAAATTAAATCAAGAAGGGGATACAAAAGGACAATTGAAGATCACTGGGTTGTTGAGATCTAGGAAGAGAAAAACCCTTCTCAAAGAGCCATAAAGATAACCTCTTGGAATGTTAGGGGCTTAAACACCCCTAACAAAAAGCGCTTAGTCAAGTGCTTCATGGAGATGTTGAAATCTAACATTTTCATGATTTAGGAGACTAAGCTAGCAAGAAAAGAGGCAAAGATCTTAAAAAGGTATTTGAAATTTTGGAATATTGAAATGATGGAAGCTGCTGAGGCTTCTAGGGGGCCGATATGTCTCACTGAAAAATAATTGTAGGCAACAAATCATGTATGACATGTAATGTCAGGAGTCTAATGGATAAGATGCAATTCAACTTGATAAATGTTTATGGCCGGCCCGACTTCTTTAGTAGTAAAAAGGAGAACTTGGTAAGAGATAAAGGAGTTCATATCCTAGGTTGTGAATGATATGTGCATAATAGGGGTGGTTTTAATGTAATCCTTCACAGTCAGGATAAGCTTGGGAGTGTGCAAAGAAGGCTATAATCACAAGTAGACTTCAAATCCTTTGCAGACATAAAATCATTAATAGAAATTCCAATAAAGAATGGCTACTTCAATTGGACTCATAGAAGGCTTGGGTATAGCAACATAGCAAAAAAATTGGGTAGGTTTTTTATCAAAGGAAATCTTAACCTATTCCCATTCACAATGGAAAGCATCATCATCCCTTAGGCTTTAATCACTATCCAATCCAGCTAGACATAGTTGGTGATGTCAAACTAGAAAGGCTCCCTTTTAAATTTGAAAAGATGTGGTTACAAGAACCTAACTTCATGGAACTTTTGGTAGAATGGTGTAATGAAGTAGTCTTTGATCCAGAGCCAAAATTTATTGTTTATTAGAAAAGATGAAATATGTGAAGAGTAAATTGAGGGAATGGAACATAGCACACTTCAAAAATATCTTTGATACAAAAGCTAAACTGGAAGAAGAGATCCTTCTCTTCAATGAGGAGGTATTTAGGGATGGAATGGACCAAGAAAAATACATGTAGGAAAAAGACCCTCTTGGGGAAGTATGCAGACATTCTACCTAAGGGGGAAACTTCTAGAGGTAGAAGTTGAGAGAAGTGTGGCTTAAGGAAGGAGACATGAATTCTAAATTCTTTCACAATTCCACCAATATTAGAAAGCAACAAAATAGGATCAATCAACTAAAATTGGAAAATGGATCCATAATAAAAGATCCAAGGATGATAAAGCATGAGGTGATAGAACATTTCAAAAAAATTCTCAATAACTAGAACGACTCAAACTTCAACCACATGAACACCTTAAAACTAGTATCAGAGGAATAAAACAAAGTGTTGTTTGCATCATTTAGGAAGGAGGAAATAAAAGTAGCTCTTTGGCAGTTACATCTGGATAAGGTACCTAGGCTAAATGGTTTCCCAACTTCATTCTTTCAAAAATGTTGGCATATTGTGGGCTAGGAGGTTTGGGAAGAAATTAAGGATTCTAGAAGAAAAGGAAAAACACTGAAATAAATAAATATCACTTTCATAGCCCTAATTCTAAAGAAAGAACTTGTCGGTGCTTTGGAATATTTCCACCCTATCTCGTTGTGCAACACAATTTGCAAAATTCTAGTTGAATTAATGGAAAATAGGCTAAAAAATATCTTACTAGACATCATTACAGAAGAACAAACGAGGTTCATTACAAGAAGATCGATCTTGGATGGGGCCATCATAGCTCAAGAAGTTGTTCATTCGGCCTAAAACACTGGTAAACAACAAATGTTGGTAAAGTTGGATATGAGGAAAGCTTATGATAAGGTTGAATGGAGGTTTCTATTCTACATTTTAAAAGTATTTGGGTTTGATTTGGGCGGGATCAACTGGTTGTTTAGTTTCGTGGCTAGCCCTAGGAGGTTTTC
Source organism: Sequoia sempervirens (assembly GCA_007258455.2). NCBI lineage: Eukaryota > Viridiplantae > Streptophyta > Pinopsida > Cupressales > Cupressaceae > Sequoia > Sequoia sempervirens. The sequence goes on from VDFB02000020.1 coordinate 35,074,532, forward strand.
AATCATAGTCAATGGCTCACTCAAAGGATTTTTTGAGTCATCTCGGGGACTATGACAAGGAGATCCATTATCCCCATTCCTCTTTGTCATCATGGTTGATGCTTTGGGAAGGGCCTTGCATCGTGCTCGTACTAATGGTAAAATTGAAGGCTTCTAAGTCAAAAGCATTCTCAATCCTGTGACCCATCAATAATTTTTCAATGACAATGTTGTTTGGCATGACCAAAAGAAAAGAAGCCTTGGGATTCAAAGAAATCCTAAGACACTAATCAGTAGCCTTTGGTCAAGAAGTGAATGGTAAAAAAATAGAGATATTATTCTTATCAATGCCACCAAGGAAGTAGCAAGAAATTCTTTGAATTCTAAACTTTAAGACTGGAAATTTCCCTAGTTCTTATCTAGGCCTTCCTTTGGCACCTAGTTTGAGGTTAAATAGATTGTGGGAACCATTAATGGAGAGAGTATGAAATAGATTCGCCTCTTGGAAGGGAAAATGGCTCTCTTGGGATGGTCAAATAGTAATGATAAAAGCAACCACAACTACAATTCCTATATACTTAATTATGCCATGTCTTCCATTGACGTGTGATGTGGATTAGAAACTAACAAGCATTTTGAGGAAATTATTCTAGAAAGGATCCTTGGAAAAGGACATATTGGCCTTAATCACTTGGCATAAGGTTTGTAGGCCAAGTGAAGATGGTGGAGTGGGTCTTAAAAACAACTCCTTTAGAATAAGGCATTGGGAGCCAAGTTGGTATGGAGGTTATATAAACAACCTTAGTCAAAATGGGAAAAAAATTGCAAAATAAGTACCTAGAGAGCATGGACCTAACCAATATTTTGACGGCAACAAAAATTCTTGAGGGGTCTAGAATATGCAATTTTATTACCAAATTAGAGCATTACTAAATGACTATCTAACCTAGGATGTTCATAACAGGCAAACGACCCTTTTTGGGAAGACTCATAGGGTGAACATATTCCTTTAGTTAGAATAGACGGATTGCATTAGATAAGGCAAGAGCAAGAAAAAATGTGGGGGGACAAGGTGAGAGATTGCATGTGGAGGTATGTCATGTAGATGGTTTAACAAGGTGGCCTTGGAGGAAATGTGATATTCTAAATATACCTAGTCAAGAGGCCTTGCTTTTGAAAGAGAATTTAAGAAATAGAAGGATAATCCTTCATAATGGGGAAGATAAGTTGGTTTGGAATGGTGCTAACAATGGACAATATAATATAAAATATGGGTATAGACCGTTGGAAGGTAGCACAGGCAAAAAAATATCCCTATTCATCTATGTTAGAATAATCTATGCCTTTCCAAAATTGGGGCATTTACATGGGTTGTTCTTCAAGGTAGGATATTAAATGCAGATCAACTACAAAAGTTTAGTTTTAATAGTCTATCATGATGTCCTCTATGCGAGCGTGTGGGGGACGCTACAAACCACCTTCTCTTAGGCTAAGAATTTGCACAACAATGTTGGAGATGGCTATGCATGAAGCTTGGATGGGTTGGTACCCTACTAAACGACATTCTGAGTTTGGTCAAAGGATGGCCAAACCCAAATAGAAAGGAGAAAATTTCATGTCTTTGGTTGATCAGTCCTTCATTAATATTGTGGGAGATATGAAAAGAATAGAATTGGAGAATATTTCAAGGGAAGGACATGGGGATTTTATCCTTCTTGAATAAAGTAGAAGTGACAATTGTTGAAGTAGTGAATAATTGATCATAGAATTACAATTCAAGCAGCGAATCATGGGTAGAATGGGATAATGAAATTTCAAAATGATGGCATGGTCTAAAGCCTCCAAAGGTGGTTGGGGCGAGTGGTGAGAAAATGGCCAAAGCTAGGGCAGAGGCATGTTGGTCACCCCCCACCCCCGACAAGGTTGGTGCAAATCAAATTTTGATGAAGCGTCAAGATGCAACCTTGGTGCCTCTAGGACCAGTTGCATAATTCATGATTGGGAAGGAAAACTAATCTTCAATGCTTCCATTCCCCTTTAGGATGGAACCAATAATGTGAAAAAGATACAAGCTCTATTATATGGTTTGGAACTATGCCAATAAAAAAAAATATTGAATTTGGAGATAGGAGACTCGAAAATCATAATTAATTCTATTCAGTCAAGATCTATTTAGAATTGGAACCTAAACATTTACCTTACACAAATCTTGGAAAAGATGACTTCGTTAGGAACATTATAGCAAATCAAATGTATTGGGAGGCCAACATAGCAATTGACAGGCTCGCCAACCTAGCATTCGATGGCATCTACATAATTGAACATGACAACTAATCCTCATTTATAAGAACATGCACAAATAATAAAGTAACAACAACAAATAGATTAAAAATAGAGCATAAAATAGTTGTGAAATGTTTGAATAAATTATATTGATCTAACTTGCTTACATACAATCCAGCAACTTACCTCAACACTAGTGTTGTTCACAATGGACAACCTCATATTTATTCTTGGTGCCTCTAAGATCTAGAAACTTCTAATATTCTAGAGAACTCTAAAACTATAATGTTCTTTTCCTTGAATAACTTCTAGTTGATTCTAGCTTCTGGAAGATTCTAGTTCTTCTAGAAACATCTTATCACTTTTCTAGACAATCTTATTCCTTGACATCCCCTCTTAAGATTGGATAGAATATTACAAAAAAGATATAAAGAAGAAGGGAAGATACAAAGGAGAGAGGAACATTATACTAGTATCCCTCCTTAATGTTCACTTCTAACATACCAATTTTTTTCATAATTTCAAAAATTTGGCTTCAATCATACTCTTAGTAAATACATCAACTATTTGTTCTTCACTTGGATAATATTGTAGATTGACAATATTTTCTTGAACAAGATCTCATATGTAGTGAACATCAAGCTCGATATGTTTTATTTTTGCATGAAAAACTAGATTTTTGGCAACCTGTATGGTACTTTGGTTGTCATAGTACAAAGTAGTAGTAGAACAATGGAAAAAACCAAGCTCAAATAGAAGATTTTGAATCCAAACCGCTTCCTTTCCCACTTCTTTTGCTGCTCTATATTCTTCTTCACATGAAGACAATGATGTAGTTTTTTTTTTTTTTCTGCTCCATGTAATAGGACTTGATCCAAGCTGAAAAACATAACTGCTAGTATATTTTTTTTCATCTATATCACGTCCCCAATCTGAATATGTAAATCCAACCAAAGAAATTGAGGACTTATGTCCATAGTGGATGCCATAGTGCATTGCTCCATGAACATACCACAATATCCTTTTCTCAACCAACCAATGACTTTCTTTAGGTTCCTGCATAATCTTGATACTTGATTAACTGCAAAATAAATGTCTAATCTAGAATGAGTTAGGTAAACCAAGCTGCCCACAATTTGTTTGTATAAAGTAGCATCTACCCTCTTAGAATTACATTCTTTAGTAAGCTTTATTCTAGACTAAAAGGGAGTAGAAACTGGCTTGCATTCTAGCATGTTAAACTTTTATAAAATATCCAAAGCATATTTTGATTGGCAAAGGAACATTCCATCATGTAGCTTGCAAAATTGTAAACCAAGAAAATAGTTTAATTCTCCCAAATCACTCATATGAAATGCCCTTTTAAGTTTTAGTTTTAAATCATTTATCATCCCAATATTTGGTCCAACAATGAGTAAATCATCTACATAAACTGCAACAAGAATAATATCATCTTGGACTTTCTTCACATAAATATTTGGATTAGATCTACACCTTTTAAATCTATGAAGTTGAAAGTATTTGTCTATCTTTTCATTTCATGCTCTTTGTACTTTAGACAATAAAGAAATTTCTACAAACAAGGTGAGGACATTGTTCATCTACAAAACTAGGTGGTTGATTCATGTATATTTCTTCAGCTAAATCTCCATTTAAGAAATCATTTTTAACATCCATTTGATGAGCATGCCATCCAAGACTAGCTGCCAAAGAAAGAATAATGCTAATTTGTGTATTTTGATGACATGAGGAAATGTTTCTTCATAATCAACACCTTCCTTTTGATTGAATCCCTTAGCAACCAATCTAGCTTTGTATTTTTCTATGGCTCTGTGAGTATGTTAGCTCAGCTGACCAAGTACAACAGAATTCAACTAATTAAACAAGATATTGATCAATTAAAGGCCATACTTCAATGAAATTAGTAAACAACACTAAGAAAGGTTCAATTCCAAAAGAATTAGAACAAAATTCAGGCAAATGAACCTAGTTAATGGTGAAAACCTGCAATCCCATTGTGGATTGAGTGCAAACTTGGAGTGGTATGGATGTGGATTGCTCAAATTTTCCTAATCCATGTCGATGCAAAAGCTTTGGGTTGATGAATGAGGATGATTCACAAAGTTCTCAAATTTCTCAAGGGTGAGTAATGAATTCAAAAGAGTAAGGGCACAATAATGTTTGTGAATCCTTTTTCATGTAAAAAGGACTGGTATTTATAGATTTTTGAAACATTGATCAATGGTGATGATTTAAAATGCTAATTAATGAAGGAAATTGAATTAAGGATATGAGTGTGGATCAAGAAATAGATCAAGGGTCAATAATCCTTGAAGGCATGGATCAAAGATTTAATCAAGGGTCCATAATCCATGAGGATTCAACAAATCCCTTAATTTTAGGAAATATGTTGGAGATGTTATTCATGTGGAGGGGAGAATTAGAATTTTAAAAGAGAATATTCTTTGTGCAAGTTGGAGGATTGGAGGAATAATTAGTTAATTAAAACAATTTAGGAAAATCATTTAATTGTGCAAGTTAGAAGAATTAGGATCTTAAATAATTGTGAATTATTTAATCAAGGAGGGAATTTATGACATTTAATTAAATAATTTGACATTATTTAATCAAAAGAGGAGAAATTAATATGAAGGTGATGAATTGATCAAATAAAACTAATTATTCAATTAATAGAAGAAAAAGGTGAATTTAACTAAGTAATTGGACATTATTTAATTAAATGGATGAAATAGGCGAAATTATGAAAGAAATGGTGTTAGTAAGTGAAATCAAAGTGTACAATATACTCATGACATTTTGAGGTGTCTACAGGCTCCATTAGATTTGAATTTTGGTTTGTAAACCCATTTGTGCACCAATAGCATTCTTACCTTTCAGAAGGGGAATAAGTTCCCAAGTTTTATTCTTTAGTAATGGATCATATTCCTCTTTCATGGCTTGCTCCCATTCTTTCTTCCCTCTAGCATGCTCATATGAGATTGGGTTATTTATTTGTAAGAAATTTTCCATGAGGGCACTGGCATTCCTTCCTTGGAGATTTGGGCTTTGTCTAGATATATCTCTTCAATACTCTTTGCCTTCTGTCTAACTAGAAGTTCTTCTTCATCACTAACATTAGTTATATTGTCTTTAGTATTAGTTATCTTATCATGCTCGTTAATAGAGTTTCCATTTCTTTGTAAAATATCTAAAATGTGGAAATCATTTGTGGTAGTAAGTTGTGAATGATCATCAAAATTTGCATCAAGTTTCTAATAAAGATCTTTTTGTTTCCAAATCATTCAATTTGTAAGACTTTGAATCTTTACTATAGCCCATAAACACACATTTATGACTTTTTGGTTCTGGCTTTTTCCTATTTTCTTCAGGGATGTGAGCCCAATCAATACACCCAAATACTTTAAAATACTCAATGTGAGGCTTTCTTCCACTCCATGCTTCTTTAGGAGTGACATTTGTGTGGGCTTTGGTAGGAATTCTATTCACAATATGTGCAACACAAGAGACAACTAATCCCCAAAATTTATTATGTAAACTTTTAAAATGCAACATACAATGTGCCATTTCCAAAAGAGTTCTATTGATCTGTTCAACTATTTTTTTTTAGGGGTATATGGAATGGTTCTTTGTACCTTAATGCCATATTTTTCATAAAATGATTGAAATGCATAATTGCAATATTCACCCCCATTGTCTATCCTCAGGCAATTAATTTTTTTTCCACTTTGGTTTTCAACTAATTCCTTAAACCTTTGAAATACCTCAAATACTTCACTTTTTATTTCAAGAAAATAAACCCATACTCGTCTACTATAATCATTAGTAAAAGTGAGAAGGTACTTGACACCTGAGATGGAAGGATATCTTAGTTCACATAAATCACTATGAATGAGTTGTAGTGGATGATTGTCTCTCCATGCTTTGCCTAAGTCAAAAGGATCTTGATGGTGTTTACCTAACACACATCCTTCACATACGCTTTCAGATGTTGAGATCTTTGTTAATCCTCTAACCATATTCATTCTAACTATGTCTTGTAATTTTCTATAATTTGTATGTCCAAGTCTAGCATTCCATAGTTTTGACATATAATCACTTTGAGCAACAAAAGCATGGGAGTCATCAACAAATCCAATAAATTTAAAGACTTTCTTTATGGTCAATGAACTACCAATAGCAACTTGATTAGTAGTGACAAAAAACTCACATCCAACTTGAGTAATTCTATATACTAAAATAATATTCACCCCAATCCTTCAACTAGTAAAACATTTTTCAAAGTTCCATTTGTTACACTAACAATCCTCATTCCTATAACTGATAGTTTCATTTTATTGCCAATAGTGATTTCTTGATCTAAATTTTCTCCTTCATGAAAATCAATAAATAAAGATCTATCTCCAATCATGTGAAAAGGTTCTCCTAAATCTAGAATCCATTATTTATTATAATTTGAAGCAAACTATCCTCCCTTTAATCTAGATTTATTTTTGGGTTCAAAAGTTACCTCTAGACTTGATTTTATTTGCCTGGAGATGACTACAAAACTTTTTTTATGTCTTTCCTTCCTTATACCATTCTTGCTTAGGCTTGTATAGTTGTTTTTATTTGTTCCTCTTCAAACATATTTTTTCCATATGATTCTCACCTTCATAATACCTACAAATAATGGGTTTTCTTTCTAACTACTTTTCTACACCTTCATTTATAGAAAATTGGTTAGAACCATCATTATATCGAAATTTATTATATCCTTTCCAATTCTTCTTTCCATCAACATATCCAGGAAATGATTTACCATTAGCTACATATGCATGATTCTTCTTAATATAACCTTCTTTAATAAGCTAAGCCTCTTCATCTAAAACCGACTTACAAAATTGATCAAAAGTTTGTTGGGGGGTATTAGGATTTAATTGAATAACCCTTTTACTTGGTTCTTTAAATACCTTGTAAGGTTGGGGAAGCTTACTTTCAATCATTGCAACCAACTTAGAATCCTTTATTGCATATTCAACACCTATTTTCTTCGGTTGGGGATTTAAATATGTAACCTCATTAAAGTAATCAACCATTTTTCAAAATTGGTTGGGCCTATGTTCACAAAATTGTCTTCTATGTTGAACACATTAGCAATATTTGCATCTTAATAATCTTTTTCTAAATTTTTCCATAGTTCTATTGGACTATCAACATCAAAAAACCTTCTATATTGAGATTGGGGCTGAAGGCCTTGCCAATAATTCCTCTAGCTTGCTTCAACTTGCATTTCCATAACTCCTTTTCTTTCTTTTGTTGAGGTTATCCAATATCTTTATCCACTATACTCCATAGAGCTTTTTCTCTCAAAGCATTCTTAACTGCAATCTTCCAATCTACAAAACCACTTCCATCAAAGATTGACATACTTTCATTTGTAGAGCCCATGTTAGAAAAAATAGCCCTTAAACAAGTAGATTAAACCACTTCAAATATTATTTTGCTAAACAAGTATCAATCCAACAATATCTTAACCCTGTTAGAAGATTTCTAGCTCTAATACCATGTAAGAATAGGCCCAAATAATAAAATAACAACACGACAAAAATAGAGCATAAAATAGTTGTGAAATGGCTAAAGAAATTAATAAATTATATTGATCTAACTTACTTACATACAATCCAATAGCATCCACACAAGAGGATTTGAACTTAATGGATCAAAAAACCAAGGGTCTGATAAGACTTTGTTTGGCTAATTATGTGCTCCTAAATGTCTATGAGGAGAAGAATGTAGCTAGTCTTTGGAAAAAGCTTGGTGATATTTATCTAGGGAAATCCTTGGTAAATAAGTTATTCCTAACAAATAAACTGTATTCTTTGAGGATGGAGGAAGGAGGATTAGTTTTTGACCACTTGAATGCATTTAATATGTGAGTGACTCAATTGGGCTCGATTGGTGTGAAAATTAAAGACGAGGACCATTGCATGTTTCTACTATGTTCTTTGCTAGACTAGTGGGACCACTTGCTTATGGCTATTGGAAGCACAACCACCACCTTCAAGATGGAAGATGTGGTTGCTTTATTGTTGTCTGGAAAAATATGAAGTCTTTTGAGCTGGCAAAGGAGGCCCTATCTATTCAAGGTAGATTGAAGGAGAGAGGCAAGAAAAAGGGAAAGAAGTCTAAGTCCAAGTCTCCAAGGAGATCTAAATCTCTTGGTAAAAAGTCCAAGGCTAAATTTTGGAATTGTGGGAAATTTGAGCATTTTAGGAAATACTACAAAGAGGAGAAAAAGAAGAAAAGTGATAAATTTGATTATGAATCCTCATATGAAGATGAAGATGCATTTGTTGCAACCTTGGAAATGCATGCATCAAAATATGTGTGGCTGATTGACTTGGGTGCTTCTTTCTACATGACCTCTCACAAAGGTTGGTTATCTAAGTGTGAAGAGTACAATGGTAGGAAGGTGTATTTGGGTGATGATTTTCACCTAAAGATTTTTGGTTGTGGAAAAGTCAAGTTTTGATTCCTTGGTGGCAGAGTGAGGGGAATTGATGGTGTTTTGCACATCCCTGGTTTGGCATGAAACCTACTCTCATTGATTAAGTTGGATGATGTGGGAGTACAGGTTGTTTTCTCAAGTAGGGAATGCAAGATGACCAAAGGTCCTATGGTGCTTGCTAAGGGTGTTCAAATTGGCACCTTTTATAAGTTGGATGCATGCATGGTTCAATGTAATATTAATTTTGTGAAGTCCAAGAAAAGGGCTTTGGACTCTTCATCCTCACCTTCAGATCAAGCAAAGAAGAATATTGTGTTGTCTACATCTGGTGGTTGTGCTTTCTAGGTTTCTAAGGGTGCCAATGCTTTGGAGATGAAGCTCCTAGTTGAGAAAATAATGTTGTGGCACCAAAGGCTTGGCCACATTGGTGAGAAGGGTCTTAGAGCCTTGGAAAGTAAGAGCCTTGTTGAAGGCCTTGATGATTGTAATCTTGAGTTTTATTTTTGTGAACATTGTGTATATGGAAAATAAAATCATGTTTCTTTTTATTCTAGTTCTCATAAATCTTCTAGGATTTTAGATTATGTGCATTTTGATTTGTTTGGTCCTGTTAATGTTCCTTCATTATCTAGATCTATGTACTTTGTCTCTTTCATAGTTGACTATTCTAGAAGGACATTTGTGTATTTCCTCAAAATTAAATCTAAAGTTTTCAATCAATTTAAGGAGTTTAAATATTTGGTTGAAATCCATAATGGTAGGAAAATAAAATAATTGAGGACAAATAATAGTGGTGATTTTTATTTCATATAATTTGGTTGGCTCTATAAATACCATGGGATCGAGAGGCACAATACAACTCCATACACCCCAAAAAAAAATGGAGTTGTATAGAGGATGAACAAAACATTGATGGAGAGGGCTAGGAGTATGTTGAGTGGTTTTGGCGTTGAATAAAAGTTTTGGATTGAAGTTGTAGCTATTGCATGTTACTTGAGATCTCTTACTTTGACTCTTGTCGAAAAGACACCTATTGAGGCATGGTCTTGAAAGAATCCCTCGATGAGACATCTCAAAGTCTTTGGTTATGAGGCATATGCTCATTTTCCTAATGTGAAGAGTGTTGAATGAACAAGACAATTGAGAGGGGGGATGAATTAATTGTTGAAAATTAAAACATCAAAACCATCAATAGTAATCAAATCCACATGCATTCATTAAACCCTTATTATGTTAAAGTGATTAAACATGAAATGCAAATAACTAAAACTAAAATTTAGCAACACCACACACAAGAGAACACCAGATTTACATGGAAAACCCAATGAGGGAAAAACCATGGTGAGGATTAGCTTACTATATAATTAATTGCAAAACCAGAACAATGGCTCACTTCCAAAATAGAACACATTGTCCAAAAAGGCTCACAAATAGGGCTCACTGCCATAGAAAGAACACAAGAAGATAGAAGAGAAATGTTAACATAGAGAGCAACTTCTCAATGCAACAAGGAGTCCACCACAAATACTCCAACATTTTTTCAATCTTGCATGAAAGATTTCAGACACCTTCATCTCACTGCCTTCAGGAATCCAACACTTTGAATTTCGCACTACTCTGCTCAAATTTGCATCACACAACATTCACATTGATCTTGTATCTATCATGTCTCTCTCTTTCATCTCACAACAACATTACTCTTATTTATATCAATCTCAACCTCAAAAACCTTCTCCAAGGTCAAAAACTATTCGTTACACTTACAAATTCAAATTAGGTCGGCACCTAAACATTCACACAGTAGATAGGAATGAAGGTGACCCATATAAATCCTTAATTAGAACCCAAATAAATCCTAACACATCTCAATATGCTTTCATAAGCCTCACATGCAGTGTTAACACAAGGTCGGCCAATACTCGTGCTAAACACCATAAACATTAAGTGCACACTTCCTTAAATCAATCCAAAACTTTCAGACAACAAAATTCACTGGAACATGATTTGGAATAATCTTCGAACCACCTGAGATCCATCAAAAAATTCATCCAAACTTGCATCATATAAATACTTCAGCTTAGAACAACTGGTAAACCTTATTCACACATTTACATATGAAACACACAATGTACTATACCAAATCAAGTGAAACCTTGAATTCTAAAAGATACCAAAATTATAAGAAATTTCCCAAATCTGCACAACCTGAAGCCAAACTGAGGAGAAACGCAAAGAAAATGTATTTCTCCCAAGCCATAAAAAATATCACTGAAAAACTGGTTCACACACTAGTGAAATATCTCACATTGTACAATGATCCAAAAACCCAAATTTTGAATATAGCAACTATTGACAACCTTGAACAGCATGTTAGATCCGCATAGGAATATAATTAACACAAAAGAAATGTGAAGCACATCCCATAAAATATTTTGAACACTTGTACAACGCTGTTTTCACTGTTTATCAAATTCTCTCAAAAGCACTTGGAAACCAAGTAATAGAGATGCAACGCCCCACCACGCAACCCCAAAGGAGACTATTACAACTAACATTTATGGCACATTTTTTTAAAGTAACTAACATGTAACATAAGATAAACATACAACATTTGAAAAGAAACTATACATGTACAACATATGACAAAGTCCCTTGGGGTTACATGACTACATTACTTTTCAAGTCATTACCATTACACGAAAGATACCAGTTCATCCATAAGAATATAACATGATTATGAACAATACATTAATAACATGAAGATACATTACTCAAGGATTACAATAGTACTTCCCAACATGTACAGGAATAGTATGATAGTATGGAATGATACAATGATATGTTAAAGTACAAATCATGAAGACTGGTTCCAATACTAGAATATCTCCAGTGTCACAGTAGCTGGCTTCAACATTGCACAACTCGATCAACGGTTGGGGACCCAACGGGGTGCATAGCATGTTCCACCCAACCACGTGGACCCGAAGGCCCACCCCCTGTGCTAGGAGAAATCAAGAAGGACCTCAACGAATACCATCAAATGAAAAAAGGATTACAAGATTTCACAACGAGAACAACATTAACGCACGATAAAATTCATTACAAGAAATAACCAATCCAAGATGTAACCAACATAACCAAGCATCAATGAACACATGACAACATCTGCTTCTAGAGGCTCAAGAACAACAAGAGGGTCACAAAAGCATACAAGGTTGTTAAAGGGTGGAGTGTCATCACATAATTGGTCATAGGTTATCCAGGTAGATCTTCCTAAGCCCCGACCCCCATCCTGGGTTATCCTAGTAGCCTCTACTGATCTTTGGCCCCTCATGCCAACTTATGTGGAATCAACATACCTCTTGTGGAGACGAGGCAGTTGGTTTTTCCATTCTAGACCTTCTCACTCATCCCAAGCCTAAACGAGCACTTGGGCCCATGAGTGAGGCAACATTATCTGAATTAATGTGTGGATACTACCCAACCCCACCTAATTTAATAAATTAAGTTATCACTTGTTTACACAACTTCCACATGGGTTATCCAGGTGCCCCTTTGTGCGTCGGCCCCCATTGGAAGACACTCCCCCAACTAACAACAATAACTCAATATCACAAACAACAAGCCAACTTGTACAAAGAACCAAATCCAACAAAATAATAGCATCAAGTGAGGCATGTACCATCTCACGCTAGAACTTCAGAGAAATGAAAACCACATTCAAGTGCAAGGATCAAACCACATAAACTAAACCAAGTGTAAGATCAACCATCATCAAAGTAACAGAATCATATAACCACTTGCTTTCAGGTGAAACAACATAAAACTCAAATAAATACTTCAGACTTGATATGGGTTATCCAAGGCAGATCCTCCTAGGTCATCGGCCCCCATACCAACTTTTGCAAGTAAAAATAACATATCCCCTCCATCCTCTGGAATCCCAAGAAGAACGACTACCCAAGAAATCACATACGAGGGCAAGTCAAGAAAATACGAGTTTCCCAAAAAAATTCCAACACAAATTTAAAGAATAAAATCCCCTCAAAACCAAGATTAACTCAAGAGGAAGTCACATCAAAACAGAACCATCAAAATTATCCTTTAATCCAACACTAACAGGCAGTCACAACAACAACTTAGCTAGATAAAGTAAGAGTAGTAAATGTCAAAGATTCAACTCAAGCCATGTATTAAGAAATCATCATTTTTGATAGATTATCCCATTTCTCCAATTAACTAAAATAATTCATTATCCATATACAACTAGAACAATTTCCTTTTCATTTCTAATTATTTCCAACACACTAACTACGTCCTCACATATCTACAAGATTGAATTATTCTTTTCTAACCCCAAACATAAGTAAGCATGTATATAACCCAAACATTTATCTACAAAACAATAATACCCTCCTTAAATATATATGAATACATATCTAATTTATATCATAGCAAACACACAATGTATATATATATATCTATCTAGTAACTCTACATTATTACAATTATAGAATTTTTTAATTCAATTATCAAATTTCAATGAAGCGATGGGTAATGTAACTTGAATTCCTAAAAGTCACGGCTCACCAATTGAATGCATACATTACACTTATAAGATTATATATATATATAATATTGGAATCTAAAATTTCATTCAACTTGCAAGGCGTCAGTTATGGAAATAAAGTATTTTAGATTAAGTTCAAGTAAACGGAAGGAGAATATGACATGAGGATTCATGAGTTAAGAGTTTGAATATAGACTCGTCAATTGAGGAAAGCTTCACAAGATTAAAGGTGGAAATTTCAAAACTAAAGTTAATCAAGGAAAAGAATATATCACCTCACTAGTGTTGAATACATTTTAATGGAAGGAAAAGGAGAACGATCCAGACGGGTCAATCAACAAGATCTCAAAAGACTAATTTCAATCCGCAATTAATGAGTCAACAAGTATAAAGTAGTGAGTGACAACATCCCAACGAAATCTTCACAATCAATTTCGAAACAAAAAACCACCAAGCACCCAAGGGAGACCTCTATTCTCTCCTCTCAAGATACCCCTTGAATATGCTAAACATGAACTCAAACCAAAGATTTTACATGAAAATCTCTTGATCAAATTAAAGAAGGCTTCATAACGATATACTAAGACTACTCAAACAAAACCAACTTAACCAACTTACAAAGTCAAAATCTTCCCAAGAACCAAATGGTTCAAGCGAGCTTCCTCCCAAAATGATATCTCATAACCATCGTAATACCAAAATCCACCATAATAGTCAAAATTCAATGGATAGATTGTGCGTTCTCAATAACGTGTGTGGAGCCTTCCTAAGATCGATGTCTATTCAGTAGGGTAATGCTTTATATTCACTACTAATTTGTATATCAATGGTTACAACTTGGCTACATTACAAACGATCTACTAAGCTATACTTTCCAATACAGCTATTTTTATTAAAGGACCTTTAAACAATAAATGAAATTATGTTATAACCTCCATCAAAACTAATGGGGATGACTCTCTTTATACAAAAGGGTGGATAACTTAAAGGGTCTAAAACAACTATTGAATTTCATGCTATATCAACTAAATCTCATCAAGGTAGGTATTTCTAGAATATAAGCATAATTACACAACATAAGTATTATCGAGCCACGAGGTGTATATCTCATTAAAAATTAAGGTAGATGTTACTTGAATTGAGAGATTGATTATTTTGTCCATTTCTCTATCGTTTCTAGCTTGGCTAGATAATATATACTAACAACTTTTCCTATTAAAAATTTATGGACATCCTCACTCGTTGCTTAAGATAAAGGTCATAACGTGTCATTACTCACGATTTCCTACTATCATACCATAAATTTAATGGAACAAGCTACTAATTTAGTAAATCTCCATACGTTTTGCATTGATCCTTAATTAGTTTTATCCTACTATGTAGTAATAAAGTCATAATTATCTAAATTCCAATTTCATAGCTCTTTATTAGGAAATTAAGAATCTTACATGAACAATATATTAACCTTGGCACAACTTAATTTGGAACCTAATTCACTACAATATTCATTTTATTCTTTTGCAATTAGACAAGTCTTTGAACAGGTTAGTTTACCTTCCTATAGCAGTCAATGTTAACATACTTGTAAAAATCTCAAAAACAAACCAAACTCAGTTTCAATTCAGAGATACTTCACATGTGATAGTGATCATTACACTAAAGTTTACCCTGTATGAAAATGGTGATGTTTTCATCTCTGAGAAGAGGTTAAACATTTAGAACATAAGCTATGACAATTTCTCCATACTCGAATTCAAGCTGGAAAATACGTGATATATGAAGTGGATGATTTATTTGGAACTAGGAAGAAGTCAAAGTTATTATATCCTAATCATTTGATCAAATTGAAGAAAATGTAGGTCAAATTTTGTGACCTTTCTCTATCATATTCACTGTCTGCGTTGAAATGGATCTTCCCATAGGGTGTGAACATCCATCCATCAGCATGAATGATAGAGGAATTCTGTTAGATGTAGAGGTTGCATTTACTCATGCGGACATATATGCAAACGGAAGTATACACAAAGCAGGTGATCTGTTTGAAAAAATGCCTCAAAGAATTGTATGAGAGTGCAGAGGCAGAGACAAGGCGTGCGGGTTGCTTGATAGGATTCCTCAAAGAAACGTGGTCTTTTGGATTGTCATAGTCGAAGGTTAAGCACAGAATGGATTAGTAACAGATCATTGTATGCTAATCATTACTATTTTTTTGTAGTTGAAGGCAAGTCATTGTAAATACAAACTATGGAGCCCGATGAAAGACACTAAATGCAAGAGTTGGACAGTAGAAGATTATCATTTGATAACATGCATGATGGTTGGCGATAAAATCATCCATTGGTCTTGCATGGGGTAAAACGATCAGAATCATCTTGGACTACTTTCTTGCCTGAATGATTCTTATGGTTTGTCCCATATATGGCAGGGTCGTTGCCTCGAATGAGATAGATGTTTTATTGGGAATAATAGTTCATGGGTTGATGCCCAAATATAGGCATTCAAGCCAACAACTCACATGCATAGCGATAGAATAATATCATAGGGTTAAAGGGTAGGTAATTTCGTCCTCAAATCATGGCTAACGGGGAAGATTTCACAGATTAGGACTAAATCCAGAGCCACAGATACTCAAAACATTATACAAACAAAAGTTATATCAAAGCATTTGACACTCTATATGCCTGAATCGATACACATAAAGGAAAATAAAACATTCACTGTAATGATAGAAACATCACGGAAAAGCTTGAGAATACCTCTTGGTCTGCTAGTTGTTTGTTTTTGCCTGAATCTAAAAGGGAACAACTACCCCCTTCTTTCGTGTCTTCCTCCTCTTATGTTTCCCTCGATCTTCTCCATATACGTTCCATTTTCTCCTTTGAATAATCTCCACCCTTGCCTTTATGTGAGAACAAGGAGACCTATTTGACATAAGGTCTGAAAGAAATGTTCTTAGGGGTACCATCATTGCAGGATATGCAGAATAATAGAAAGGGATCTGTTTTCTAAGGATCTAAGAAAATGTAATGGTAGGTGAAAACTGAATTCCACAGTCCACTTAATTTCTTTCCAGGCAATGTTGGAGAAGAATCAACGATGAAACAACAGAGTAACCGTAGAAGTACAATCAACATTACACTGTAGAGATAGTGCCAATCCTCTCTTGCTCTTCCCGAGATGATATCAGAGCAATTATTAGAGAAATATCAAGATGTTCCCAGTAAGTGCATCTACCTGCCTCCCCCTTTAGCGCGGTTCCTAAATAGTTACATGCGGTGACTATATTAAGATTGTCACATAAATGCATTCTTTAAAACTTCCCTTGAAAGACCGATTCTCCACTTTCTCAGACATGCAACCGTTACACGCAAGTAATATAAAATTTATTTACTTTTATTACCTTATTGCTATTATTACTTATTTATTTTATATGTTACTAGCAAACATCATTATAAAGCCATTAATTTCAAACACTCTCCAAAACACAATTATTCAAATGTTATAAAAGGGAAAATCATGGAGAGCATTACAAGAGACATCATCTCAGCTCATTACTTCTTTCCAACTCATCTCCAAACACTGTAACATAAAGATAGCTTCATGTACTCACAACACTTCCTCAATATCTCAACTACACATGCACAACCTGCAACAACCTGTTTTCCTCTTTTTCACAATTTTCTCAATATCCTCGACAACTTCATCATGCAACAAACTTCCTTAACACATAGTTGACATCAATGACAACACCAACTGATAGACATCTTTTTGACATCAATGTCATACTTACAATAATATACCCCTTTTTCATTGATAGAAACACAATATGTGAAAAAACATCAAAGACAACATAACAACTCTAAACACATTTTCTTTCTTTTCTCCCCCTGAATAGATCAACTTTTTCACATGATACTTTCTACCCCTTTGACATCAATGGAAAATGAATTTTTTTTGTATTATTCTCCCCCTTTGACACTAAACCAAGATACTTTCTTTGAATACTCCTCCTTAGGAGTAGACCCAACCAAATTAGCAACTCTACACAATGACAACGCATGACACTACCTACTCCCCCTGAGAGGTAGCCACCAACATCGGTCTAGAAAAGAGATAGATCCATGGATCCACTGGACTAATGCATATCCATATGCATCTAGTTTAGAGAAGGAGGGGAAATAACCCCCAACTTCTATCGAAGATACTCAATAGTATCCTTAGGAAGAGCCTAATAAATATGTCAGCAATCTGATCCTTTGTAGGTACATACTCAAGCTTTACCTCATTTTCCATAACCTTCTCTCCTAGAAAGTGATACTTGATAGATATATGTTTTTTCCTTGAATGCATCATTGGATTATTTGAAATGTTAATTACACTTGTATTATCACAAAAGATAGAAATAGGCTCATCATACACTACTCTGGTATCCTTCAATGTTTGTCTCATCCACAAAACTTGTGTACAACATGATGTGGTTGTAATATTCTCAGCCTCTGTAGTGGATAGGGAAACTGAGTCTTGCTTCATACTTATCCATGACACCAATCTACATCCAAGAAAGAATGCACTGCCACTTATACTTTTCCTATCATCAACACAACCAATCCAATTTGCATATGTATAAGCATTTAATATTAAATAAGTATCCTTAGGATACCACAAGCCATAATTTAGAGTGTCTCTTAAATATCTGAATATCCTCTTCATTGCTCCAACATGTGTTTCTTTAGGTTCTTGAAATCTAGCCACAAGACAAACTGCATGCATGATATCCAGTCTAGTAGCAGGATATAGCAATCCACCAATCGTAGATCTATATTTTCTCTAATTAGCGTTAGGTGAATCATCATCTTTGCTCAACTTGCAACTAGTCACCATATGAGTGCATACTAGTTTGGAATCTTCTATTCCAAACTTCTTCAACATCTCTTTGATGTACTTAGACTATGAAATGAAAATCCCTTTATCTGTTTGATTGATTTGTAACACAAGGAAGAAATTCATCTCCCCAAATATTGACATTTAAAAATCTTTTTGCATCTCTTCAACAAATTTCTCACACATAGCTTCATTTCCACCAAAGATGATATCATCCACATATACAACCACTATCAACATCTTGTCTTCCTCAATTTTGAAGTAAAGATTATTATTTGTGGTGCCTTTATTGAAACCTTGTTGTATCAAATATATGTCCTATCTTGCATACCAAGCTCTAGGAGCTTGCTTCATCAATATAATGTATTCTTCAATTTACACACCATATCTAGTTGATCTGTCATCTGAAATCCTTCTAGTCATTCCATGTAAACCTCTTCTTCCAATTCACCATTCAGGAAAGTATACTTCACATCCATCTAATAAACTTTAAAGTCCTTATGTGCTACAAATGCCAAAAAAAAATTTGATAGCTTCCATCGAGGAAAATGTCTCCTCAAAGTATATTCCTTCCACTTGTGAGTAACCCTTAAACACAAGTCTTGCTTTATTTCCTACTACTTCTCCATTCTCATTCAACTTATTTTTGAATACGCACTTAGTTCCAATTATGTTCTTGCTTGCTGGTCTAAGAACCAATTCCCAAGTTTGATTTTTCTCAATATGCATAAGTTCTTCCATTTCCTTCAAACAATGTTCATCTTTGCATGCCTCACTCACTATTTTAGGTTCAAATTTAGAAAGTAAACACATATTTACCTTAGCTTTAGTAGCTCTACTTCTTTTCAATACTCCTTTCCTCTTGTCTCCAATGATTTAGTCTTTAGAATGATTCTTTTGCACATACTTAGGGGTCTTAGGGGTCTTCTCTAGAGCTTATTCCTCTTCATTCTGCACTTCTTTTTCATCAACTTCTTCTTCTTCTTCTTCTCTACAATCAAGTTAATCTAACACATAACCCTCTACTACAATTAAATTCTGCAAGTTTTCATCAACCTTAACTTTTGCACTTTCAACAATCTTTCTCAACCTTTTGTTGTAACATCTATAAGCTTTTCTTTTAATATAATATCCAAGGAAGATACCTTCATCAGACTTTGCATCAAACTTTCCTAAGTTTTCTTCATCTCTCTTGATATAACAATTGCTTCCAAGTGCTCTAAAGTACTTCATAGTAGGAATTCTTCCATACCATAACTCATAGGAAGTCTTTGTGTTGTTAGCTTTGTCTTGAACACTGCTATGTAAATAATTGTATGAATTTATTTTCTCTAGTAGACTTTCAGTAGATTTGGTTCTTTCATCATAGTCTTAGTAGCTTCTTGAATAGTCCTATTTTTCCTCTCAACCACTCAATTATGTTGAGGAGTTCTAGGGGCAGATAAGTGCCTGTTTATTCCATGAACTTCACAAAACATGCTAAACTCATTGGAGGTGAATTCTCCACCTCTGCCAGACCTCAAACATTTTATTTTCACATTCATTTCATTCTCAACCATAGCTTTAAATGCCTTGAATCTATCTAATGCATCAATTTTTTCTCTAAGAAAAGTAACCCATGTCATTCTAGAGTAATCATCAATCAAAAGCATGAAATACTTATCACCTTGAAGAATTATCACCCTTGTAGGACCACAGAGATTTGTATGTATTAATTCTAGTAGTCCAGTAGCAGATTGTTCCTTTCCTTTGAAACTACTCCTTACTTGTTTCCAGACCGACAATTCTTGCAAATTATAGCATTGATAGGCTTTGTGATTCTTGGTAAATCTCTCAATGCATGTACTGAACTAATTCTCACCAAATTATCAAAATTCGTATGATACATCCTTTGGTGCCATAACCAACTATCATTAATCTGATACATAAATCAATGACCATCAACAAACTCAAGTTGATGGATGTTTCCATCAGTCCTTTTACCAACAACAATCATAGTTCCAGACCCTTTTCTAATCTCACATGTTTCATCCTTAAACACAAGATTATATCCTTTGCTACACATTTGTCCAACACTCAAAATATTATGCCTTAAGCCCTTAACATAGTAAACATCATCAGTATTATGCTTGCAATCAAAACTAATTGAACTAATTCCATAAATCTTAGCTCCTAAATCATCTCCAAATTTAACTAATCCTCCATCATACTTTTCAAGTTTAACAAACTTACTTTTGTCTCCTATCATGTGATTAGAGTAGCCATTGTCAAAAACCTAGTTATTCATGTCTTCATTAACATGAAAAGTAGATACCAAAGTACCTTCAATCTTATCCTTCTTCTTTGGAATACTTTCCTTCACACAACTTTCAGAGTTAGCAAAACTAGATTCTTCTTTTATAGCCAAGAAAAAGCATTCATTATCATCAAAATCTCCATAATTAGATTCATCATCAAAAATACCAGCATCTTCTTTGACATAGTAAGCTCTTTTGATCATCTTTCCTTTAATCTCCTTACTCTTATTGTTCACAGTTTTGTTTGGACATCTAGAAGCATAATGACCTACATTTCCACAACTAAAACATTTGAAAGGTAGTTTACCTTTGTACTTACCAGTTCCCTTTTTCATCCTTATAAAGTTAGCTTCCACATTATTAAGATCATCTCCATATGAATCTTCAATCTTTTTTTATTTTCCAACCTTAAAAGCAATCACCACTTTTGTACCATTTTTCAAACCAATCTTTCTCATTTCAAATGAAGTTAGTGTACCAATCAACTGATCTTTAGAATAAGTATTAAAATTTTCAATTTCATCAATAGCAGATACCTTTTCACTGTATGAATTAGGAAGAGTTCTGAGAACTTTCTTTACCACCCTAGGTTCTTTAACTAGTGCACCAATAACTCTCATAGCACTTACTAGTTCATCAACTCTCTGCATGTAGGTTGAAATTGTTTCATCTTCAGACATTCGTATAGTCTTAAATTGTGCCTTCATATTCTGCAACTTCGCTTGTTTAACCTTGTCATCTAATGCATAAATACTCTCAAGCTTATCCCAAACTTCTTTAGCAGTCTTAAGATTCATAACTTTAACCAATTCAAAATTTGAAAGACTATTCATCATAATAAATCTTTCCTTACCATTTATTTCATATGCATTGATCTCATCACTTGTTCTTGGACCATTTAGAGGTGCAACATATTGATTCTTTATTACCTTTTCAATTTCAAATCCATGAGCTAATAGATACCCTTCCATCTTTGTCTTCCATAATGCATAGTATGCTCCATCAAATCTAGGGCAATCAATTTGATTCGCCATCCCAAATCTACCTCAAGTGGTCAAGCTCTTCACCAAGGAACCTTGCTCTTATACCAATTGTTGAATGAACAAGACAACCAAGGGGAGGGGGGGTGAATTAGTTGTATCAAATTAAAACATCAAAACCCTCAATAGTAATTAGATCCACATGCATTCATTAAACCCTTATTCTATTAAAGTGATTAAACATGAAATGAAGATAACAAAAACAAAAATAAAAATACCATACACAAGAGAACACCACCAAATTTATGTGGAAAACCCAATGAGGGAAAAACCACAGTGAGAATTAGCTCACAATATAAGTAATTACAAAACTGGAACAAGGGCTCACTGCCAGAATAGGACACATTGTCCAAATAGGCTCACAGCCAAGGCTCACAACCACATAAAGAACACAAGAAGATAGAAGAGAAATGTTACACAAAGAACAAGTTCTCAATGAAATAAGGATTCCACCAAAAATTCTTCAACACTTTCGTAGTATTGCATGAAATATTTTAGACACCTTCAGGAATCCAACACTTTGAATTTCACACTGCTTTGCTCAAATTCACATCACACACAACACTCACATCAATATTGCATCTATCTTGTCTGTCTCTTGCATCTCACAACAACATTACTCTTATTAATATCAACCTCAACCTCAAAAACCTTCTCCAAGGTCATAAACTATTTTTTACACTTACAAATTCAAATTAGGTCAACACTTAAACATTCCCGCGGTGGATAGAAACGAAGGTGACCCATATAAATCCTTAATTAGGACCCAAATAAATCCTAACACATCTCAATATGATTTCATAATCCTTGCATGTAGTGTTAACACATGGTCAACTAATACCCATACTAAACACCATAAACATTAAGTACATGCTTCCTTAAATCAATACGAAAAAATTATAGACAAAAAAATTCACTTGAACACGATTTAGAATAATCTTTGAACCACTTGAGATCCATAAAACACTTCATCCAAACTTGCATCGTATAAATACTTCAGGTCAGAACAACTAGTAAACCTTATTCGCACACTGATGCATGAAACACACACTGTACTGTACCAAATCAAGTGAAACCTTGAATTCTAAAAGATACAAGCATTATAAGAAACTTCCAAAATATGCACAACCTGAAGCCAAACTGTAGAGAAACACGAAGAAAATACATTTATCCCAGGCCACAGAAAACATCACTGAAAAACTGGTTCACGCATTGGGGAAAATATCTCACACTGTACAATGATCTAGAAACCCAAATTTTGAATATAGCAACTACTGACAACCTTGAACAACATGTCAAATCTGCACAGGCATAACATCAACACAGAAGAAATGTGGAGCACATCCCAGAGCATGTTCTAAACACTTGCACAACATTTTTTTCATTGTTTATCAAATTTTCTCAAAAGCACTTAGAAACCAAGTACCAGAGACATCATCTCAGCTCATTACTTCATTCCAACTCATCTCCAAACATTGTAACATAAAGATAGATCCATGTAGTCACAACACTTCCTCAATATCTCAACTACACATGCATAGCCTACAACAACCTATTTTCCTCTTTTTCACAATTTTCTCAATATCCTCGACAACTTTATCATGCAACAAAATTCCTTAACACATAGTTGACATCGGTGACAACACCAACCTGTAAACATCCTGCTGACATCAATGACAACACCTTCATACTTGAAACAAATAGATCTAAGTTAGAGAATAAAGCAATGAAGTGTATCTTCATCGGATATGGTGTTAGTGTGAAAGGGTACAAGCTTTGGGATCTAGTTGCAGAGAAGGTTCTCTATAGTAGAAGTGTAATATTTTGTGAGCTAAAATCTTCCACAGTAGATCTACATCCAAAGAAGGAAGAGAAGGAGGTAGTTCAAGTTCCACCCACTGGACTGAGAGAGATAAATTGCATACTCTTGATGGACTTGATGATGAGGAGAGCTCTAGCATCTCTTAAAGCTCCGAAGAAGAGCAAGAACCTCAACCTTAGCAGTAGAGGAGGTCTACACAAGAAAGGAGGCAACCTAATAGATTTAGGCATTCTATGTTAGACTCTAGTTACATATTTTCTTTGATTGGTAACATTTATGAGCCCAAGACTATTAGAGAGGCTATGGGTATGCATGATGCAAATTCTTAGATGGAAGCCATTAATGAAGAGATGGTGGCATTGAAAAAGAATTCTGCATGGGATCTGGTACCTTTACCTGAAGGACATAAACCCATTGGATGCATATGGGTGTTCAAGAAGAAAATGGGTCTTGATGGTAGTGTTGAGAAGCATAAGGAAAGGTTGGTCATGAAGGGATATTCCTAGGTGGAGGGAATTGATTATGAGGATATTTTCCCTCCTGTTATTAAGCCGACATCCATTTGATTCTTTTTTATCACTTGCAACAACTCATGAATTTGGAGTCAAGAAAATGGATGTGAAGAAAACTTTCCTTCATGGTGATTTGGAGGAGGAATTTTATATGTAACAATCATTTCATTTCTTTGTGAAAGGAAAATAGAACCTGGTATGCAAGTTGAGAAAATATTTGAATGGTCTGAAGCAATCTCCTAGGATGTGGTACCAAAAGTTCAAAACCTATGTGTTTTCCTTGGGATTTTTGAGATCCAAATTTGACCATTGTGTCTATTACAAGGTTGAAAATGGTCACATTCTCATTATTGTCATGTATGTGGATGATAAGTTGTTCATTGGGAAAAACAAAAGTATGATTTCAGATTTGAAGTCTCAATTGTCAACATAGTTTGAGATGAAAGATCTGGGTGCAACAAGGTATATTCTGAGGATTAAGATTAGAAGAGATAGAGCTAACAAAAAGCTTTAGTTAATCCAAAGCAAGTATGCGGACTCTATGTTGGAGAGATTCAACATGACTACTTGTAGATAGTTAGTTGTTCTTTTTATGCAGGGGATAAAGCTTTATATGGAGGATTGTCCAAAATACCCTACTGAGATGGAGGACATGATTGAAGTTCCTTATATGAGTGTTGTTGACAACTTAATGTATGTTGTGGTTTGTACTAGGCCAAACATTGCCCAAGAAATGGGAGTACTTAGTCGATTTATGGCTAATCTTGTATGGGTACACTAGGATGCGATAAAGAGAGTGTTCAAGTACTTGTGGGGTACTTTCGAGTATGCCCTATGTTTTCATAGTTATCCTACTAGATCTCAACACTTAGTGAGCATTCATGGATATGTGGATTTTGATTGGGTGGGTAACATTGACAACAAAAGATCCACAGTGGCTATGTTTTTGTGATGTTTGGTGGTGCTATTAGTTGGATGAGTAAGTAACAAGTTGTAGTCGCTTTGCCCACTATTGAAGCAAAGTATATGATAGCTGCTCATGCTTGCAAGGAAGCCATTCAACTTAAGAGACTATGTTCAAATATTGTTTGTTATGTAGGATAAATTACTATCTATTGTGATAGCCAGAATGTTATATGTTTAGTGAAAAATCCTACTTTCCATGCCAGAACAAAGCACATTGATGTGTAGTTTCATTTTGTTCATGATATGGTGGAATATGGAAAGGTTGACTCGAAAAAGGTGGACACTTTGGTGAATATTACAGATGCACTAACGAAGCCATTGAGCACAAAGAAGTTCAGATGGTGTGTCAATTCAATGGGCCTTGTGGCCTGAACAGTGATACAAAGACTCTTGAAGGTCTTTGACAAGTGGGAGAATGTTGGCATTAAGGTGTCAACCTTAGTGAGTCCCTTGATTAATTTATTAATTATTTTCCCCTAAGTTGTTGATTTAATTTATTAAATATAATAATATTTGTTTCCAAATTGCTAAATCACTTTGTGGGACCCGATAGGGAGTTGGCATCCTACATGCAAGGTATGAAAAGGAAAATTGTGACACATGTCACATGGGTGCTCAATTGGTAAAAGGAAATTGTTTCTACATCAAAAATGGGTGCCATGTTGATATGTGACAATTTATTTTTGAAATAAGTATTGGTGAGGTCCACTTGTGTGTTAGTTTATCTCTTTGAAAAAGCAAAAGCAAGGAAAGGTGACACTTGTCATCTTGGGGCACATTTGAACATTGCAAATTGTAAAAACCTCAAGAAGGAGCACCCTTATTCCATGTGGCATGTTGTTGACTTGTTGACTGAAGCTTGAAGAGGAAAATTGCTTAATGAAGACTGAGTTGTCACTTAGAGTGACTAGGAGTTGTGGGTGAGTTATATTTTTGCAGCAAATTTTATTTTCTCTATGGGACACCTAGCATGTGAGGTTGCTTTATTTTTTGAGTTGCAAGCTTTACATGTGCTTTCATGTTGTTGCATGTTGGTACATTTGCATGCATGTTTGACATGTTGTTAATCGGGTCACTTGGGACTCATGCATGTTGTTGATTTTCAATTTGCATGCATGCAGAGACTGGGAGATTGAAACATGGAAAAAATCAATGCCCATGTATGAGAAGGATATATATTGATGCCTTAATGCATATATTATTGTAATATGATTATAATATATGTATGTCATTATGTTTCCAGATTCACTTTAGAATTGTATCACAATGAATCAAAACCTACAAGAGCATAGACTCTGAATATTGTATGTAATTGTCATATTACTGTAATACAATTGATTTGTGCTTTGGTGTGTGGTTTTTTTCCCGAAAGGTTTTTCTACTATAAAATTTTGTGTTATGTGTTGAATGCTTTAAATATGAAAAAAACAATTAATTGCATGTGCATTCTTAAGAGAAACTATGAATGTTAAAGATTTGAAACATTTTTTTTTGCAACCTCTTCCTTGTTTGATTTGCATTAGGGAAGCATTTATGCACTTGGCTTTCCTTTCATCAAAACTCCAATGGAAAAAGTAATCTAAGAAACAAAATTCTTTATTCTACCACTAATGCTACCAATGATCACTTGTATAAAAATTCCTCTCAAAATTTCACCTTCAACCTTGGAGGAACAATTTCACCCAAATTAGAATCACCCAAAACAAATTTGAAAATACCAAGTGCTACTAAATTGAAGCAATGGAAAATAGAAACCAAATATTTGTTACAAACCCTACTATGACCTAGGGGTCATAGGGTTTCAAGGAGAAATATCTTCTAGCCTTAGTCATAACACCTAACAAGAAAACACCCACTATAGAAATGATTCCCTCGTTCAAACTCATTGAATTTCAAAGAGAAACATTAAATATATAACCATAGTGATAACATACTAAACTAGTAGTAAACTACCCAATCTAACTACCATGTCCTCCTTCAACCTCAATAAATCCATGCAAATCCATAAAAAAAGAAAGGAATGGTAGAGATAATTAGCATCTCATTAGACATAACACCACATTCCTATGCTTCAATAATAAATATATGTCATAACTCATGTTTATGAAAATAATTAAAAGGGCAATCCAGCCTATCCACCACCCTCAAACACCAAATGAAATATATTATAATCATAAAAAAATAGGAAAAAAAATTCTTAAGGGGAGACACCACATGGCCCAAGGAGACGAAAAATTTAAAAAATTGAGGCTTAAAAGTTAATAGTTTCTCTAGGCCCAACCCAAAATTGACTTGCTCACAATACAAAGTTGTTAGAGAATCTTGGTGTATACCTTGCTAGCTAACAAATCCACCATTGAATTACTTCCATACAAAATTCTTTTAAATTATTTTATGTATAATTTTCTAGTAAAAGGCGCTTTGAAAGTAATTTATCGTAATTAAAAATTGACAGGATATGGTTATGTCCAAATTTAAATTGTGAATATGTGTATTTTATTATATATTAATTGAATGTAACACTTATTCATATAAAAAAATGTGTTATTATTTTTAGTGAGTTTTCTTGTTCAATGGACTTTCTTTATAGAGCCAAACTCAATCAAGGTTTGATGGTGGCTAATAATGGGGAAAACATAGTCCAATGATGTAAGCCTCAATTATTTTGTGACCTCAGTCACAATCTACTTTCTTATTTCTTAGTAACTCATATGTTATTAATTAGTTTTAGAACTTTCATGTAAGCATTCTAACTTAGAATTGACATAATTTTATTATAATGTTAATTTTCTCGTAAATGTGGTAATTTATATGATTTATGGATTATTGTTCTAGTGGTCATTAATTAGTGTTATGCGCAACCCTAACATGGGTTTTTAGATAGTTTTGATTAGATTACTCATTATGTTTATATTTATCTATAAATCACATATTATGATTTATTAAATGCATTTTTGTATGTTTGTATTAAGACTCCTCCAATTTTTTCTTTTGATTGATTGAACTAGAAAATTAATTCTAATAGTATCCAACTTCTTCATTAATCTATATATCATTCAATTAGATCTAAATATAATATCGAGTTAGATATGGATAGAAATATTTTTTAAAAAATAGTTTGGGTGTTAAAATAAGCGTGATTTTGATTTTAAATTTTAATGATGTCTTGAATGATTGGAATTGAAATAATTTATGCTTGGTAATTATGACATTAATTTGTCTTGAATGATTGAAGTTGAAATAATTTATGCTTGGTAATTAAGATATAAATTTGTCTTGAATGATTGGAATTGAAATAATTTATGCTTGGTAATTATGATATTTTAGTATTGGTAGAAGAAATTATTTAAAAATACTCCTATTCCTAATATTAATGGAGAAACAAATATTTAAGAACCTCCACTTCAAAATTTTGTAAACTTAAACTTTTGATGGAATGGATAAAGGTAATTTGGGTAGTGCTAGGGTAATTTTTTTCCTATAAATTCTAATGAAATTTTCATGTATGGGAGCTCTCTCTTCTTGGGAGTAAAAAATAATATTAAATATAATGAGAACCTCTTGTGGTAAGTATGATTTTGGTGACTTCCAAGGGATAAATAATGTTATTATGGATGGGGACTCTTATTATGATGATTTTTCTCAGAAACTGATCTTTCCCAAATTCAAGATTAAAATACTTTATTGATGAGGTTATATCAATTGGTGTCAATTTTACCTCTATAATTTTTAAACAATACAAGCATAGTCTCAAATTATTAATAGATTTTATGGTAAAATGTGGAGTGGGACAAGAGCCCCTCATAGCCCTCTCTATAGCCATATAAAAAATTAATGAGAAAAAATAGATATTTTTAAAATTTTATGCCACCTTAGACCAATTATATTTCAAGTATCCTTGTTTCATGGTCAAGTATTTCTCTTTTAATTATTATTTCCCTTATAATATGTCTTTATAATGTTTGTTGTCTCTAGAAGATGGTGGCATGCATACTCTAACTCCTACTATGTATTTATCTATCATGTGTATTTTTATGATGAAATTTGCAATTCTAGGAATGGCATTATAAGTTTTAATGGTGAATTATGGTTTTGGTATTATCTAGCTAGGCATTATAGGTGGTGGTTTGTGTTTAGATAGTTGTTCAACATCTATTGTATGTTCTATTTGGTGACTATATGAGGTGGGTAGTGATTATGGCTTCTAAATCTAAATTTGAATTTTTTTGTAACCCTCTTTTAAAAAGGTATTATATTTTATAACAAGCTTGCTTCAATTTTTATTTTCTCCTCTCCAACTACCTTATGTTTTGTAAAGATATTCTTGCATGAGGAGAGCATGGACATGTTTAAGGAATTAAGATCCAAGGTGGTCATCAAAACTGATTTTGTAAAAATTATTTCTTTTTTCATACCCTTGGTGAAGTAATGATTATGGCTACTTTAACTTCTACTATAGGACCAATTCAAAGGAATGTCTTAGGAACAACTAGTATTTTTAGCTAATTAGTGATTGGAGTAGGGTGATGGGTTTGGGGAAGCGTTATTGCCTCTTCTCCCTTTGATGGTTGAGGAGAAGGATGAGGAGTTATTATTATTTGTGCAAAAATGTGCTAGAAATTTTTTATGTGGATGTTAGTAATGCACTTGTTGGCCTCAAGGTAACACACAATAAAGGTCATGTTGAGGTTTCAAATGATCATATTATATTATTTCTCTATGGTAATCTAATGCATTGTGCTAGAAAAAGGGCTAAGTTGTTGCATGGGGTGAATTCTTCTTCCCTAGACCTTATATTGGTTAGGTCAAAACTTTTCTAGAATGTTGTTGAGATCAAATTTGTAAGGGAATTAAGTGATGCACAATTTTCTAGTGTAGGTAATTGAGTTGTTTGTATATTATTTTTTTGGTTATTTTTGTTATTTAGGATGTTGTGACTAGCTACCACATTAATTTTAAGGTTATTGACTAGAGGTAGTAGGGCTTGTAGTGGTCATGCCTAGTCTATTTTGGAGGGAAGTATTTTATAACTATATTTTTTTAGGCTTCTTATGTTTTTTTATTATGTACATAGAGATTTTATTTTTGATAGTTCTTTATACTACATTCAAAATTTATATTATGACTATTATGGCTCTTTATATTATGATATTGTAATACTTTATATTATGCTTCCACACAAGGGCCCTTATAGATTCCCCCAACAAAATTAACTAAAAAAAGTATGATACCAATTTAAATGTTCATATGAGTTTAAGCTATAGATATTTAAAATAATTATTTTGAGTTAATATGGATAGTAGATTTATATAGAAAGGAATGTTTATTTATGATGTTGAATAATATGATTTAAATCAATATGTGAGTATCATCATGATGTTCTATATGCATTAATATTTTGATGATTTAATCTATGTGAATAAAGTCTTACATATGTATGAATGAATAGTGTAATATAATACTATTATTGTTTGATTATGAATTCTATGATAATATTAAATGTATGTAATGATTGGGAAAAACATTTGTAGGTCATTTAATGAGAGGCATAAAAGGACTTTTAGAAGCTGGGTGATCCCACAAAGCTGGTTTACAATTTCTGGGAGATTCTAATTTTTGCTGAAATCACATATTTTTAGAAAATATAATGATTTAATCCTTTAAAAGTTCTATTTAAAGCATTCCAATTGAAGAGGGTTTGATCAAACTACCTTAGATCAAACCCCCTTGGATAGAACCTCGCTAGTTTTAAACCATACCTATAACAGAGTTTCCTTTACACCTATCAAAATGCTGATAAAAAACCACTTTTGATTTACCTTTTGGGGGATCAAATGAATTCATTTAAAATTTATCTTTTGCAAGTATGTAGTCCTTATTATAAGCTTCCCAAAAAGTATAATTTTAAATAAATTTAATTTTATTATTATATTTATTTTTTATTTCTTGTGAATGTAGGTTTTTCACTAAAAATCAAGCTCTTTGTTTTGCACATGTGGAAAAATAGAAGATTATCAAAAAAAATTGAAAAATATGAGTGCATTAGATATTGAATTCCTTGATCCAACAAAAAAAAATTGAATTTCGATACATACAAAAAAAGTTGTGTTATACAGTCCCTATGTCTAAATTGTAATTGGTTTGACTTTGAAACTTGATTAAGGAAAAAATATTCAATAAAACACTATGAAAATAATTGGAAGCACTAGATATCATAGTTACAAATATAAATTCAAAAAAAAAGAATTTTATCCTTCATGGAAAAAAAATTATGTGCTATATGGTGAGCATCACTCCTTAAAAATGGTGTTTACTAAAAAAACTAGTTTTTGAAGGAGATGGAAAAAGAAGTGCAATCTCATTCCAAAAAAATTGAAAAAAAATATTTAGAATCTATAGACAAAATTTCACAAATCACTAGTTTGCATCATCTTCAAATTCTTCATGGTTTATCCGCTATAGGTGCCCGAAAGAGAAGATTTAGTTAGAAAAATCAGTTTAGTGTCTAGTTTGGCCAAAAATTGTAAACTAGTATTGTGGGATCAGCCAACTATTTCATCCTGGTCCACATCATGAAGTAACAAGATTATGACTATGTTTTCTTGGTGAAGTTAAAACATCTTGGTCTAGTGTAATGAAGACCCTTTTGTTTTTTATAAGATAAGTAGCATTTACAGGGTGTTGTACCCTTTACACATCGAGCCTCAGGGGCCAAAAAAGATCAGGACAAAACAACAAAGAAACAAACTTTTCCCAAGAAATAGAAAAATAGACACGGCGAAGACACCACAAAAGCACAACAGAAATAAAAATTGCACCTGGTTACCAAAAACCATGAGAGAACACACTTAGGACCAATAGTAGTCCTAAGTCGAAGATAGACAAAACCAATCCTAAAACAAGGAACCAACAAAGGCCTTGAGCCAAGAAATGACCCACAAACAGTAGGCCCCAAGAGATTTCTTGAAATAGCCAGGCCACAAACCACCTGGAGCAGTTGGACTACACCAGATCTTCTAGTCAAAACAGACCAAAATGAGCCTAACCAGCCATAGACCCTACAGACTGTAGAAAATCTACAGCATAGGAACAACAACATCAAGCCCTTCTTCAAACACCAATTGAACCAGGAAGCCAACTCAAACTCTACCTCAAAAGGAAAGAGCTCCCCTCTATTGGAGAGGGTCACATGAATTTTTTTCCACCGGACCCAGAGATCTTTGACAACCCTAAACTCCACCTCCATAGGAGTAGATCCCATCTCAAAAGGGACAACAACAAAGAAAACTAGAAAAGGAAGCTTCCAAACAAAACCACAACACCCATCTTCACCTCGATAGAAGAGGAATCCACCTCGATAGGATCAGGTTGTAGAAACAAGGAGAAAGCCACCACTCCCATAGAAAAATTAACCACACCACCCTTCAACAAACCTAGCAACAGGAAACAAAAAAGGAGTAAAAACCATAAACACAATTGGGTCATGAGGAAATGCAACCCAATCAACCACTAAGGAACATAGAACCACAACATCCAAAGTTGGAAGAGACCCACAAGAGCTCCAGCAGAAAAGTCTTTGAAGCCACACCAAACTAGGGAACAAGCTCCACCAATCCACCACAGCACACCAAAAGCTATGCCCAAACAAAGAGAGGTTGAAACCTCACCCAACACCTGAGCCAACCAACAAAAAAAAGAGAGCCCTCAAGCCAACCCCACCACCTGAGCCGAACCCGACCTAAAGCCCATAAGAGCAGACACAACATTCCACGAAAATCTAGGACAACCCTGAGAAAACCAAGGGACAAGAGTAGCAAAGGCACCAAGATATCGAGGCACCAAAGAAGAGCTCTCACAAAGGAGAGGGAACAAGCACCAAAGCTCCAGCCAAGGGAACATGGGAAGCACAACAAAGAACACCACCAAAGAGAACCAAAGACCCACACACCACAAATACCTAGAAACAGACCAATACAATGGCTTCAACATCAACAACAAATTGTTGGTCCATAGCATACATCCACCAGACCGCACGATGAAACTAGAAACAACCAAGAAGAAAAAAGGAATCACCTCCAATAGGAACCAATGACCCACATAGACGACACCAAGAGTCCCAATCAAAAAGGGGACGAACCACTCATGGAAGGCCAGAGAGGCCTTCCACCAGCCAAGAGAGGAAACTAACAACCCTAATGCAAGTGTAGGGCACACAAGGAGGGGAGAAAAATTTAACCCCCAACCCAACATTGTTGTAGCCCCCACCAGGAAGAGCAGCCACAACCTCTTGCAAAACCATGCCACCTGCAACACAGGCCCAAGAAGCCGCCAAACCACCATCAAACGAATCTCACCATTATCATATGCCAAACCAAGGAAAACACCCTTATTGCCACAAAACTGAGCCACCACACACAGTAGCAGGCTGTTAGAAAGCTCGACAAGAATAGGGGAAGGCATTCTCTAGCAAATACCCACCGCATCTGCTACGCAATCATAGGAATGACTAGCAAAACAAACCAACCATTGTCTAGAAGAAATGACCAAAGGCCATAGTAGCCCACAAAATCCATTGCCAACATCAATAGACCCAACAATGCCATCCTCAACACCACACACCCACGAGGGCATGTGAAGGAGCAAAACAACCCCCAACTGCGCAGCAATGGCATGAACAGGGGAGTCGAAATAATTAAACCTGACCCAGCCACCAGCAGAATGAGCAACAAGAGGGACACCAAGAACAGTCTCCACAAAAAAATGCACCAAAAATGGCACATTAAGCACAGGAAACACCAACATAAGCCACATACCAAATTCTTTGTTCAAAACGAACTGCTGCAGAGAAACGACATGCACAGAATCGTCCACCGCCACTAACAAAGGGATACTGTTAGGAAAGCGATCACCCAACATCGCCAACTCCTGCCAACTAGGAATGGAAAGCAACAAAACCACCTCGCCATCGCATTCGCCATCTCCATCCACAGAAAAATTCAAATTTAGCTTCCCGCCCACCGCTCTCGCCATTGGATGCCTGTTACATACTTGTAATGACATATACAGTGTTGAAGACCCTTTTGTTAGCTATGTGATATTTTATAGTTTTATTCCCTTTATTTATCAATTTTATTTGTGTATATATATTATGGTGATTATATTTAAGTTACTTAAATTCTTTTTAATATAGTGATATGGGCACTTTTAATTGTATGCCAATTTTGGATCCCTAAGCTAAGTACCTTTACGTAGTGTACTTGCAAAAACATTTTGTAATATTTTGGAAGAGTTTGAGTACCTATTTTTTCTTTGGGAAGAGCGTGTATTTAGTGTGAGTGGAGAGCTTGAGTGTGGGTATTCAATTCAACCTATTTTCTTCTAACTAGATTACCGAGTGGAGAATACTCTACTCCAACATGATTTTGCAAGGTGATCTATGTGGGTTCACATGGGGATGTATGGTGATTTTATTATTTTTGATAAAAAGTTGTTTCTTTTATGTTGTGTGATTTCCATGTAGATCCATCCCATTAGATGGAGTGGAATGACATGGCAAACCTTCTTAAGCCTCCCCTATTAACTTGTGAAGGTGCTTACCCTTTATTTTTCATGTTCTTTGTATTAGCGAGTTTTAGAGAGTTCAAAGTTATAGAGATTTTTTTGGGTGAAAACACTTGAGCTTTTACAGTAGAAAATAACCTTCGAGAGGGGAGGAAGAATATTTATCCTCATCTTTAGTCTTATTTTGGGATGTATGTTGTTGTAAATTCATTATGTTTTTATTTTTAAATAGCATGCATGTTTGTTAATTTGAAATGAATGTATTTGTGAATTTTTTGTGTTGAAACAAAAGTTTTCTTTGTGATTTTGAAAGGGAATGTATTTTTGTGTGAATTTCATTTAGTTATTATGTGATTTTGAGGGAAGAATTTTATGAAGCTTCTCCTTGGTTCTTACTACTTTCGTGGTGTTAGTTTTAGATTTTTTCATTAGCTTGACTCTTCATAAATTGAACCAAAGAATTAGTTTGTTGTGAACTTTCCATCCTCTCACTTTGGGTACTTATATTTTATGTTAGCCAAGAGTGCATGTAATGTGTGTATTATCTAGATTCATTAGACAATCCTCTAATCTAGGTTATGAATGAGGCTATCATATGGTAGGGAGGTGGTCACCTTTTAGAGTCTCTACTTGTAAAATTAAGAACTTGTTTTGATATCTAAAAGTTTTCTTTATATAAATTTATAATTTTTGATATTTTAGTATGATTTATTTTGTAAGAAAATTATAATTTTTTTAAATTAATCTTTCTAATTAAAAAAGATTTTGAGATTTTATTTCTATTGTAAATACAAATCATATAAAATTACAAAAAGATATAATATAACATTGACATTTTTGAAAAATATATAAAATCATTTATTTTATATAAATTATAAAATTATTCCAAATAAATTTAAAATTTAAATATACAAATTTTAAAATTTCATTCTTTTAAATTTGATTTCCAATATTTATTCTCCAAATTTTAATAAACAAAATTATCCTATCATAAAAGTAAAAAACATATTTTTTCTCTTCAAACCTTAAAAATATTTATGATGTCCTAAACCTAATAAAGCCAATGATTTGCAATAGAGCTAAACAAAAAAATATATAGTAATAAGCAAAACTTTATAGGGCTCTTTTCTCGTGTTCAATTTTAAAAATAAATAAATAAATAAATCTCTCAAATGTCACCCACTTAATTATTTTCCATGCAAACATCATCATGAATTCCCCTTTTCTTAGCGTGTCTTTTTGGTTTCAAATTTTTATGCTTTTAAACTTTGATTTATACATGGACTTTCTATTTTATTTTATTTTATTTGGGTAGCTTTACTCTTTATTACTTTAATTTTGTGTAGTGATGAGTATCATTTTTTTTTATTTAAAGCACTTTGGTCAAATTTTTAAATTTAAATGTATTTTTAAATTTTAAGTATTTGGTTTTATTATGGGGTTACATACAATTATAATATATATTAGATATATGTCTAAATTTGTATGTCAAAAAAATATTATATAAAAATTAATATTAATTAATATGTTAAAATGGGGTTGGGGCCTTAGTTTGGTTGGCTAAATATTTCCTGTTGCAGGAGGTTGGTCACGAGGTCTAGTCTCCCCCACCCCCATGGTACCGGAGGGCGTGTCGCGTCAGTGCCATCGGTCACGTTAAAAAGTTTACCAGGCACACTGCAGTTTATAGGGGGTCGTGCTACCCGATTCCTGCAGTCTAAAAAAAAATATAAAAAATAAAAAAATAAAAAAAATGTTAAAATATAATTAAATAAGTTAAATATTTAAGTATAGTTTCTTAATCAAAGATCTTAGTTATTGTATATATCAATCTTTTTATTTTTTTAAATGTATTTACAATATTATATTTTCTACATTTTTTAATAAAGTCAAAGTTCAAAGTTGTGTTACACTTTTGACTAACAAAATAGTTTCCTACTTGACACTATTGAGCAAAAACCCTTTCACTTAAAACTATTAAATAACTATATTTTAATTTTAAAATTTAAGGAAAATTGAATTTATGTAAATTGTTTCAACCAACACCTTTTTCAATGGGACAATTTATTTAAACTTGTGACAACTTAATCTCAATTTTTGGAGCAAATTCAACAAAAATCAATTTCAACTCCAAATTACTTCAACTATGAATATTTTATATAAAATTGAAAATACTCTTTTGTAAAGTTCGAAGTATATATATATATATATTGAAATGGTGAAAATTAGGATGGGGTTGATTGAAAGCAAAAGGAGGTTCACCAAAATGATAGCAAATAGAACTATTCTTCACTATTCCATTTTGGAAATGAGATCCAAACAATGAAATGACTATCAGCCAAAAGGTGAGTCAAATCAAGGTGTGAATTTGCAAATTTCTCTTTTATGCAAGGACGATGATCCTGATTAAACAACACTTCGGAGAGAAATATTAAAAATAGCAAAACCACTCCAAAATGCAATCTACAAAGTGCATCTAGAAGATTAAGCTCAATTATGATGGAACCAAAAATCAAATTATAGATATGAGAATGGGAAAGTGATGTGTACCAGTCACCAAAAGTGCTTTTTTCAAAGCAAAATGAGGACTCATTTGCCCCATGGTGAATGGGTCATTACTAGGGCTCTGTAAAAATGGTTTTTGGGTTCTCTTCTCCTATGTTTGCACTCCAAAATTCTCGAATTTCACAGTCAAATAGCTGAAAATAAATTATGTAGGTCAATTTTCATGAAATTGTAAGAGTAGTGACAACAAATGCAACTTTGACAACTTTGCAATTCTGCTCTTCAAGAGATCTTCCACCTAAAACTCGTAAACACATATCAAGAGGGAAAAATGTTGTTTTATTGGTGAATGGGGGTTTGCCTTGGTCAAACCCCATTTTGGTAATTAAACATTGTAATGAAATGAAATAGCATGAAAGGAATGATGAATGAACAAATCCTATATCACAACTCACCAAACCCTTGAATGAACCTTGGAATGTAGATTTGCAACTTGTATGAAATAGCTTCAATGAATGTGGATCTTGATCTTAAAACTTGACTTGAAACAATGCTTTTGAATGCTTGAATGGATCTTGAACACTACATCAACATATTAGCTCAAATAGCATGCATGATGCAATAAGACTTTGACAATGATAATAGGATCTTGATTGCTGCAATAGATCTTCTATAATTCTACCCTTGAATGCCTTGAAATGCTCTTGATCACACTTGCTCATAAATTTGCTAGAATGCTTGAAGTCTTAGATTTGGTAGGTGAAACACAGTGAAATGACCCCTTATTTATACATATGTTAACATTAATTCCCAAAATTCAAATAACGCAAGCCAACATGTGAATTTATACATTTGAAATCATTGAAATACTGCCAAAAACATATTTGAAATTTAGGTCCTAGGTCTAAGTGAGGATTCCTAGGTCACTTACCTAGGACACACATTCTCCAATGTTAAGTGTTATGTTATTACATTAGTGAATGTTGGGTTTTACTCTTTGGAAATTGCAATTAATTAGGCTTGGGTTTGAATTAAGGGAGCCAATTAAGGCATAATTAACCTCAATTAATTAATAAAGGCCTAGATAAGTGTGAAAGTGTAAAGGTACACCTTACAACACCACAAATAAGGCACATTTAAGTCCATTTTATTTAGTAGGTCCCTAAACTTAATGTGAATATGTAAAATATGTATTACAACATTAAATTAAGGCATAATTTAGTCCTTTTATTTAATATTTATTCCCAAATTAATTGTGAAAAAGGGATACTTTTTCCTACACTATATATGTGTGTGTGTGTTTGTGTTTTATTTTGATTTAAAATAATAATAAAATTAGACAAAAAACTAATATCCCTAAAAATTATGATGTTATGATTAAGTTCAATTTTAAAAATTGCTAAAATAATATTTATTAAAATATTTTTTACGATATTTCATTGATTTCACTTTTAGTAATGCAAAGGAGAGGTGTTCCCTTTGGGACTGGATGGCCAATAACTTTCCTAATACAGATTGGATTATTGGAGGTGACTTTAATATGATCGAACACTCCACAAATTGAAGTTGGAGTAACCATGTTAAGTTAAGCAGTGAAGAATTTGATAAATGGTTGAATTGTCATAATATTGTTGGGGTGATAGATCCTATTCATAACAAATACTCATGTTATGTCCATAACTAGTTCACTTGGTCTAACTACAGATTTGTAGATGATAGTGTGTAAGGGGGAAATTGGATAAGCATTAGATAATCAATGTCAAATGAATTAAACAAGATCTAATTCTAAGCAAGGATTAAGATTCATACCCATTACTCATGAAATGAACAATACAAAATACTGAATTCAAGAAAGCAATTGAAAAATAAGAACAATGAATTCAATAAAACTTAAATTTACCCATCCCATGTCGAAGTGTATTCACAATGATGTTGGATCGTTGTATCAAATGCAAAGCCTCCATTAATGCATAGAAAAAGCTTCAAATGTGTGTGTGTTGATCAAAGATGTATGTAAAGTTTGTCAAAAGATCGATTGTGATTTTAGCATTACTTCGTTGTGTAAAAGATATTGATTCTCCTATCGTTTTTGAGAAGAAATGAGGTTGTTATATATAGATTTTGTGTTTTGAAATGAATGCTCGAGATTGCGTAGTAGAATATCCTGATCAATGGTTGAAAATCATTGAGAGAAATTAGATAGGAAGAATCAGTGGGATTGAAGAAACCATGTTGAGCCTTCAATGGAATTGAAGAATAGATGAATTAGTTAGGAAATAGATGAATCAGTCAACCAATCAAAGTGAGCAATAGGGGGATCGTAATTTGCTCAATCATTAAAATGGGTGAGGATAATTAATTAATTGATTTAATTAATTAAGCCTTTTTGGGTTGAACATGCAAATTATATTTGACTTTTGCAAACAAAGTTGTATTTGTTTGTTTTGACCTTTTTGAATGATGTTTGAATAATTTATTTAATTATTCAAGTTTAGGGGAAAGTGATTTAATTAAACTATTAAGTATTAGTAATTTAATTAACTTAGGGGAATAGGGTAAATTAGTGACATAATAAAATAATTGATGTTATTTAATTAATTATGAGGAATAAAGATAGATTACGACTTTATTAAATAAATGAAATTCATTTAATTATTCAAAAGTGATGAAAAAGTAAATTAATTAAATAATTGATATTATTCAATTAATAAAGGAAATTAGGGTTTTTGATGCAATTAATGTGAAATGCAGTGATATTAGGCGATAATGATGCCGATGATGAGAAAATGTCATTTAGGATGTATGATTAGTGTTAGGTCATTTTTACATGTCTACATTTTTCCCCTCTTTGAGACAAAGTACTGGCTGCTTTGTTTCAAAGAATTCGATGTTAAGATCAAGATTTGTAAATTTTTATATGCCCCACTGTGCCCTGGTGGTCAGCGGAAAGATAGTAGAATGTTGGGCTACCCCCTCAAGAAGCTGGCCAAAAAATCATATTTTTGGGTTGAGCTCACGACAATGTTTAGTTTTAGTTCAATTGCATAGAGGACAAAAAATTAAGCTTATAGAACTCTCGTTGATAGTTCAAATGTTCCTGAGAGATCCTAATTTCAACCCAGGAAGGTTTCCTAGGTAAAAAATTAGGGTTTGGAGGGTTAAAATAGGTAATTAGGGTTTAATTCTCCTCATTTGCACTTTGAGCCTATAGTAATTTCTTGCCTCTAGATTTAATGATTTGTTGACTGTCGAGGAGCTATAGCGAGGATTTGAGGAGCTACACATCGCGTAAAGGCAGTTCGTGAGTTCAAGCGGCCTGCAGGTGTTGGTGCCTTGGGATGTAGCCTTTCCTTTCATATTTTCAATTTGTCATTTTTGAGTAATTAATGCACGAAGACAAATTAGGCGTAAGTGGTAATCTCGTGTTTTTCATGCTTTTGAATCGAAATGACTGCTTTTGATGTTTATATCCATGTCGCTTTTGAGGTTTTCTACTACATTTGAGTTATATGTTCACTTTCGACCTAATTGTTCGCCTTTGTTTTTGCATTTACCTCAAAGTTTCACTTTTGACTTTTTTTGTTTCATTTTGTCTGCCCTTGTAAAAAAAATTTGCTTTTGATAAATAGATGTGTTTTTGAAAATTTTAATGCTTTTTTATTTCTTTATCGCTTTTGATAAAATAGTTGTCGCTTTTGACTATTTTTAACACTTTTTTAAAAAGTACCTACTTTTGACAAAAAAGTGATCGATTTTGCTTTGCATAGATTTTTGAGTCAGTTTGTTTACAATTTGAGGCTCATTTCACATTTTCATAGCAAATCCTTAATATCATGGGTTGAATGCTTGCAAGCAGTTCTCAAACGGTTTATGTCGAGGGAGTGACAGTCACGTGCATTGTTTGATTTAATCACTGATTTTCATGAGTTGGAGTGAGATGTACTAGATTTTATAGGGTTGTGTCACATTTGTTACATTTCGACCATCAAATGTCATAGAGCTATGATGATCACCCTCGTTGAACAATGGCATTCTAAGACATTGTCTTTTCACTTACCTACTAGGGAGGCCTCTATTACCTTGGAGGATGTATGGAGGATTCTTCACATGTACCTATTCATGGAGAGCTTGTGACCTATTCCGTATGATGGGGTACACGTGCTATGTGTCGCGTACTTGGTGCTAGGAATCTTCAGGTTTGTGAGTTAGAGATAGACTTATCTCCTTTTGTTGGCAGTGTGGATCTAGTTTCATTGGTTCTATGTGGTTTGGTCTCGGGGCTCGTCATTCTTGATCGACGAGGCAGACAGTTTCCCATTGGTTGGGG
This sequence comes from Sequoia sempervirens, assembly GCA_007258455.2. Lineage (NCBI taxonomy): Eukaryota > Viridiplantae > Streptophyta > Pinopsida > Cupressales > Cupressaceae > Sequoia > Sequoia sempervirens. Next base: position 35,115,783 of record VDFB02000020.1, read on the forward strand.
TGTTTGTATTGAGAAGTTGTTTGAGCATGACACTAGATATGTCTGGGGCTCGTGTATCCTCTCTCACTTATATCAATATATGCATGAGGTCACCTATCAAGGAAGCAGTTCCATTTCAATTGGTATGTCATTACTACATGTATGGGCTTGGGAGCATATCCCAGTTACCAGGCCCGATGGTATTTTGGATCAGGATCCAAAGGATCCTTACTCTTATAGATATGAATATTTTTTTCATTACACCTGGCCCAAGTATCGTTTGGAGACCGTGGTTGGATTGTGAGGCATGGAAAAGCAGCCAAGAGAAACTCCCATATTGTAGATAGACATGGTCATTGATCGGTTGTGTTTGTTCTTTGCTTGAGAGATACCTACCCAATAGGATTTATCGCCAGTTTAGTGAGAGGTAGGTCTGGTTCGCAAATGATTATCAAGCACATTTTGGTAGGACCACCTAAGAGGTTCAGGTGTGGGGTTTCAAGTTGATCGTAATGCTAACATTATGAAGTTTAGAGCACTTTTCCCCTTTGGATGGGGGTGGCCAATTGGGCTTGCAGATCTTGGGATGACCCCAGACTATGATCAGTGGTGGGCTAGGCAGATTCCTCTCCACTTTACAAATCTTACAAGCGGTGTGGTCATGGGGAGAGTAGGGATTACTGATCATAGAGGGGAGAGACAGTGACTCTGAATCACTATTGAGCAGCTAGATAGAGCCTGACAAGATGGGAAATAATATGGTCATGATGATCCTATGCAATAGGATCAGGCACAGGTTCTAGGTCCTCCCCCACCACCTAGTGATGTGAAAGTGATAGTTCAGTTAGCTTAGATGACGAATGCTAGAGACATTGAGATTGTGTCGCGACAGGCTGCAAAGGCATAGGTGGTCATGTTGACTATAGAGCGTGATGCCACTAGTAGGAGAGGGATGCATCCAGACAAGATTTAGTGACAGAGAACCAACTGAGATAGATTGCAGAGATTTCCTAGGCTGCATCAATTCCTATGGCCCAACATCAGTCTGAGCGTGAGCAAATGGTACAAAGGGTGACATATTATCAAACACTCTATGAGACCTTTGTATCGAGAGCTCAACAATGATCGCATTTTAGAGAGCCTAGCATGGCTACAGGGGTAGAGTTAGGTGGGCATTCTGTCAGACAACCCAATCAGCCGCATCCTTCTCCTCACCTGAGCCAGGATCCTCATAGGTCCCCTCCTCTGGCTAGATAGTAGTAGTGCTTGTACTTGATCTTTATGATGTTTATTATTTCAGAGACATTGTTATAGACATGATTTTGTATATATATTCATTGGCCTAACTAAGGCCTCGTTATATGTATTTTTTTGTATTTATGATATCACACATGTTTATATGATGATGTACCTGACATTCTCATTTTTGATGATGTTTATATGAGATATACATGTTTCAATTTGACATTATGTGTTATGTGATAATTATGGATGATGATGTATTATTATATATGTTTTTTGTACTTTTCTGATGTATGCATATGATGTGGATGGATGGATGATTGATATATCTATATGATATATGATGTTTTATTATGTATATGATGGATTTTTACTATACATGATACATGATGCTTTTATTGCTTTATTATCATCGTGATATGTATTGATGACATTGTGGACGCAGGATGGATGTGGTACTAATGATATTGTGATGCAGGATGGATGTTGTTAGTTAGAAGAAATGTTGTATGATGGATAGAAATTTGATGTTGTTAGTTACTAATGAGTTGGTTTTGCATTGCATAGAGACTTTGTATTTTTAACAATCCTTTTTGATGTAGCAAACAAATACAATGCACCAAGGTATTAATAACCAAGGTGGCTTTGTATCCATTGCATGAACTTTGACTTGGTATACAAAGAATATTCTTGATCATACCAGACATATGGAAACCTTTGTAGGATATATGGTTGAGTTGTGTTAAAAAAATTCGGACCAATTACACAGAGAGGTATGAAATACCTATCATGCAAACGCTTCACAAATTTTCTCAAAATAACTTCCATACACCAAACAAAGTGAGTATTCCCCGTGGTAGTATCACAAAAAAATCTTACAAATAGGACTAACAAAAATCAATTGTTAATACCACCATTCTTTCTTCTCTAAATCCTTATGGACATCCTCAAGAGATCATGGGATTGTGGTATTACGATAAATAAAAAAGATAAATCTATATAAAAAAAGATAAACAATGTTGCAGTATCACTTGTCATATCTGTTTTGAGGTTTCATGCTATTACGCAGTGTTGATGATGTCTATTGTAGGAACGGATCCATTAAGGAATATCTCAAGATGTTGTTGGTGAATTGTCAATAGATAGGTAGTTAACACTTCGTTATTTTTTTCACTTGATAGTTGTCTAAATGTTTTGATCTTCACTTTGAAATTTTTTATTTTGATGTTTTGTCCTATTTGATGTTTGTGTTGTCAAAGGGTGAGTTTGACGTTTTTTATTTATTATGGATGAAAAGTTTATTGTGGATTGGTGATGATGGAGGTAGAAATTTTTTGATTTTCTGAGTTTATATGATGTTTTTGTTGTTTTCAGAGGACTAACCTAGGGCCTCGGGGGCTCATCAAAGATAAGCCTTTCCTACATTGTATATGTAGAGGTTTGTAGTTCACTTGGTTTGATAAGAACATGTTTTTGGATTTTTCTATTTTGTGAATGTTTTTGGATTTTGAATTTTTGAATAAGTTGAAAGAAAGCATGATAAACACCTAAGTGGACTGACCTAAGGCCTCAAGGGCTGATAAGCCTTTCCTACATTATACACATAGAGACCACGTAGTTCGACTACTTTGGTAAGCACATGTTTTGGAACTTTTCTCTTTTTTGAATGTTTTTGGATTTTGAATTTTTTGACTAAGTTAAAAGAAAGCATGATAAACACCAAAGTGGACTAACCTAAGGCCTCGGGGGCTGATAAGCCTTGCCTATGTTGTACACATAGAGACCACATAGTTTGACTGGTTTGGTAAGCACATGTTTTTGATCGTTTCTCTTTTTCAAATGTTTTTGGATTTTAAATTTTTTGACTAAGTTAAAAGAAAGCATGAACACCTAAAGGGACTGACCTAAGGCCTTGGGGGCTGATAAGCCTTGCCCATGTTATGCACATAGAGACCATGTAGTTCGATTGGTGTTGACTCAAAGCATAGCATGTTTTTGGGATTTTAACGTTTTTGACTTTGTTTTTTATTTTTTTTGTTTTCTGAATGTTTTTTATTTTTGGATAGTTTTCAACCATGATGGGATCCACAAGGATCCAATCCGCTATCAGTTTCAGGATATTTCCCCCAGTTTGAGACAAGACTACCTTTGCTAGGAGAGACAAATTTTGATGGTGCAGTAAGGTTCAATACTCAATCAGTCATCAAGCCATGGTTGGACACATGTTTTATTATGGGACGAATGGTTGGATGCTTCAGATAGGAGTGATAGATAACGATGCATGTCTTATTCAATCGTAGCACATGTTTTCTAGGTTTTCACTACGATACCTATTATAGAAGCATCACAAAAGTGGTTTTCACTAAAGAATGTTTTATTTCTCTTTACTATTTTCTTTCTTTTTGATTTTTTTTGCTTTTTTATCTTTTTTTTTTGGATTTTTACCCTTTTTCCTGGGGTATTGTGATGTGTTTCAAGTATAGAAAATTTTGAGGTGGTTGTTGTTCAACGGTTTGGCTAAGGGTTCTCCTTTAGGAGTAGCCAATTGGTAAGCTCCAGATCCATAGCCTATTGTGATGATGAATAGGCCTAACCAATTGGGTTCAAACTTACCTTTACCATCTTGATTCAGTTGTACCTTCTTATTCTCTTTGAGTACCAAGTCACCAATCTAAAAGTTTTTATTTTTGATCTTTTTATTGTAGCTTTTTTTGAGTCGATTCCGATGAGCATAAAGATGGTTTAATGTGCTCAAACACCATTCATCTAGGAGTTCCAGCTCATTCAATCTAGATACCCAATAATCTTCATTGTTGACCATGCCTTTTAGTGAGATTCGCAGTGAAGGGATTTCAACTTCAATAGGTAAGACAGCTTCAAATCCATAGACCAAGGAAAATGGTGTGGCACCTGTAGGGGTACGGATACTAGTTTGGTAAGCCCATAGGGCTGCGTTCAGTTGTAGATGCCAATCACGACCGATGTCATTAACAGTCTTTTTTTAGTATCTTCAAGATATTTTTGTTAGATGCTTCAGCCTAACCATTTCCTTGGGAGTAATAGGGCGTGGAGAATTTGTGTTGGATAGAGAACTTGGAACAAATATCTTTGAAATCTTGGTTCTTGAACGGGGTCCCATTGTCCGTTATGATGGTTTGGGGAATTCCATATCAACATATCAGATAATTCAAGATGAACTTGGATATCTATTTACCAATGATGTAGGTTAATGGAATCACTTCTATCCACTTGGTGAAGTACTTAGTTGCAGTAATGATGAACTTATGCCCATTTGATGAAGTGGGAGAGATCTTGCTTACCAAGTCTAATCCCCACTATGAAAAAGGCCATGGTGTTGTGATAGGTCTTAGCTCTTGTGTTGGTGCGTGAATGAGGTCACTGTGCTGCTAACATTGGTGACATTTTCTTGTGTAGGCAATAGCTTCTCACTCCATAGAGGGCCAATGGTATCATGTTCTTAGTAACTTTTGTGCTCGGTTAGGTCCACTAGAGTGGGACCCACAAACACTTTCGTGTATCTCTTGTAGGATGGTTTGCGCTTCTTCTACGTCAAGACATCAGAGTAAAGTACCATATAAACTTCAATGATATAAGGTGTCTCCTAGTATTGTAAATTGGGAATTCCTATGGAAATTTTTTTTCCTTTGGGTGGTTGTCAAGTGAGGTGGTACGATACCATGTTGGATATAGTCAAATGTATCATGGTACCATGGTGAGTTAGGACCAACAACAACACACACTAGTTCATATTCTGGGATCTCAAATGTCGATATTAAGAGTTGCTCGACAAGGAATTCATACTTAGAAATGTTTTGTGGGATGTCGAGGAGAAAACCTATCATTTCCATAGCGTCTACTACTTTGTTGTTGATGCAGGGAACCTGTTCAAAGGTGATGGTGACAAAATATTGTTTGAAACTTTCCACCATTCTCTTATATGGCAGCAGCTTGTCATCCTTTGTTTGATACTCGTCATTTACTTGCCTGATTACTAGTTGAGAGTCTCCATAAACCTGTGGTTCTTTTATCCTCTATTCGATTTCCATTTTGAGTCCTGTGATTAGTGCTTCATTCTTCAAGATGTTATTTGTGCATGGGAAAGCAATTCTATAAACCTTAGGTATACTATCTCCCTAGGGTGTGAGAAATAATATACCTACTCCTGAGCCATGTTGAGTGTGGGACCCATCAAAATACAAGGTCCAATGGCTTGTCTGTCTTGTTAGCAATATGCTTTCATCTGGGAATTCTGTTATGAGAGGTTGGTGATCTTCCATGGTGCTTCTACTAGTTTATCTACTATGATCTTTCCTTTGATGGCTCTCCTTTCTACATACTCTATGTCAAACTCACTCAATATCATCACCCATTTAGCAATCCTGCCTGTTAGAGCTGCTTTTTCTAGTAGGTACTTTATTGGATCTACTTTTGAGATTAGATTTACTTGTTTTTTTTCAGATATAGTGTCTTAACTTTTGTGCCACAAAGACAATAGAGAGATACACTCTTTCTATGGGCGAATAGTTCAATTCATATCCCACCAGTGTTTAGCTGATGTATTAGACCGCTCTTTCTTTATTATTATCATCTAGTTGTGCGAAGAGAGCTCCTAATGTTGCTTGTGTTATAGACACATAGAGTATCATTGCTTTATTTGGAATAGGTGGCATGAGTACTGGAGGAGTGAGTAGATACTCTAAATGACTTGCTGGAATGCTTGATCACATCTTCCATCCCACTTGAATGTGATATCTTTGTGTAGGAGATGGGTGAACAGAGGACACTTGTCTGCTAGTTGCACAATGAATTACTTGATGGACTATAGTTTTCCCTGTAGACTTCTTAGTTGTTTCAATATCTTTGGCAAAGGCATTTCTTGTATAGATTTTACTTTTGTAGGATCTACTTTGATGCCTCTTTGTGACATTATATATCCTAGTAGTTTCCCAGATGTTACTTCAAATACACACTTTTTTGGATTGAGCCTCAAGTTATAATGTTTGATTTTGTCAAACACCTTTCCAAGATTGGTCAAGTGGTCTTTTCTTTTGATGGACTTTGCTAGTATGTCCACATAGTCTTCCATAATTGTATGCAACATACCATGAAATATTTTAGTCATTATGTGCTGATAGGTCACTCTTGTGTTCTTTAGACCAAATGGCATGACATTACAATAGAAGGTCCCCCATGCACAAGTGAATGAAATTTTATGTTGATCGTCAGGGGATATCTTTATTTGATTATAGCCAAATAAGTCATCCATTAGTAACAACATCTCTTGTCCTGTGGTTAGATTGACAATCATATCAATGCTTGGAAGAGGGAAATCATCTTTTGGGAAAGCTTTGTTTAGATCTCTGAAGTCCGTGCAGATTCTTATGCCCCCAGTGGGATTTGATATTGGTACTAGATTAGAGATCCATTCTGCATAATCAATTGGTTTGATGAAGCTGACATCTATTAATTTTTTTAGTTCTACTTTTACCAAAAGTGTTATCTAGGGATGCATCTTTCTTAGCTTCTGCTTGATAGGTTTAGCTCTAGGAAATATGGCTAGATGATGTATGACCAATGTTGGATCTAGCTCTGGCATGTTTGCATATGTCCATGCAAATTTTATCTTCCTTTCATTGATGAATGCTGAGAATTTCACTTTCTCTTCACGATCAAGTGACGGTGCATGATATGTGATCTTAGGTGTTTCTGTTGTGCCAACATTTATAGGTTCCACTTCTTCGACTAGGAGTGTCGACTTCTCTTGATATTCAGAAATAGGGAGATTGAATCCTCTATCCTCGAGCGCCTCAGAGAGGTTTTCACCCTTAGATTCATCCTTTATTTTTCTTTTTAGGATCTGATAGAGCCACATTGCGGTTTTCCCTAAGGGATCTCATTTTGATTTTTACATTGTTTTTTTCAATTTTGTGACTAGAGGACACAATCTCCCCTTTGAAATATGCTTCCTATTCGAGTTCCATGACAAACCCTGCTTTATGATCTCCTGATGGTATATCAGTTCGAAGTCCCATAAACTCTGCAATTGCTTCATTGTTCTGGAATTGATCTAAAACATGTGTATGGTGTTGTTGGTCCCAATCTATTAACTGTGGGTAGCAAAGGGGTAGGCTATCATTGTTATCTATAAAGCTTATGGAAGTTGTTGAAATGGTCAATATGGCTCTGACATCATTCTCCCACTGGGTATCTAGGTCATCGTCACTAGAGGTGACAAAGGAAGGATAATCCCATTCATACTCATTAGAGTTTGTTTTATAAGTATAGTATTTGAATGTAGGTTTGCTAGGTTAGATATGGATTATAATTATGCTAAAACTTTCAAATAAGTCCTCAATGGGTAAATCATTGTCTATAATATGGTATATATTCGATGTCTTAATGTTAGTAGAAGTATCTCCTTTCTTAAAAGAGGTACGTCAAGTTTTTGGAGTAACCACTTCTAGCAAACCATAGCCTAGTCCCATGTTCTTCTTTCTTTGTTCCACTATAATAGGTTCCCATATGCATTTTTTATGTTGTCCAAGGCCACCTTTTCAAGTGTATCCCATTTTTTTAGCTAGCTGATACCCTTTACTACTTGGATCAATGTGAAGGGGTTGTAGTTGTTTTGGTTCTTTTTGGTCTTCTTTGTAGGTCATTGATGAAATGTACTATTTGAATATTTCCTCATCATTGATATCTCCCCACTTGGTAAAGATCATGGGTTTTTCTACCATTTTTACTTCTTGAACATGTTTTATCTCCTTAGGCCCTCCATAAATATTTGGTGTTGGGAGAAGCATTCCAATGAAAAAGGCTTGATTGAAATGATAATTCCCATTACCTTTGTCAAGTACTTGAATCTTGGACTCATATTTTGGTTTCTCACTTGATGAGGGTTTAAATGAGGTTGATGGTAGTGTTGATGGGTCAACATATGAGGAGTGAAATGATATATCATTACTAGGTACATGCTGGATTTTGTTATATTTCTCCTCCAATTTTGCACAGTAGTGGAAGGGTTCAAGATCAACGTATAAAGTAACCTATTTTCCTTCATGAGGAAATTTTAAACACTGGTGAAATAACAAGGGAACTGCTTGTAGTGCATGAATCCATGGGAATCCTAGAAGAAGGTTATATGGTAGCTCAAGGTTCAGTAATTGACACATCATTTATGTTGTTTCTGATCCTATCTATACATGTGGCCTGATTGTCCCTTCTGAATTTCTTTCTAGGTCATCATAATACCTTATAGTGATGCTCTTTCCTTTTTCAAGTACATCATCAGAGTACCCTAGTTGTTTAACAAATTTCAAGGTACATATGCCTAAACCTGCACTATTATATATCGATACTCTTTTGACCATATGTTTGTGGACACCAACCTCTATATAGAGGGCTTGGTTGTGGAATGACTTTTGCAGAAGGTCTTTCTCATAAAAGACTAAATGATGATTGGTCATGATTTTTCCAACCATGGCTTGAAATTGATAAGGATTGAGGTCATTGGGGACCGATGCTTCCAAAGCTTTCTCTAATATTTCCCTATGTGCAGGTGATAATTTCAACAGCTTTAGGATGGAGATCAAAGCGGAGGTCTTCTTAAGTTGTTTCATAATACTATAGTCACTCGATGACTTAGTTGTGGTCTTAGGTGGGGGTCCTTGTATTGTGACTTTCCCTCGACGTGTGGTTATGTTACATTTGGGGTCCCTGCCTCGTATAGTTACCACATTGACCCTAGTGTCATCAGCTTGGGAGAGGGTACCTAGGATGGGGTCACCATAGGTGTAGTTGGTGTTGTGATAGTCTTGTTATTTCCCTTTGTCATTTTTCTTAGCATGGTTAGGAATTGGATTCATGTATATTTGGAGGTCTTTGTTTCCAGGATGGTGTTCGATATCAACTTCTCCCTTGTCAATTAAGTCTTGTATTATATGTTTAAGTCTCATGCAGTTATTTGTCGTATATCCCTTGATCTTATGGAATTCACATAAGTCTTTTTCATTGTACCATAGTGTTTTAAAACTCAACTTTTCATAGTTTGGATGCTTGTTGACTTTGATGAGGTTTTGTTGAACTAATTTGTGCATGATTATCTCAAGTGTTTCTCCTAATTGAGTAAATTTCCTCCCTGGTTGGTCATATTTCCTTTGTTGTCCTCGCTGATTTGTCCATTGGTTATCTGATTGAGTATTTTGGGGATAACTAAGTTGATTGTTTTGTACGTTGTTGGGAGTGTAGCTCATTTGTGCAACTTGATGTTTTCTTTGTAGTATGTTAGGATTTTGCATGTTCCATACACTCTAGCATCAACTACTCCATTGTTGGTTACCTTTTTGTTTTTGGCCCAAATCTTAGGTTTCTCATTCGATCTAGAAGGGTTGTCTTTTGAGTTGTTCATCTTAATAACTCCTCTTGCTATGAGAGATATTTCAATGTGTGGTCCCTTTTCAATACTCTCTTTGAAGTTATTGGGGCACAACATGGTGAGTTGGTAGTTGATTTCTGCTTGGACGTTTAAAACAAAGATATTCACTAGTTCTTTGTTGGGAATAGGCCACTTGCACCTACTAGCTTTATGTTTCCATCTTTGTAAGTAGGATGTAAAGGATTCTCCTTGGCTTTGTTTAATCTTGTAGAGGTCAGTGATGGTGACATCCTAGTCTATGTTGAACGAGAAGAGGTTCACAAATTTGTTAGTTGGTTCATCAAAACTCTTGATTCTTGGTGGTCGATGGGAGAACCATTCCATAGTGTGACCAGCAAGATTACGTGGAAAAGGTATCATTAGGTAGGAATCATTATTTTGCACTTCCATGCAAGCCACCAAGAAATATTTCACATGTTCTACTAGATCACCCTTTCCCTTATACTTTTAAAACTTTGGTATTTCATTTTTTTTGTGAAGGGTAGCATAGTAATAGAGGGATCAAAAGGGAATGGAAATATATCCTGTAGAGTGTAGGTCTTCTTTGGTTTTCCAATCTGGATGTCCAATATCTTTTGATTTAGGGCTTGTAGTTGCATGCCTACCTCTATGTTTGGCATGTTTTTTTGTGGACCTTGTGTGTAGTAGCCTTGTTGTCCCAAAATGTTTGTTCGGTCATAGTTTGGGTATTGTGGAGGTATAGGACCTTGGAAACCATGTTGGGTGAAAGGAGGGTTAAGTCCTTGTTGTACGAAAGGAGGATTATGTCCTTGTTGAATGTAAGGAGGGTTAAGTCCATGTTGGGTGGAAGGAGTATTAAGTCCTTGTTGAATATAAGGAGGATTAGGTCCTTGTTGTGGGGAAGGATTATTAAGTCCTTGTTGAATGTAAGGAGGATTAAGTCCTTGTTGTGGGGAAGGAGTATTAAGTCCTTGTGTGAAAGAAGGGTTAAGTCTTTGTTGATTTTGTTGAAGAGGGGTACCGGGATAGTGCATTGGTGGTACACCTTGCTATTGGGACAAATTGTTTTGAAGGTTACCATGGTAGTGTGTTGGAAATATACCTTTTTTTGGGATGAATCATATTGAAGGTTACCTTGACAGTGCATTGGCGGTACACCTTGTTGTTGGAATTGTTGATTGGGAAGGGTAGCATGTGGCACACCTTGTTGATGTTGATTGGGAAGGGTACCATGTGGCACACCTTGTTGATTGAAAAGGGTACCCTGTGGCACACCTTGTTGATGTTGTTGATTTGTTTGAAGGTTGCCTAAGTAGTTCATTTGTGGCATACCTTGTTGCGGTTTTTGTTGTGGAAATTTCCCTTGTTGATTTTGTACGTTTTGGGAAGGGCCAATATATGAAGTGTTTTGGGACACGTATTGTCCTAGTGGGAGGTTGTTACCTTGTGGTATGTATTGAGATGGACATCCTTGATATTGTTGGGCCACTACTGCTTGTTTGATTGATTTCCTAAACAAAGGATTTTCCATTGGTTGTTGTTTGGGTTGGTCATTGCTATGTGAGAAGATTGGTGGCATGTTCGGAATCTCCATTGGTTCGGGTATTTTTCTCACAACTGAGTTATCCCCTAAGGGAATGAGGTTAGGATCCTTAAGACCTTCCACATTAAATTCTATAAGAAGCTTAGCACCACTTTGTGCTAATTTAATGAAGTATTTGGATCCTTTCTTAGTAGTTTGTCTAGATCAGTTTGAGTACCTTGGGAATGTTAGAGTGTTGAAAGAATTCTTCCTCACTATCCACTTCTTCTATGACCATGTCCTTGGGATTTTGATTTGACCTATCCATCATTTCTTGTTGTTTACAAATTACCTCCTCCTCACTAGGTGGTTGGTTTGATGTTGCTTTGAATGTTGGTTCTTTTCAAGGAGTTATAAGGTCACTTGGTCTATAAGCCCATGGGTCACCTCCATCATTTGTGGTGTTTGTGGGAGGCATGCTAGAGCTAATTTTGTTTGCTTCCATCTTTTTTTTAATGTTGTGATCGTGTGGTTGTCATAAACAAGTGCCAAGACTTGGTGAAAGTTTTGTGATTTATAACTATGGAATAAAAGAATGCTTTGTTTTTGAGGTTTTCTATTTTTTGAGTGTTTTTGAGATTTTTTGTTTGAAAGGATGGTATCTATTGCCACACAGGAGGTGGTAATACAGGCCTTATGGTCGCAAGATCTACTTTTCATTCCTCTTTGTCTAGGATATTAGTTGTGTTTCTCCACTAGGTTGGTGTTTTGTTTCTCTCAAATATGAAGCTTCTCAAGCTACTGATAATATTTGTTTGTTCACTTCAATTTGTGTGAGACTTGGTTGTATAATAGGTGTCATTAGATTTGGTTGTTGAATTGGAGCAATTGGATGCCAAATGGTCAAAGTGAGTGGTGTTTGGTAAATGAAGCTATTCTTAGGACTCAAAAATGTTGAAAAGACTTGGATCGATATTTCACTTCATTTTTCTAGAGGATATGTTGTGAGAAATCTACTTGAACTAGCCTTGAGGTTCAAGAAAATTTTGATATCTTAGAAGTTTGAGTGAAGGAATGACCCAAGTTGCTTGTTTTGATTTTGAATCCTAAAAGTAGTTTGGAGTGTTAAATTTTGCAAATGGATGATGGACTAATGTAAATTATGATGTGTTTTGGGAGTCTAACTATTTTTTTTCTCACAATATTTATAACTAGTTTTGGACTAGTCTTCTGACTTGCACCAAAAAATAGAGCAATAGTAGCAATTCTTGTAAAAAATGGATAGAATTTTATCAATAGTGGTTAAGTTTTGAAAGAAACTACGGTAATATTTTTTCAAATACAACCTCTATGTGTAGATTTTTGACTGGTGAATAGTGAGTGCAAAAGCGAACTTCTTGGTCAAAAGTGGCTAGATTTTGGGTAACTGCAACCAAGAAAATTGGTCAAGTGCGGCAACAAAAGGGATCAACTATGACAATTTTTAGATCAGGGGCATTCAATTTTTCAAAAGTGGTAAGTTTCTAATACTGATTGTCAGAATCCAGAGAGAAAAAGTGGTAGGTTTTGAGTTGACTGCAGCTAGATTTAGGTCAAGTGCGGCAGAAACAACAACAATAATGGATTTTGTGCATATTTGTTTTCCAATTTTTGTGTTGGCAGCAAATTTGGATAATTTTGCAATTTTGGATGACTTTGTTTGATTTGATTTGAGATTTTGGCAAGTGATAAAATGCAACACAACAATAAAAAACTATTTGACCCTAAATGTCTATTACTTAAGCAATTTTCCTTTCATAAAATCTCAAAGTTCGTGAAAGTTAAAGTACTAAACCCATAGTTTCCAAGGTTTTCTTCATTCTTAATGTGATTTTAAATGCGAGCCTAAACATTTAGAAACCTTCAAAGATATTTTTTTAGGATATCTTTTAGGGAGTGCAAACATAGAGCTCTTTTTAAAGTATTTATAATAAGTTCAAAGGGTTTGATGTTTGATAACCATGTTCAATGCTTGTTTTGATGTGTTCATTTTATTTCAAGCAAATGTTTGATGTCAATGTTTGGTGAAGATTCTTTGTACTGCTTATAGAAGACAATCATTCCTAGAATAGGTACGCTTTTTGTTAATGGGCCTACCTCATGCCCCGAAGGGATAATTTTACATGTAACTTTATGGAAGAGTGTAGAGGTATGTTAAGAATGAACTCTTAAGCTCTACAACTCAATCACAAGTCGAACTTGGTAGGTAACTTCTCATAAATACATTTTGATGCACCACTTTCAAAGAACGTTATGGCAAAAACTGAATATGCCTCTAATTTTTTTTTTAAATGACAACCAATGAACACCCTAATGTATAATTCACCAGTTGGCCACTTAAGGCTATTTAGCCATTTTGTCTTGGGCCTCTAAAGACTCCTGAATTCAGATTAGGCACTGTGTGTTATTCCGAACTTGGATTGAAGCTACTATTTCTCAGGTTTGTAATGATTTATATAGCATTGGTAAATGTGATCGAGGGATACTTCGATGAGTTCTCCATTGCGAGATGTATCTCATTATAAATGATGCCTCAATCTTAATTTTTTTGACTCAAAAAAATGCAAAAGTCTCAAGTGTTTCTCTTCACCCAAGATCGCCCGAAGATGCAGGGGGAGAGGATACACACTTGACTCGCCACTCACGCAAAACACATAATACAATTTTATAGCAATTTGATTTTAAACCCAAACTTGAAATGTCTGAAAGATAGCAATTCATGTTTTATGTGCACCAATTTCAAAGAATTTTTGAGACTTCAAGAAATATCACAATGTACAACCAAAATAGATTTGTTCATTTTTAAGCATCAATCTTGAGTGTTTCTAACAATCCTTGTCTTAATTGGTCAACAAAATAAAATTGTGTGTTCGTCCACAAATTTAAAGCATTGGTCAAAAGAAAGAATTTTATTTTAGAGCACCAATAATGAAGTGTTATTCTATTCTACAAAATATTTTGAAAATTCTTTTTAGAACACCAAAATGAAAGTGTGTAAGTTTGTGGGGTTCATTTTATAGCACCAATTGAAGATTTTTCCAAGCTAGAAAGCTTTTGAAAGATTCTTTTTAAGCACTAATTGAAATATTTTCCTAAGCTTAAAATCATTTGAAAAGATTCTTTTTAAGCACCAATTGAAACATTTTCCTAAGCTAGAAAGTTTTTGAAAGATTCTTTTTAAGCACTAATTGAAAGTGTGTGATTTGTGGGGTTCAATTTATAACACCAATTTTAAAGTTTTCTAATCTAGAAAGCTTTTGAAAATTTTGACTTGGATCGTTTGCCTTCTCTGCAATAAAATTGTTAGTTTGTTCTTGGATAAACACATGCCATGCTTCTGTAAATCCTACATAAGCAACATTAGCACCTTTCAAACATTCAAACCAACAATCATTAGCATTAGAAATCGAAAAATGACTTGCAACTTTTGGATAAAATTTTAACAGAGCAAAAGCAAAAATTTTAAGCAAAAGCAGCCCTGTTAGAAGCAATTGTGGCTGAAAAAATAAAAAGAAGCCTCTATTTATCAAGCAAAAGCGGCTGGAAAATGCAAAATCACCCTTATTTTCAAATCAAAAGCATTAAAAATGGCATAAGCGGCTGAAAAACAAGTGATTGCGGCTAAAACAATAGAGCGAACATGTGAATTTCCTGTAGATTTTGCTTGAAAATTTTTCAAGTGCATTTAGAGAACCTGTAACTATTCAAAACTCACTCAAGGACATGTTAGTCTTAAGGACCATGGTCCCACCGGGCATGCCACAATGTGTAAGGGGGAAATCGGATAAGTGTTAGATAATCAACATTAAATGAATTAAACAAGATCTAATTCTAAACAAGGATTAAGATTCATACACATTACTAATTAAATGAATAATACAAAATATTGAATTCAAGAAAGTAATTGAAAAACAAGAACAATGAATTCAATAAAATATAAAGTTACCCATCCCATGTCGAAGTGTATTCATAATGATGTTGGATCATTGTATCAAATACGAAGCCTCCATTGACGCATAACAAAAGCTTCAAATGTGCGTGTTTGATCAAAGATGTATGTAAAGTTTGTCAAAATCTAATTGATTGTGATTTTAGCATTACTTCATTGTGCAAAAGACATTGATTCTATGATTGTTTTTGAGAATAAATGAGGTTGTTATATAGATTTTTTGTTTTGAAATGAACGCTTGAGATCGCATAGTAGAATCTCCTAATCAATGGTTCAAACCCGTTGAGATGAATTAGATAGGAAGAATCGGTAGGATTGAAGAAATCATGTTGAGCCTTCAGTGGGATTGAAGAATAGATGAATCAGTTAGTCAATCAGAGTGAGCAATCAAGGGATCGTAATTTACTCAGTCATAAAAGTGGTGAGGATAATTAATTAATTGATCTAATTAATTAAGCCTTTTTGGGTTGAACGTGCAAATCATGTTTGACTTTTGTAAAAAAATTGTATTTGTTTGTTTTGACCTTTTTGAATGATGTTTGAATAATTTATTTAATTATTCAAGTTTAGGGGAAAGTGATTTATTTAAACTATGGGTACGTGTAAGATCATGATGGGCCAAAAAGTGGCGATATGATGGGTATGTGTAGGGTATGTGGCTGATGACTTTTTTTTACCCAAAATTGATGAAATGAAAAGGGTTTTTAAAGGAGATTCTCGGCTTTCCACCAATATATATAATGTCTTACTTTGAATTTAATAAATAATTTATTATTCATTTTCTATTTGAATTACGACTAAAGTCTTGATTGATAGGCTAATTGAAAAACATCTATATCTTTCAAACGGTGTCACATTTTTTGAATCCAAAACATGCGTTACGTGCTTGCATACTATAGGATTAAAAAATGAATTTCAGTAAAGTTTTGACCAAGTTAAGGTGGTGGACATATGAGTTTTATATTTTTAAAAGTTGTAATAAAAATTCATAATTAATTATTTACTTGGAAAAAAATTACAAAAAAATATGCATCACATCCGGACATGAGTCCTCTACTTATATCTAAAATCTTATAAAAAAATATTATCATTTTATTGTGGTTAGGGTGGTCAGACAGACACCTACTTATTTTTTCCTTGAAATTTAAGTACTACTGCATTGAAATTTGAAAATTTTACCAAATGGATTTTTTTAAAATAAACCAAGTAGTTTAGAAACTACATTCAATTTGCTACAAATTCTATTCTTACATATTTTTGAAATAATATAGATAACTTAATCAAATTTTTACGTCAAGTTTCCTAACTCTAATTTTTCTGAATTTTTCGCCACTTAAGGGCCTGTTTTTTCCATGATGATCCTACACATACCAGGCTATTAAGTATTAATAATTTAATTAACTTATGGGAATAGCCCGGTAAATTAGTGAAATAATTAAATAATTGATGTTATTTAATTAATCAAGAGGAATAAAGTTAGATTAGGACTTTATTAAATAAATAAAATTTATTTAATTAGTTAAAAGTGATGAAAAAGTGAATTAATTAAATAGTTGATATTATTCAATTAATAGAGGAAATTAGGGTTTTTGATGCAATTGATGTGAAATGCAGTGATCATATTAGGTGATAGTGATGTTGACGATGAGAAAATGTCATTTAGGATGTATGATAAGTGTCGAGTCATTTTTACATATCTATAGATAGAAAATTTAGTAGGATTGATAGGTTCTATGTATCTCCCAACCTGGAACTAGTGCAAGAGTCTTTTGGTGTTTGGTTCAAAGTTGATTATTCTACTATCCTTTTTGACTATTTTCCCATTCTCTGCTCTATCGTTGGGTCTACAACAAATCATTTGGTGCATAAGTTACCTTATAAGCTCAATATTTCTCTCTTAAAAATCCCTTCTTGTGTTGTTGCCTTGGTTGGGGTTTGGAACTATGTTCCTAAACTAAAAGGAGAGCCTTATAGGGAATGGTGGCACTCTGCTATTTCTCAATGTGTTGAGTTCTTACATTCTTTTGGTAAAAGACTTGTGTTGAAAAGAAAACATAAAGAAAAATCTCTTCATGGGAATAGGCCCAAAAATCAGGACAAAATGCATTGTTGGTAAAGCTGGACTTCGATAAAGCTTATGATAGAATGCATTGGAGCTTCATTTTGGATATATTTCAATGGTTGGGTTTTGGTCCCAAGATATGTAAACATGTTCAAATGATATTCAAAGATGTCAGCACAATTGATTATTAATAACTCCTTACTTAAATATGCCTCATAAAATAAAATAAATCGATGGTGAATGGAAATGCATTGGACCGATAATTCATAAAATCTGGGTGATTTGGCCACCCTATTGGTTGCGATTGATTCACCAATTTTGACTTGGCCAATATGTACTATTTGCCAATTGGTGAAGATTCACCACTAAGAAATCCTTGTTTGAAACATTAATAGGGGTAATCCATTTCATGATAGTGATCTACTAAGATACCATCACTAGATATGAGATGCCCTAGGTACTTCACCTTAGGCTAAAAGAAGTCTCACTTCACTAACTTTCTAAAAGGTGATTCTCTCTCAAATAATACAAAAAAATGATGTAAGTGGATCCCATACTCCTCCATCATTCTTGAATAAATCAAGATATCATCCAAGAACACTAGGAAAAATTATTTTGGGAAGGTGTTGAACACCCCATTCATGGGACCCACAAACACCGATAGAGCATTCATCAACCCAAATAGAACCACATTGAACACATATTATCCATATTGATTTTAGAATGTTGTTCAATGGATATCTACCTCCTACAAATTTTATGATACCTAGACTTTAGATCAATTTTTAAGAACACTTTGGATCCATTCATTTAATTGAACAAATAATCAATGCTTGGAAAAGAATATTAGTTCTTCATCATTACCTTATTCAATTTTCAATAATCAATACATAAGAAAACATATTCATCCTTCTTCTTTATGAAGATTATAAGTACACCTCAAGGAGATACACTTGAATGAATATGTGTATTCTTTAACAATTCCTCCAACTATAGCTTAAACTCACTAAGCTCTTGCATCTAGTTATTATGTATGGTGCATGATAGATAGGTTTGGTTCTAGAATCAAATCAACATGAAATTCTGCATTTTACTTCATTGGTATTCAAAAAATGAAACTAGAGAAGACATTAGAAAACTCTCTTAGAAGTGGGTGATCAAGAGAAAAATCATGACACTCAATCCTAGAAAGATCATTTATAGTGATAATGAATGTTTGCCACCCCTTCTACATACTCTATTTTAGATGCATGATGAAGATCATATAAAGAGAGATGGGTCTTTGAACTCCATCTATCACAACATTTTACACATTCCACTACCTTAGGGTGATAATCGATGGTAACTAATGAGAATCAACCTAGTCCATACCAAGCTAGTCATTAAGGAATAATGACAAATTTAAATTAAGGTATTTATTATTATAGTCTACTAGATAAATTTGAAAGAGAAGCAATTGCACTTAAAGTAATAGGTGCATTCTTGACACCTATTGAAAAATTATATAAAATAAAGGATAGAGATAGAATAGGGATCTTTTAGAACCCTTGGGATAAATCTATAACATTGATGGTTTGTGTATTCTCAATTTGGGAAAATTTTAAATTGATGTAAAGCTTTGATTTGAGATAATCAACTTGAGTGGTTACTTGCATGAATTATTGTCCTTGCTTGACTTTTTCTATGTATTCTATGGTTGCATAATATCAACTTTCCTTCACTTGGAACCTTAGTCATGATTCCATCAATGATGCCCTTTAGCACTAATATTATTTTTCTTATCTCAAATATTGGTAGGCAAACAATTTTTATAGGTATTGAATATCTATTTCTATAGAGCTAATAGGCTTGTGATAAAAAGGGATAAGATCGTGCCACTAGAAAGATAAGATTGTTTCTTCAATTTTAACTTTTATATTAGTAAGATTTAGGCCTTAACATTCTAATCAATAAGCTAGTTGTTGTTTTATATTTGCAATGCTTTGTCATAGTGTTGTACTAAGGCATATATAATCCTAATATCTTTTATTTCAATGTAACACATGTTTAATTATAATCTTAACTTATTTAATTTAATTTGCATACTTAACTTCTATAATTAAAATATTAAAATATCACTTAACATTTAATTAATTTTATTTATTAAGACACTCTAAATATATTTTAAATAGATCTTTTTACCTATTCACAACTAAAGTCACTAAATGTTAATTCATAACAATTAAAGTATACATGAATAATTATATAAACAAATAAACACAACTTTAAAATGACATATACATCAATTATAACTTAATTTCAGCTGTCAAAAATCATTTGTCTTGTCTTTTGTTTTTTGTTTATAATTATATTTGAAAAGTCATATACACCGACTATAATTTAATTTCAGATGTCAAATTACTTATCTTTCATTTTTGTTTATAATTATATTTGATGAATCTTAAAATAAAAGAAACACTAAAGACATTGAGCAATGCAAACAATTATTAAAATAAAATTGCACTTTAAAAATAGACATTAAATATGAAATATGATATCTAAACAAGTTAGACATGATGATGAAGATACTTGAACTATTTAATGAAAATCACATATGGATAGTGTTGTACAACTAAAACTAAAATAAAATAATAAAATAGATGAAAAGACAAAGAGCTATATCTTTCGTGAACATGACCTAATTAAATCCATCAACTTAATGCAAAATCTGGTGTTAACTCTAAACTCATTTCATCTTTGATTTTGTATGAGAAACTTGTGGACCTTTAATAATTCTTCCTCCTCCTGGTGATTAAATCATCTTTTAGTTGACTTGATTAGCTCCATATATTCAGTGGGTATATGAGTTTTAGGA
This sequence comes from Sequoia sempervirens, assembly GCA_007258455.2. Lineage (NCBI taxonomy): Eukaryota > Viridiplantae > Streptophyta > Pinopsida > Cupressales > Cupressaceae > Sequoia > Sequoia sempervirens. The sequence goes on from VDFB02000020.1 coordinate 35,135,846, forward strand.
GAGTAAATCAGATTTTTTAGCACAAGCACTAGAAGTGAGGCAAGTTAATCCACAATCAAATAATGGAGAATCCAGAGCTGAGTCAGTCCATTGCTAGGGGATAATGGATACAAATAACCGACTTCTTCGCTTCTTTTGATGATTACTGACTGCCCCTTTATAAACCACGTAACTGATAAGACGTCCACAAAAGATGTGATTGGGCAGTGGCGCGTCATCCACATGAGAAGCAAGGAAAAGATGTGAGCTCCACCCAGTTTGTCTACCATGGTTGTGAGGGAAGAAATCTGCAGTCAGTCAGTACGAATAATGATGCCCATGCTCTTGTCTTATGCATTCCCTCAACATGATGGCGCTGTACATATTATATATAAAGGAAAAAGGTAGAACTCAACAGAAGAAGGCATATAATATGAGCGCCCCTGTCATAGGACAAATAAACTAAGTGAAAGTAAGTGGCTGATGGTATAAAGAAATTGGAGAGGTAAGTGGTGGGTGACACTGGAAAAACTAAAAAATATAGAGGGTATCACGGACTGAGGCAAAAAAAAGAGATTTACAAAGTGGGGTGGTGGTGTAAGAAGCAGAGAGCATGTGGGCCGGGGCCCCTCTAAACTCTTACTTCTCTTCTTCATCTTATTCCTCTCTCATGTGCTTTCACCTCGTATTTTGATCCAATCTCATGCAGCTACTTGTGAGTGACACGCCAGATTCTGTCATGCCTCCTCATCAATGATCACCCATCCATCATCCCATCTCACTCACACACTAACTTACCACGACACTTCCAAATAGTGTCCGTTCAAGCTGTGTCCAGCCAAAATTTGGCTTGTATTAAATGCAAAAGTACAGGGCTGCATCTGATAGCTTAAAATGGCTTGGTGGAGGATTCCCCAACTCCCCGGATTCCCGCAGCACAGCCCACTTCCTGAATATGAGATGTCATTTCTGGAAATAGTTTTATATTGTCTCAATTTCCATGTTTTGCCAATGTTATCATGCTTTGAAATATAAAATGTCTTCATCTGAGGACCCTTGGATCCAGCGAGAGGGCTGGTAGATGGTAAGAAGGCTATAATAATTGGCTCCATCTGCTCGCACGATGAATGCATACTTAGGTCGGGACTCGGTTTGCGAGATTGTATGACAAATTGTCAAAGAGTCTGAGCGTGCACACCGCCCAAAATTATCATTGTAGGAGACTGGAGTTGTTGGACAGAGACACACATAACTATGTTAGTGTAGGCTGTGATGCAATCGTCCCAATGTCGCTCCAGCCTTCTCTTTCCTTGGGGTGTCCGTCATCATGTAAAAAATTGTCTCCAAAATGGATTGGGGCCTTAATTTTATGTATGGTCGCCATATTGGGAGTTGCAAGGGGTGATCCCCAAGCCCAGAGCCTTCTGTCGTGGCGAGACACTCTCAACGGATCAGGGCTCATTACTTGGGATGCCCGAGAGCAGGGTCCGTGTGGATGGATTGGGATATCTTGTTCTCCTCTGGGTGAGGTTGTGGATATTAATTTACAGTCCATGGAGCTCATGGGATCCGTTCCTTCTCAGCTTGGGGCCCTGACGTCTCTGCAGTCGTTGGTTCTTTCTGAGACTAATTTGAGCGGGAGTATTCCCAAGGAAATTGGCGATTACAGCGCTTTGATTGTTCTGGATCTGAGCAGGAATAGGTTGACAGGGAGCATTCCTTTGGAGATCGGGAGACTCAAGAATTTGGAGACTCTCATCCTCAATTCCAACCAGTTGGAAGGAATGATTCCTCCTCAGTTGGGGAATTGCAGCAGTCTTGTCAATTTGGTCCTTTTTGACAATCAGCTGAGAGGGAAAATACCGGAGGATCTGGGCAGGCTGAGGAATCTGGAGCTTTTTCGCTTAGGAGGCAACGGGAACATTGAAGGTGAGCTGCCACCCCAGCTGGGAAACTGTAGCAATCTCACAATGCTGGGTCTTGCAGAGACCAGCATTTCAGGACGGATTCCAGCGTCGCTCGGTGCTTTGAAAAAGCTCAAGACGCTTGCATTGTATACGGCTCTCTTGTCTGGGCCCATCCCTCCTGAGCTGGGAGACTGTGTTGCGCTTGAGAACTTGTATCTTTATGGCAACAGTCTCTCTGGACCGATACCTCCGGAGCTTGGTAAACTTCAGAATCTGCAGAGGCTTTTTCTTTGGCAGAATAATCTGGTGGGCAGAATACCCATGGAGCTGGGCAATTGTAGTGGAATTAGCGTCATGGACCTGTCTATGAATGCTCTGACAGGCAGCATCCCGGCTACCTTTGGGAAGATGAAGAATCTAATGGAGCTTCAGCTGAGCGTCAATGAGCTCTCAGGATCGATCCCCGCCGCCCTCGTCAACTGCAGCAGGCTCAGCCAGCTCCAGGTCGATAACAACCAGCTTTCAGGCCAGGTGCCCCATGAATTCGGACAGTTGAAAAATCTGACTCTGCTCTACGCCTGGCAGAACAGATTGGATGGGATAATTCCTTCGAGCCTAGGTAATTGCTATAACCTTCAAGGCCTCGATCTCTCGCAAAACAACCTTACTGGAACAATTCCCACCAGCCTCTTTCAGTTGAGGAATCTCAGCAAATTGCTTCTTCTGTCTAATTATTTAACTGGCGCTCTGCCTGCGGAGATCGGGAACTGTAGTGAATTGGCTCGGGTAAGGCTTAGCGGCAACAGTTTAAGCGATGCAATACCAGCGGAGATTGGGAGGCTGAAGAATCTCTACTTTCTGGACTTGGCGGATAATCAGTTTTCAGGGCCAATTCCATCAGAGATGGGAGATTGCGTGGAGCTTCAGTACTTGGATCTCCACATGAACCGCCTCACAGGGAGCTTACCCGGGACACTTGGCCAATTGAGCAGCCTGCAGGTGGTGGATATATCAATGAACAAACTCGCGGATCCAATCCCGGCGGCAGCATTTGCGAACACGGCACGCTCTCTCAACAAACTGCTGCTGAACAACAACGAGCTGTCGGGATTCATTCCGAAAGAGCTCGGGCTGTGCACAAAATTGCAGCTCTTGGATCTCAGCAGTAACCGGCTGACCGGCGGCATTCCACCCGAGATGGGAAGTATAGAGGGCCTCAACATTGCATTCAATGTGAGCTGGAATTACCTGTCAGGATCTATACCTTGGGAGCTTTCGAGGCTCAGTAAGCTTGCCACCATGGATCTCTCTCACAATATGCTGTCTGGAAACCTTACCGTTCTGGGTACGCTGGAAAATTTGGTGTCTCTGAACGTATCGTTCAATAACTTCACGGGTCCCCTCCCCGACACAGGTTTCTTCAGAGGATTGCCATCTAGTGTCTTCGCCGGCAACGCAGGACTGTGCAGCTCATGTTTTTCTGAAGAAATGAATCCATCAATGCAAGAAAGCCGTTCCGAGTACTCGGGAGTGAAGCTGATCATAAGCCTGCTCTTTAGTGTTATTGCACTCTTGTTGTTTTTGGGCATTTTTTTCCTGGTCAGGGCTCGGAGGGCACCCCACGAACAAGATGAATCAAACCCAGAAATCGGCTGGCCATGGCAGATGACATTGTTCCAGAAACTAACTGTCTCGGTCGAAGATATAATAGAAAATCTGGTCAGTTCAAACATCATAGGCAAGGGCTGCTCCGGCGTCGTGTACAAAGCGCAGATTCCAAACGGAGATTTTATAGCAGTGAAAAAGCTGTGGCCGTCAAAAACATCCGCGCAGCAAAGAGACTCCTTCGCAGCGGAGGTAAAGACTCTGGGTTCGATCCGCCATAGAAACATAGTAAAGCTCTTAGGCTTTTGCACCAACAGAACAACTAAACTTCTCATGTATGAGTACATGTCCAACGGAAGCCTGGGTGGATTGCTGCATGAAAAAAGGGGGATGCTGGAATGGGAGATCAGATACAACATAGTCCTGGGAGCTGCCCAGGGGCTCGCCTATCTGCACCACGACTGCCTGCCCCCTATAGTGCATCGCGACATTAAGGCCAATAACATACTATTAGGTTCTCGGTACGAGCCTTACATTGCAGATTTTGGCCTAGCAAAGCTCATGGAGTCGTCAGACTTCAGCAAATCCTCAACCAACGTCGCAGGCTCCTATGGATATATAGCTCCAGGTTAGTCAGTCACTAGCCTTTTTTGGTTTTGTTTTACTATCTGTAATGTAGATTCAGATAATTAAATGGTGGTTTGATGGTGCAGAGTACGGGTACACCATGAAAATTACAGAGAAAATCGATGTTTACAGTTATGGTGTCATGCTGTTGGAAGTGTTGACGGGAAAGCAGCCAATAGATCCGTCGTTCCGTGACGGAATGCATATCGTGGATTGGGTGAAGGAAAGCTTAGAGCATAAGAGAGATGCAGTGGAGGTTTTGGACCCCAGGCTGCAAGGAAGACCCGATTCTCAGATCCAGGAGATGTTGCAGGCACTCGGCACTGCTCTGCTCTGTGTTAATTCCAGCCCGGAAGAACGACCAACCATGAAGGACGTGGCGGCTCTTTTAAAAGAAATAAAGCACGATTCTGACGACTGTTGTGCCAAGCACCACATTGATTTGCTTAAACAGACTCCGTCCCCTTCCTTTGCAGATCATTCTCGCTCCCCCTCCAGAAGCAGTACTTCTTTCAAGGACATAGCAGCAAATTATTCCCACTCTTCTCTTATCTATTCCTCGACCGGCTCAAGCAAAATAGATCTGCATTAAGAATATTCCTGTTTTATTTTGTAACTGATGTACCGTCATTGATTGTCATCTCAACTTCTGTATATTCTGCTTCAGAAATTCTTCTTCTGTCATAACTCTGAAACTAAGATTGTTCCTCTCAGAAACAAAATGTACTATTTCTAACAACATGGGTGTGAGATGCTGTAATGGAGAAGACCAAGAGAAGTTCATTGTCAAATTGAATAGCAGAAAATCAGCATTTCACAAAGCAAAAATAGTGAGGCAAAAATAGTGAGGTCTGATGTTCAATAAGCCTTCTTTGACCTCGTGGATATTAAAAGTCTTCTATTCTATTTTATATATGTATCGCATTGTAGAAACTTCTCAGGTACCTTCTGAATATGAATATTATTATGAATATTATTATGGTTGATGAGATTCATCAAGTACACACATTCTTTTCTTTCTAATGCTGGATCACATTATATCTTCTCTTAGCAATCATGGATCACAAGCATGCTCTCTCAGCTTATGGTCTTTCATGTTTTTCGTTCACAGTTATGAAACCGTTGAAATTTAACCTGGTTTCCTACCAATAAAATAGACCAATAGCCACTTGAACATACGCTTTTCTTTTTCATGAATGGAGCAATCATTTTCTAGGAACTCATCCGACCTTAAATATTGCACATTGCCAGCTAAAAGTAAAACCAAATGATGTGATTTATAGCATGTAAGCAATCATACTGAAATTTGATGAGAAGATAGAAATGGGCTAGTGTGTCTGGTGACGTAATAAAATGTTCAATAATTGGGTCATGACGGGATTTAATATTATTATTGTTCATCCTGCAAGTTAGAGATGAGAGGACAGCCAGAAGATGAACAGAACAGGGGAGGCAAAAGAATCTGATTCCACTGAAGGAAGAAGCCAGTTGATAAGATGTTTTTCCTAGTTTTGTCGATTGTCATTGTCGTTAGCTATCAAGTGGGTGTATGGTGTATTCTCAACAGCCCTGAGAAAGTATACAGCCGTGTGTGATAAAGCAGATGAATATGGATACTGAATCTTTGGCTCTTATCAAACATTCCCCTGTCCTGCCCCCACACAAGATAAGAGATTATTACATTAAATTGCAAAGTTATTGGCTTAAATCTCCAATTAACATTTTTAATGATATTAATTGAATTTATGTTAAGTTTTGATTTGAAATTTTGATGGTCGGATCATAGCCCAAACTTTTCAGATAAAGGTGATGCAGATGGCCTCCAATTGGAGGAAACTAAAATATCGTCCACTTTCCCATTGAAAAGAAAAGAACAAAAAAAAATAGACCTTTTCTAATTATTATGTTGATAGGTGCAATTTGAGTAACTACATCTATAGTTTTGAATTGATGGGTGAAATTGAAAGGATTGTCATCTTTCCTTAGAAGAGATTCTGTAAGATTTTGAAAATTAATGGATCAATTTTAGGATTTAAAGTTTTGTGGAAGAATGTGTATTGAAATGTTTGATTATCATTAATATAATTAAGGTTGAATGGTGTAATAAAGATTATCAAACTTTATAGCAAAATGAAATGTTTGAACACAATTCATAGTGAAATAATATATATATATATAAAGAACTAAGATTTTATTGATTCACAATAGAATAGAATAGCTTCATGAGCTTGATATATGTTAAGCATTAGTCTTTTGATTACAATATAGATCTTAAAGATCTCAATGTCTAACTACCTATTATAATTTTCTTCTATTGTCCTCAAATGATATAAGATTTCTTTATATGTAGAAGATATAGAAATAATGTGTGTTGGCTAGAAAATGTGATACATTATCATAAACAAGTGTGATAAGGATCAACGGCCTCAAAATTAAATGATTTGATCAATACTTAGTTTGGGAATTTGATGCATCATTCTTCTATATCATGCAAGCTTGCTACTAATATGCAAAATAATCATCTTCAATGTGCCTCAAGCTAGAAGCCTCCAAATTCAATGTGGTTCCATACATGGCCCCTCTTAAGACCCATAATGAAGTAGGCAACACCAAGAATTGACACAAGTTTCAAATTCTTGGTGCATCATTCAAATAATTTACTATTATACAATGAACAATATGGTCTAGGCCTTGTTAAGCTCCTTCAAATAAGAAACTTGTATGCATTAATCTTAATCACATGAAAATTAGATGGAACATTCTAGATGCTTGGCATAACTTCTCTTCCAAATTGTAATCCAAAATCTTCAAAATTAGAAGTCACATGGTGTGTTCAAGTTTAACTATGCATGTTGTTAAGGACATGAAGCCTTGAATTGATAATACATAAATGCAGTAAGTTGTGGTGCTACAAACTTGACACACAAGACTGTAAAACATCTACCTAAATACTAAAAAAATTCTAATTAATAAAAACTATTAAAAGGATTTTTTTGTTGTAAAATTACTCTTACACCCTAGGTGCTCCTAAATCAAACACCCTAGATGCTCTTGTATCAAACACCCTAGGTAATTGAAAAATGAGCCTCTAACTTTCATTTTAGGCTTTGAGCTAAAAGATAACCAAGTTAGTCAACCTTAGCTTTGGACATCCATATAGAATGTTCAACTAGTTTATGTTTCCATTTCATTACATATTTTTTGTAATTTTGACTTTTTATACTCCTTCCTATTTTGTTACCAAGTATCTCTTCAATTTCTTGTACTTTTTCTTAAATGCCTACTACCCCAATCTATCTATGTTATATGAACTCTTAACTATCTTTCATAATACTCATGTAAATCTATAATGTTAAATACTGATTATATATTAAAAAAATTTGATAGTTCTATCTAGTATATATTTTTCTAAATCAATTTTCTTCATTTTTAGTTTATTGTATGTTCTATGTGGAAATATTTCCTTCATCAGATAGACCATCACTTCATCTCCTACTTTTTACTCCTTATGCTATCCTTTTTTATCTACTTGCTCTTTATACTTGTGGATCATACTTCAACTATTTTTTTATTTTTTTATTTAAATTTTGCATATGCTCTACACAATCTTCAGTCATATCCTTTTTCTTATGGTTTATGATGAAATCTCTTAATTCTAGAATTTTATTTGGATTTTTTCCATATACAATTTCTCAAATAGTGTCTTTCTTTGTAATAACCCACCCTTAACTTTTCCACAAATTTCACCTATTAGCATTAGCTAAAATGCAAAGATAAGCAACTGAATAAGAAACCCTCCACTTTTTTATCACCTGGATCCTAGAGTGGGCAAGTGAGAGTATGCAGTGAAAAGGGGATCTTGCAATTACTAGAAAGATAAGCTAATTGGAAATGAACACCTCCCACTTTTTGATCACCTAGATCCTGATGTGGGAAAGGTGAGAGGATACAGTGGTTGGCTTACAATATTGAAATCCTCTATGCTACCACTTCTTCAATGGAGTGAGTAAACATAACCAAGTGTGTGAAAGTAAACATCCTTATTCAGTGGGAAATGCAAGAAAGGAAAATACACTTGGTGGCAAGCAGACCAACCTCCGCTTGTTCAACAGACATAAAAAGAAAGTAAATAAGAACTCGACCACTTATTCAGCAGGAGTAACAAGTAACATAAAGTAAAGCTTGATCACTTATTCAGCGGGAGCAACCACTTGTTTAGTGGGGTAAGCATCAAATGCAAATACAAGAGCATTCACCAATGGTACTACTGACAATGTTATAATGAGATCAACATAATCATATCATACCATTAGATACTACTATTATGAGAGGCTAATGATATAAATATGAAGTAAACACCCTCCCAAGACATTACAATGAAGAATGATAACACCCCCTTCAAACTAGAACAAGTATACCTCAAGATATAGCCACCAGAGGTCAATAGAAGGTCATGTAAGTTTTTGCAACATGTCTGATACACTTGGACATCAGTTTGATATGCACAAAAAATAGGTCTGGAACCTTAATCAACAACCTTCAAATGAGCATAACTCCTTCAATACTCAACAAAATCTCATCACACCACTTGGAAATGGTGAAGCAAGCCTAAGTGACCAAGGTGAGCTATCAAACAACCATAATCCAATCTGTATAGTAGCAAGAAACTCAAAAACACCCCTAACAATGATGTATGACCTCTTAAGTAGGTCAATCAGCTTCTAAAAATCCCACACTCCACTTAAAATCACCAAAATATGCAAGAAGGGGCGCCTAAGCATGGGAAAGATAATGAACTAACACCCACAAATTAGTTTCAACTCCTCCGATCAATATGAACAAAAAGGTGGTTCAACTAAGCATGAACCAACAACACCCAAGCCTGATATAACACACCAAAAATGCCTCCAAAGCTACAAATCATCACACTCACACACCAAAATATATCTAGAAGACATCAAAACCAACAAGAACGAAAAGAAATGAGATATCCATCACCAAAATAAGCCCAACTACAACCCCTGATATGGAGCTACAACATTGTTCAACTAGGAGATATCTCGCAATCTCAAAATTGAAGTTGACTTAGAGGGATTTCGTCATCAAATCCCAAGGAGATCACTTCATTACATCAAATTAGCATAACAAATGAGAGCAAAAGGAGATGTATATATAGACTCTACAACCCAGAAGTTTGAAACTCTTTTCCCTCCAAAAAAGGATGCCACATGCAAGGAGCAATATTTTATTTTAACTTTTGCTTAAGTCTTCAAATTACTTGGCATCCAAACTCATATCCCCCCTTTTAAAACAACTTATCATCCTAGGCGTGGGGGTTAAAAAGTGACTTTATCACTTAAGTTATATTTTTCCTTTTAAAAACTCCAAGGATAGTGGGCGCAAATACTACTAAAAATATCAAGACTCAACAATTGAAATTGCCACCACTACTAAAACTGGAAACTCTATACTGAACTATTGCCAAGACCACTGCTAGAAATAACACTTACTAAAAATAGCATATTTCTAAAAATAGTGACTCCAATCTCAAAGTAAGCACATTCTGGGATGCAGTTGTGACTTACTAAAAATAATAAATACTAAAAATAGCAATAACTGCCCTCCAAGGATCTCAGAAAACCCAGAAAGACCTAGAAAACCCTCTAGCAAACTCTTGCAATGACCTCTTGAAAAGCTGACAAGAAACCTTCAAGAAATTGGAAACCCTAAAAACACCTCCAAGTGCCTACAAGACTCCAAAAATATGCTATTGGCCATTGAAAAGCATAAGGTTAAAAAGGGGGCATTACAGTCCTCCCTCCCCAAGATTGATTGTCCTATTACACCCCATTGTGTAATTACCTATTTACTATTACTGAGTTAGGGTAAATTATTGCATGTGTGAATACAATTAGAATTTAGAATTAGAATAAATTGTTCTTGCACTTTGTTATCAATGAATTATGAATGAATACTATTTTATTTAATGTTATGTAATGGAATGCATATATGTGAAATGGATGGTTATTGAATTGGATATTCTAACTGTGGAGAAATATTATGTGAAAGCATATTTTGTTGAACAACTGACTACCGTGGGTAGGGAAAACTTTAGTGGAAAATCTTTGCCAATTGGCGAATTCTAGGAATCGGCCAAGTCAAAATTGGCAAATTTCTTGCACCCAAAAGAATGTCCAAATCACCCAGATTTTACGAACTATAGGTCCAATGCATGTCCATTCGCCAATGAGTTTTTTTATGAGGCATATTTAAGCAACAAATTCGCCATTTTCAAACTACGCGTTTCAATTGGACCAACTAATATATTCGCCTGGAATCCCGAAAGCATTTAATAAAACACCTACATATTCACCAGTACTATTAAAACAATATTGTATCAAGACCCATTTTTCCAATTAAAATTTACAAATAGTTGCTTGTGAAGACCCATTTCGCCAATTAAAATTTATAAATAGTTGCTCATGAGGACCTATTTCGCCAATAACATTAACAAATAATTACATTTGAGGACACATTTCACCTTGAAAATTACAACGTATCATTGTATAAGCAAGCAGGATTTCCCAAATATTTAATATACCATTTAAAAATCTCACAGAATTCTCCAAATATGGAATCATGGATTGATATAAATACAATCGAAAGTTTCATTTATTCTTACACATTTTGTTCAGTTATGAGGTTCTACTTCTCCATTCGGAACTAGAAGTCAGCGAACTGCGAAGCTGAAAACGTAGACTCAAAAGGTGAGTGATCATTTCTTTATAGTGTTATTAGTTATATTAATATGTTTTCTTTATCTCTTTTCCATTCTTGCTTCAACAAAGTGAACCTTAGAACCAAACTCTAAAGTTTCAAAGTTTTCGAAACCTCCGACCCACCGAGTAGAAAAGGTGAGTGATCATTTCTTCATAGTGTTATTATTTATAATAATAAGTTTTATTTATCTCTTTTCCATTCTTGCTTCAACAAAGTGAACCTTAGAACCAAACTCTGAAGTTTCAAAGTTTTTGAAACCTCTGACCCACCGAGTAGAAAAATGATTAGGAAAGACTTGCAACTCAACAAAGTGAACCATCAAAAAAGTTGGAGAATCGATAAGTTATGAAAATTTAGAACTCCGCGACAAGGTTATAAAACTCTGAGGACTAGCGACTAAGGTTAGGAAAAGCCAAAAAAATTATATTGTATTCCATGTTATTGAATTTGATATGTGATTCTGCATCATTTTTAAAGAACAACACTTATCACACTACTTATAAATTCCTAGCATTTCCATTCACACAATCTTTGATAAATAATTGAAAGGAATATTATTAATCCATTCCTTGAACATAAGCTAACAGTTCAACATCCATAACTTATAAGTTATAAGCTAATAGAAGCTAACAGTTCAACATAAATAACTTATAAAGGCATCCAGTGTCCACCCAAGTTAAACAATAAAAGCTAAAAACTACCAAATCACCTAAATTATACTAAGAAATTCTTAGGCATCCATCACCATAAAATCTTTATTCACAGATAAACATTCCACAGCAATGAAACTATCCAAAAATCTATCATTCCAATAATAGACAATCCATTGGAAAACATAGAGTTTCTTTTGTCTTCATAACGGTTCTTGAAGACAACCATTTTAGAAATCAAAATAAAAAGTCTTTGAAATATCAAGAGAGCCAAATTAAAGAAAATAACATAAAAACTAAAAACTAAACAACAGTCCCACTCCCAACACTAACTCCTTCGCTGTCAATTATTTATGCCTCCTTCTCCTTTAGTAACACCTCATGTGCCTTTACTCTTTGCCTGTATTCCCGGTACTTGGTGACAATTGCAGTGATGTTTTTGCTTCCTGGAGTTGTAGTAATCTGTAACCTGGTTCTCCATGTGATCAAATCATTTTCACACTCAACCAACTTCTGAGATCTTCTCTCTTCTCCACATTTATAAGTCCTCAGGTGGATCTCCATTCCACTGAGTTTCGAGAAGGACTCCCATGTCACTATAGCAGGATCAACTATTTCTTTCTTGAATATTTCTCTAAACTTCAGGGAGATCTCTTTTATATCTAGAATGTTTTCATCAAACTCATCAATAATTTCCACTCCAAGAATACGACAATCTTCTTTAACTTCCCCCAACATTTCATATAATATATCAAGTGCATTATTAAGTTCCTTCACCAGATTATCATACATATTCAATTTCCATTCCAATGAAACAAACCAGGAAGGGTCTAGCTCCTTAGGATTATTCACAATTTGCTCACCAATTAATATCTTTGCATCCATAGAGTTCAATTCTTTCATTTCCTGAGCAAGCACATAGAGACTAGTTTGATCTTTTCTGAGTTGCTGAACTTTTGTTACTAACTCCTTCGCCTTATTAACAACTTTAGTGTAAAAGAGCACAAATTTATTCAAAAAGAAGATAGCCTCTAGATATTTTATCGATCCCCTCACAAGCAACTCTAGAATAGCTCAAATTCTTTTTAATTTGCTCTATGGTGAACACATCGATGCCCTCTACCTAAGAACTTGAGGCTTCATCAGATGGAGGAGTAGCCATGGAAGAAATAAAGTTACTTAATGCGAGGACTTGAGATTCCATTTTTATATTTTATTTCCTCTGTTCTTTCACTCTTTTAATCAAGGTATTGACTGAACAATTGGCATGGTACACATCACCTTCCAGTGTTGGAGGCCCCATATCAACATGTGTGACTTTGTAGTCCGCCTCTGTTATTTCATCTTCATTTAAATCCTTCACAAGCTCAACAATTTCTAACATTTGATTTCCAGAAGTAGCATCAGTCACCATCCTTGACATCCTCCTGGCTTTCTTAGGTTTTGAAGAGCTTTGAAGTAACTTTGAAACTGTATCCACTCCAACTATCATTGTAGGAATATGCTTTCTCTTCTTCTCCACTGCTTTTTTCAGCCATCCTGGGGAGGCTACTACCAGACTAGAATCTTCATTTCCACTAATATTTTCTTTAGGAGCGTTAGGAGTGAAAGGTGGATTATCACTATCAGGCGGAGAAGAGGGAAATTCAGACAGAGGAGGAAAGATATTATCTTTAACGATTTGTTGAAAGTTAGCTTCAAAATCTGCAGCCACAAGTTTTTCTTGATTGGTCTTCTTCTTAGGGGTAGGAGAAAGCACACTGTCTTGTTTATAGATGCTCTTCAACTTGACTATTTCTTCTGGCCTATCACCATCACCTCCTGATTGAGAATTTTCACTAGAGGACCTCACAGAGGGTTTGCCCGATGATACACTTGCACTAGATGCTTGCGTAGAGCCCTGTTCATTCTTTTGTGATGACTTAGGCTCTTGAACAGGACCAACAACTTGCTGCCATTTCCCATCCAACCAGTCCTGGGTTCTTTTAAGCATTGGGGCAACATGCACCCTCATATCTGAAATTTCACTTTGGCTCCAATCAACCCTAGGGTGGGATTTATCAGGCAATTGTTCATATGTAGGATCTATTATTGTTGAATCCTCAGCTACATTTTTCAGGAATGTGAAATGACAAACCGAAAGCCTGTATCTGTTTTAGCGTTATCCTCATATAATGTCTTCTCAAAACTTCCTTCTCATTGACACAATCTTCCCAGAAATATTTGATAGATGGCTGATGTCGATATGAGATCCCTCCATAGAGATTATGCTTCACAAAATCCTTACTATCAAAATTAGCTCTCATAGACAGATTCTGGAGGTTATATTCCTTGAGAATTCCTTTAGCTCCCCTGGCCATCTGGTTTGTTTTGCACACAAAAGAAGGGGTCTCCAATGGGAAGACATACCCTAAGAGTTTTGTATCTATTGGTTAACAGATTTATCACCTAACTCTATATTCATACGCCCATAAAAGGTGATAAATGTAACCACAGTTGAATCGGTAACATTACAACATTACAAACTTCAAAATAGATTCTTAGCTTATTTTTAAAGGTGGCAGCTACCTTTATTTAATGTTCAATTAATGTTTTTTTAAAAGTAATGATGCTTTTAACCAGAAAGCAAATAAAGGATCGGGCTTTTAACCATAAAGTTTCAAAGGTATCTATCAATCTCATGTAAATAGAAATAGAACTTCTGAAAGAAAGTTAACAACTAAACCAATATCACTGCAGAAATTTTATTCACAGATAATAACACCACAACAATATAGCAAAATTATATCATCTGTCATCCCAATAATAGATATCACATTAGCAAACATTTAGTATAAACAGAATAAATCTATACACCATAACTCAAAGATTATGCATGCATAAACTTCACCAATGTCTTCTATATCAAAATAACAGATAATAGCCAAAATAACAGAGTTTTCCCTAATGAGTAAATCAAAGTTTTCTCAAAAGAGCCTAATCACATCAATCAAACCAATATTTAAACATAGCCAATGTCTTTGGTAACAGTTTCTTGAAAGTAACCGTACTGAAAATTAAAAGTCATTAACTTAAAAGTGTCAACTATAAAGAAAGTATATGAAAATGCTAAAAATAAACGATGCATCATTCCCATCCGCTTCAACTTCATCGACTTCCAGCTCCTCATTCTCTCCTTGTCGCAAAAAATTCTCCTGCATCTTCATTCTGGCTTTATATTCCTTGTACCTGGTAATGATTGCAAAAATCTCCATGTTGCCTGGTGTCAATGTGATCTAAAGCCCAATTCTCCATTTTCTAAGAGAAACTTCAGACTCATTCAGTGTGTCAAACCTCCTCTATGCTTCAACTTTAAATTTTTTGAGATAAAGCTCCAACCTCCCAAGCTTTGAGAAAGATTCTTTAGTCATCGTAGCAGGATCTGCTACTTCTATGTTGAAGACTTCTCTAAAATTTGAGCAGATTTCTTTTGTGTCCAGAATTTTCTCATCAAAATCATATGTTATCTTCACCTACAGATCATGAAAGTTCCCCTTGATTTTTCCTAACATATCCAAATACTTCTCTAGCACTTCTGTGATTTCCTTTACCAGCTCATCATATATGTTTAGTTTCCATTTAAGTGAATCAAGCCATGAAGGATCTAATTCCTTTAGATCACTAACAATCTGTTCATTTACCAACTTCAATTGATCCATGGAAACTAACTCTTTCATTTCTTTCGAAAGTACATACAGACTGGTTTGATCATTTCTAACCTGCTGCAGTTTTGCTATTAATCCTTTTCTTTTATCAACAATGTGAGTGTAGGAAATCACAAATTTACTAATAAAAATATAGCTTCCTGAGACAATTCTTCAATCCACTCACTAGCAACCTTGGAATAATTTAGATTTTTCTTAATCAACTGCATCGCAGACTCATCAATAACTCTTTCTTGGGAACTAGAAGCCTCAGTAGACAAAAAGGGAGAAACAATGGAAGAGATAAAGTTTTTGAAATCCAAAATTTGATATTGCAATTTTACCCTTTATTTCCTTTCTTCTTTTTCCCACTTGGCTAAAGCATTGACTAAGTAACTAGTGTGATATACATCACCTTCAAGTGTCTGGGGACCCATGTCAACATGTATGATTTTATAATCATCCACAATTATCTTATCATTATTTACATCTTTTAAAGGTTCTGCAATTTCTAACACTTGATTACTAGAGACAACATCATTCAGAATTCTTGACATTTTTTGGGCTTTCTTGGGCCTTGAGGAAGATTGGAGTAATTTTGTCACTGTATCTACTCCAACGGATGTCGTAGGAGTGTATTTCCTCTTCTTTTATACCACTTTCCTCAACCATACTAGAGAGTTTTCTATTAGACTGGGGGCTTTATCACTTTGAACAACCTCTCTAGACTCACTAGGAATAATTGATATGTTTTCTATAGGAGGAGAAGATTCTTCAAACAAGGGCGGGAATGTACTATCTTCAACAATATACTTAAAGATGCTCTCTAAATATTCTGACACAGGTTTTGTTTGGACATTTTTCTTTTTAAGAGCAGGGGTGGATGAGCTATCTTGTTCACATATTGATTTTGATTTAATTGATTTCTTCAGCTTTTGACCATCACCCCTAGATTGTGAATTGGTGCTAGAAGACTTGATGACTATCCTTGCCGATGATGTACCTCCAGGGACTACTTGGCTAGATCCTTGCTCATTTTTCTAGGACGATTTTGGTTCATGAACAGAACCAACAACCCTACGCCATTTTCCCTCCAACTAATCCCGAGTCCTTTTGAGTATTGGTTCGGCCCGTTTACTCATATATAAAACTTCATCTTTATCCCAGTCAACTCTGGGATGTGATTTATCAAGAAACTTCTCATATTTAGGATCAAGAACCATTGAATCTTCAGACACATTTTCAGGAATTTGGAAAGAGAGACTGAAAACTTGTATCTACTCAAGGGTTAACCTCATATGGTCCCTTTTGAAAACTTCATTTTCATCAGCACAATCTTCCCAGAAATATTCGATTGAAGGTTGGTGTTGATACGAGCCAGAGGCATACATATTTTTTCTCACAAAGCCCTTGTCGTCAAAATTAGTTTTTTACAAACAAGTATTGGAGATTGTATTCTTTGAGAATCCTTTCAACATTCTTAGCTATTTGATTACTTTTGCAAGAGAAAGAAGGAGTAACTAACGGGAAGGTATACCCTCGCTTTCCCATATTCATGTATTTTATATTTACTATGGCCATTTGTCTGCAGACCTCCAAAAATACCAGTAAATCCTCAGGGTACTTAGGCAATTTAAGTGGAGCCTTCTCATAACCTCCAATTCTCAAATAAGAAAATCTATCAAACTGGATATAAAAACTTCCAAACTTTAACACCAGAGATTTTGATCTAGGGGTAAAATGCATTTCAGGCTTTCCATCCAACTTTCTTGCAGCTTCCATTAAAAAGGCATCATTAACAAGACAATATTCTCCTATCCCAACCTGTCTGGTAAATTGCGGATAACACTTATACACAAGCATGCTAGGACTTGGTGGTACTTGTGGTTTCAACCCTAGCCAATAATCTCTTTGACTAGCAATGATATATATCAAACAAGAACATAGATGAAAGGTAGCAGTCTTCTGAAAGTTAACTAATTGCTCATGCAAGTGAAAGAAAATTATCTCGGCCCAATAGATAAACACATTATCATCACAGATAACTAAAATGAACTGACACATCCAGTCTTCAAATAATTCAACTTGTGCATTCTCGATGATAGGATGAAGTAAAGCAATAACATTAGCAATTTTTGCTTTAAAATGTGTCCTCTTAAGTTTATTGGGCAATTGAGACTTACCTTTCTTCTATGATTTTAACCACCCTTTGGCCATAGAATTTTTACACCAGGTTTCATTAGTCCTGAAATATTTGTTAGCTATTACAACAGACATCTCCTTTACGGGTGCCTTCTATGGAATTCCCAATTCTTGAGAAACAACCTCAGGAAAATTTTTAGCTACAATGGTTTCGTTCACAACCTTGATTTCCTGGGTTTTAGGAATGTACCTTCTCACACATGCAACAATTAGGTCAACACTTAGCACTGCTTCTATAAAACCTCCAGCATGAGCTAGTCCACTTTTGAACACCTTCACATCTACAACATATTTTTCTTTACTTTAGACGTGCCCAAAATTCTTCCAATTTAAAAAGTCCTAGCTTCGTATCCCTCACATTGAGCCAACGATTTTCAATTTCAGACTACATGAGCTCACTATGCCTAATGAGATGCTTGAATTCTTGAAGAAATAATAGTAGCAGGTAGAAGTACATCTGAGGCTTTAACAAATAAGTTCTCACCACCTTCAATCCATATAAAATGACAAGACGTGCAATCAATGTGGAGTAAAATGAGAATGCAGGCTAAATGTCTAAGTAAAACTTCACCACCCACGTATGTCGTTATTTTTGATAGGACGTACTTTAAATGTGGCATTCAATTTCATACCTCAAAAAGATAGCCTTTAAATCTGCATGCTTTTGGAAATTCCTGAAAAGACAACTCAAGTTTATTCCATACATAGTGTTCAATGAGATGTTAGACGACGACACCTTTGAAAGGAAAGATAAGTCCATCATGTTGCGTGGTCACTGAAACTTGGAACCTCAAAACCAAAGTCTGAAGTTTCAATGTTTTCAAAACCTCTGACCCATCAACTAAGTCCACACACCGTAACTCAAAGGTTACGTATGCATGAACTTAAGTTACTCAACAAAGTGAACCAAGTTGGGGAATCGGGTAGTTATGAAAATTTAGAACTCCACGACAATGCGACATGTCAAATGGTTATAAAACTCAGAGGCCTAGCGACTAAGCTTGCTTTGCTCCCTTGAGTCTACAACAATACATCAAATGTTCTATCAAATCATTGAGTAATTTATGATATAAATAATAAACATGTGTTTTAAAGTTTTTTTATTTTTAACCCTTAATGCGCTCAGATTATCAAGGCCTTTATAAAATAAATTACAATGTCACATTAATAGCAAAAGCACAACCATTAATATCACTAAGCACAGTAACACTTAACGTTGCAATTGCAAAGGACTTAATAAAAGGAATTACAATGTCACATTAATAGCACAGTAACACTTAACGTTGCAAAGGACTTAATAAAAGGAATTACAATGTCAAATTAATAGCACAACCATTTACTTTATTACAACTGAATTACAATGTCACATTATTACATAGTACAAATACAAATGTAAGCGTAAGTGCCAAGCTTCTGATGGATCGCTGGTGAAAACGTAAATGTAATACATGTGTGTTTGAAAATAAATGGGACTTTTCGGGTCAACCATGCACTCTGAATTTCAATTTTTGATAAACCCTAACAAGAATGACAACTTCTGGGATAAGCCATGGCTCTGAAAATAAATGCATGGGGAAAGGCAAGCTAATCAAACCAAGGAAATGAGAGTTGTGAAGATACAAAATGTACTTCTCCCCTTTGAAAATCAGAGTCATGCAAAAGATGAGGGGTTGTAAAACTGCTCCCATCTTCTACTTGCAATGTACATGCACTAGGAGAGCACTTATCTCCATCAGAGCTCCTCATCCTGGCTCAAAACCTGTCTGAGAAGTCAGGTGAACCAAATCAGTTTCTTTCCAATTCCACCCATTATGAACTTGAAGGAAATTGGTCTTTTACTCTGTAACTACATAACTGCAAGCAGGAGAATTTAGAGTATCCCCAATAATGCCACATCATCTTCTTCCTGAATCCTATTCCTTATTAACCCTACAAAATGAAAACCCTTATGACAATTTGAACATTACACTCAAATTCTCAATAGTAAAGCCTTTAGCCTTCAACGAATGATTTCCATTTTCAGTTGTGCTCACTTTCCTTATTTATGGGAAACAGTGCTGCCAATAGTGCCACTGCTAGCCTAGTCCCTATGTACACCTCACACATGTCATGTGTGAGAAAGTATAATCATGATTCATGAATCATAATTGCGATTCACACAAACCAAAAAACATACTTAAATTTTAATCGATTCGTGTAACTTAAGCCTTACAGTTATTTAAATGTTTAACTTGATTGACGGCTGGACTCTGACAGGTTGACAATTTTCAAAATCGTGAGTGCCCCTCAAAGTTCAAATGATATGAAATCATTACAAATCTTGTTTCACTAGCCATTTAGTCCTGCATTGGCAGCAAATTCTAAACCGTTGATCATTGTAAATCTAATAGTTAAAGGGTGATTCCGGAGGTTTAAGTTCGCAAGACTAGCACTCTGTGCATTTCATTCCTAAATGCAACTGTACAACCATACATCAAATGTTCATCAAACGGTTGAGTAATTTATGAATTATGATATAGATAATAAACATGTGTTTTAAAGTTGTTTTAAACTTTAATGCGCTAGGATTGACATCAAGGCCAAGGGGTCGGTAACTTGACATTGCAAAGGACTTAATAAAATGAATAATGATACCAGGAACCAGGGGAGAAGGTCAACAACATATTAGAAATCAACAACATTTTAATTTTTGGTAAACCCTAACAAGAATGAAAAATTTCAACTTTTAGTGTTTATAATGTTTTTTGTCAATTTGATGGCAATTTTCTTTTTTCATTTGTATTGCTTTATGTTTTACTTTTAAATTTGCATGCAATTATTATTTTTTGGCTAGGTAAAACACTGCTAGGGGCAGCACCTTGTATTGATTATCAAAAAAGGATTACATGAGTTTCTATTTTTCAAAAAACCACCATGAAGGCCTTTTCTATCAAGTGACCTTCCCTGATCAACTAGCCCACCTAGAATCCAGATTCCCTGTTCAAAACTAAAAGATTGAGAATTTCAATTAAATGCAATGTAATATGTCGAGACATTGAAAAGAGAGAAATGAGCCTTGATCTCACCACGTGTCTGCATATAATGGTTATAGTGTTATTCCGAAGGTTTCAATTCGCAAGTCTACTGCTTCAGAGATTTACTTCCAGAATGCAACTACAGTCATCCATCAAAACTTCATCGAATGGTCATGGACCTCATGGTTATATTGATTTTCCTTTACATCCTTTGTGTAAAACATTCTTAAGTTTTTAAGCCTTGGTCCTACGTTCTTCATAGGCGGTCCCTCTTTTAAAACAAACTTTTTGCACGTGCATATTTTTGCCACTTAAGTTATTCTATCGCTCATCGCCAAAATCCAACCCATCGGGTTCATTCGAATTGAATAGTTCTAGTGTATTTCCGGAGGTTTCAATTTGCAAATCTACTGCTTGAGAGATATACTTCTGGAATGCAACTATAGCCGTCCATCGAAAATTCATCGAATAATAGTGGTCCATAATGTCGTGTGGTCAGTGAAACTTGGAACCTTAGAACCAAAGTTTGAAGTTTTCAAAACTTCCGACCCACCGACTACATAGATCACCAAGAAAGACTTACAACTAAGGTTAGGAAAAGCACCAAAACTTGATTTCCCCCAATCAGGTGTGAGACCAATTTATTAGGTGCAAAGGGGTAGCAGCGAATGCAAAGGATGATTGCCCATTCATTTAAATTTTGTGACGGTTTGTTCATTTAAATGTCTTCCCCTTTAAATTTATCAATAGAACATACGTACGTCCAACGCCAGCAAAAAACCTTCATAAATGCTTCACTTTTTACGGAAACTTCTGCGCCTCCTTAACTTACTAACAATGTTTAATTTGCCAATGTTTTTTTCTTAATCATTTGAAAATAGGTTTAATTCTCCAATAAATTTTATTTTTTAGTTTGAAAAAAAGTTTTAATTGCCAACAAAATTATTTTTCTGGTTTGAAAATAGGTTTAATTCGCCAATTGAAATATTTTATTCGTTTGAAAATAAATTTTAATCGCCAATGGAAAAATTTTAGTGGTCTTAACAAATTTGCATTTTGCCAGGATTTTCCACAGACTTCTAATTATTAGAAAAGATTCGCCAATGGACATTATTTTTTTTCATGAAAAACGAAAAAATTTGCCACTAAAATTAATATTTTTAGCGGGAAGTATACAAGATTCACCAGGATTTTACACCTTCACCGAGGGGGGGTTTCTTAAATTTTTCCCTGATCGTGGGAATGTGTTAGTTCGATGCATGTATATGTTCAATCCTCCAGGTGTGAGGGGAAGTATCACTCAGGAGAAGATCTTGGTCGAGTAATTAGTAACGTAACCTAACTGAGCTTACGCACACTCACAGTAGAATGGTTGATTCAAGTTATTATGTTGGGAATTGGTAAGTCATCCTTAGTATGAGAGTTTGCATTAGTAAGGGTCTTGATTACTGTTGAATGCACGCTTGGGTGATGTTTATCTATTTAGAGCTTATGTGCTCTTTCTTATATTAATATGCTTTAATTGATGAGGGGAATACACGTGGAATGTATGTATATGAATGTCAAATGATAGACCATATGCATGAAGGAACATGTACATAAGAGTACATAGGTAGACATACCTATACACGCTTATGAACGGGTTGCTTATGAGCATGGTGCTATCAAATGGAAAAAATGACATGTAAGTATATATGTATAAATACATTGCACGTATATCTCCTATCAATAAGATAGTAATTGTGTATGTACTTGATTGTGCAATCAAATGTGTATATATATACAAGATATATACATATATCCATATGTATACATGTGTCGATACATACACATGTTTGACAAACAAAAATGTCCATACGGATGTATCAACATATGTATACGTACATATACATATATATATATACATATACATATATATATATATATATATATATATATATATATATATACATATATATATATATATATACATGTATAAGCTTAAAATTGCACCCCTTTCAATTTCACATACATCCTTGTGTCCACTTTAGTGTCCACTCCCTTAGCATCTTGAGTAGGGTCATTTTAGCTCTTGCATCAACCTTTTTCCCCTCTCGGGATGCTCTAGCACCCCTTTTTAGCAACTACCCTTGTGTGTTAGCTTTTGACGACCCTAGAGCTTTTCCCGTTTGTGTCATTTTGTAGCATGACGTGTCTGGACACTAGCACGCTACACAAATGTTTGCGCTTCGCGCTAGCGTCCTACAATGTTTCAATGCTCAAACGATCATTTTTTAGCATGCTTTCCACTTGTCACCTCCTTTGGTCGATGGTAACGGCTCAAGATGCTTTGTAACTGCCTGTGAAGCTTCCTTTTGCTTCTTTTCTCTCTTTAAAAGATGTCTTTTCACTTCATTTGCAACTCTTCCTCCATTTTCTAGCTCCATTCTTCTAATTCCAGCTTCACTCTAGCTTTGGCTTTAGCCTTCTACACTTCAACTTTTGCTTGCATAGCTTCATATAGCTTGTTGTAGCAGCTTCAAGCACTGTCAAGCTCCCTTTACAACACTCTTTGCAGCTCTATTTCCCTTGCTTCATGCTTATGAGCATCTTGGGGATTTCATATCCCTTATCCACTGCATATTTACTTCATGATATGGGTTCTCCTCCTTGAGCGAGGATTGCTTTTATCACCTCTTTTGTGATACAGGTTCTCCCCCTCGAGCAAGGTTTGATTTTATCACTCCTTGGTGGTGCAGATTCTACTCCTGAGTGGGTTTTGCTTTCACCACACGCTTTGTTCATTTCTCTCTTTCTCTATCTTCTTGGCTATCCATGGAGGTGGGAACACTAAAATAGGGGTTCGACCGAGGAAAATCCCTATACAGCCCCAACATTCTCTCCAGATATTGTGCATGCAGGTTTTGAAGATATTCATCTTGTCAGAGGCTCCATCATTTGCGTAGTTGTGAGCACTTTCTTTCTCCTCTTTATCTTTATCATTTATCTTTCTTTATTTTCATTTCTATCACTTTCTATTACTTTATCGCATTCTGTAATTTCTCAATAATCAAAGTAGAAGTAGTCATTTAGGAATTTTCTGTGATAAGCTCCTTCTCTAGTCTATACGAGACACCAGCGCACCTCTGGGATGCCAGCGCGCCGTGTTGTCATCTATTTCCTGCACTGACATCCTTTGGCTGAGAGCTTGTCAGTTTGTCCAGAAAATCTATGTGACCCACTCTTTTGGATTCTGAAACTCTCATTGTTTTTTCTAAGGTAGTTTAGGGCAATTTTCCATGTGAGGCTCTCTGAATGAAGAGAACTCATGAGTAGGGAATCCCCCTCTTCTACAATATATATATATATATATATACAGTCAATATTATTATTATGTGAATGTCAACTTGATCATATTCATTTATATATTGAATGTATACATACTTGATTGACATGGGATATATATATTAGTATATGTATGGGATATAGCGTTAATGCTATTTATTGGCATATATATGTATATGTACATATATAAGTATATATCTATATATACATGGTATTAAATAGAGGTTGAATTGTATATATGCTATGTATGCATTATAGGCCGAATAATACATATGATGTTATAAGATAAAGGCCAATTTATATGAAAATTTAATATGCAGCAATAAAGGCCAATATGGAGGTAAAGCATAGTCGATATAACATAAATGGCATTGTTGTTTTATAGCAACGAATACATTAAACTTGGAACACTTATGTTTAAGATGTAAAGCGATGGAATATAAGCCCGTGCCATAAAGTATTATAAACACATGATTATAGGAAATGTATACAACAAACCACGAGCTGGTCAAAGCACCATTTATACTCTATTATACTAGAGTGACTCATATTTCCTGTGTTGCTCAAAGGAACTATGACCAAGTCGACAAAGTATAGGTGTTGCTTGATAATAAAAGATTATTTCAAAGAGTTAAACCGCGCCAAGAGATAAGGAAGTTAGCAGATACATGGTTCCAACTTATGAAAACTCCATTTTTTGTAGAATTCTAATGTGGTTGAAAATCAACTGTAATCATTTGGGCATGTGCACATTTGACTTAGTCTTTTGTTGCTATCAATTAAATGGGCCGATCTATAGTATATTATGATAAGTTTACACTCATATTACTACGACCTTTTAGCTTAATGTAGTGAGTTGACTTGCATGGAGAGAGAGTTCTCGACTGGCATGCCTTTTCTATAGGTTGTAATGTCTCTATTTTGTTGTATAAATAGAGGGTTAAGTTCTCTCATTTGAATGCATTACTCTGCAAACTTATTCTGCAAATTTACTCTACTACAATATTTTGAGAGTTGTATTCTGTTAGAGCTAAGAGATATTTTGTGAGAGCTCATAATTACTTGTAAGAGCATTGAATAATCTTGAGTAAGAGGCTATAGTGAGGAATTGCTTTGGGTTGATAAAGTAAAGCTAGTAAGATATTGTTGGAAAGTTGTGTGTCAAGTCAGTTAATTGGTCAATCATATTACAGGCATGAGGATCTAGTTTTCTCTTATTTGTCTTTATTTATGAAAGATTGAGAATTGAATGCTTTATTTAATTTGCTTGAGATTACTTGCATTAGGAAAACATAGCATTTTCTTTAGAAAAGAAAATGAAGTTGTTTTATGTTTTTCTATGAAAGTGCTTGTATTTACTCCATAATAGGAGGGATTTTTTTTCATATGTATTAATATACTAGATATGATTAAACAAGGATAGCTTAAGGGTTATTCATAGCTAAGTTATTTGATTGAATTAGATAGCTTGTAAGTTACACTTGGGATTTGAATTATCCATTGAAGGGAGGGTAACTTGTTTTTATGCTTTGTGAGTAGAAATATCATTAAGTTTGTGGGAAAGGGAATAGGATATTTCTGGGGTTAAAGATTACCCACTGGAGGAAATACCTATACATAGATTATAGTGGCCTAAAGTCAAATCAAGCTTGAGTAGTGTATGTGAGTAGGATAACTATCACTCGAAGTACTAAGTGAGAACACTTTGGCCAAAGTAGTGTGATTTCCTTTGGCTCCACTATTAATTGATCGTGATCCAATAATGCATGCTAGTTCTAGATTGTAGGGTTTACAAGTTCTAGTCATGTAGGACACAACACTAAGCTCAGAATGGTTGTTGTTACAAGGTTACTCCACTAATCTCTTCATCAAAGGGTAGGGCCATCTATCCTATGATAGATGTGCGGGGTACTGCATATGAGTTCGTGGTTGGTGGAAAAGAGCTTGAGTGATGCTTCTCCTCCTTATCAGGCGACAGAAGACCAAGATTTGAAAGGAGGTTCCTGGACCATCTATATCTATTGCTTTGAAGCTTAGTTGAGCTATGTATGTACTTTGTACACATTCTTGGAAATATTGTATTATGTAAAATATTATATTGGAATGGAATCAATGTTGATTATTATTATGACATCTATGTTCATTTTTTCTCTATAAATAAAAGTATTTTTTTATGGAAATGGTTAAGTTACATAGTTTATTTATTTGAAAGTGAAAACTTAGGAAATTTTATTTCAGTGAATGATTGGCGTGTTACAATCCTCAAGCAATCACAAGCCATGCACTAGTTGATTCTGAATAAAACTCAACATGATTCCAAGATCCCAAATAAATATAAGGAATCTGTAGCTCCCCCAACTGGGAAAATTATTTTGTTGGGTGTCTGCAAATGTCATCTCCCGAAGTTCCCCTGTAAGAAGATTAATCAATCTCAACAAGATCTCAATCAACTCCTTGGAGAATTGATCCCCACAATCAACACTTGTGGCATCCTATAGGTAAAGTTAAAAAAATTAATGCTAACCTCCTCATTATCAACTTCCTGTACTTTATCATCAAAGAGATAATTGAAAATTAATCCACGGCCCCAATCATAAGTACAAGTGAATGGATTAGAGAAATGGTTGATTGGTGCTTGTACACTTCTCTCACACTAATCCTAGTTGCTCAATCTCAACAACTCCTTCCTCTTAGGCCAAAAATCAATCCTACTAAGGGGATGAGTGGACTAAAGACGTGTATATTTGGGTGTGTGCAAGAAGTTGAGTCCAGTTTTTAGCCAAAAAGTGGAAGTTTTTTCCTTGATTTTCAAAATTTGTCATAATTGACTTAAAAATTTGAAGCACTTAAAGATTGAATCTTAAAAACAATCAAGAAAATGAAATGTAGTACTCGAAGTCTAATTTCCAAATATGTAATTTAATTTAATACCCAAATGATACAAATTGATTTTCAATAGGCATGTCTAAAAACCATTGTTTAAAAGTCACTTGTTTTTACCATACCATGCACATGTACGTCATCCATATTTTGACCTGAATAATTATATTTTTTGAATCCTTTTGGGAAATGATCTCTATCACATTAAAGAATGTGCACAATATTTTTCTATTTTTTTTTTGAATTATTTTTTTTGTTAATTTTTTATTGGTTGTAATTATTGTTTTGAAAATCCCTCATGTACGTCACACATGAGATGGCCTAAAATTATCAAATTTTTTATTTTTATTTTTTTTCAATTTAAAAAGAATTGTCTGAATATTGTGCACATATAATTTATTTTTCAAAAAAATATTTTAATAAAAAAGTTATTAAAATAATTTTAAAAACCTAATATTTCAAGTTTATGGACTAATTTCATAAAAAAGTATTTGAAAAATAGAAAAATTAATCCAATTGTAATATATGTATATACTCATCTAAAATGGGTTTTAATTTCATAAAATAATACTGAAAAAAACCTGTCAGCCACATATTGACATAATTAGTTTTTTCTCTCCACATTGCCACGACCTTGGACTTGTAGGTCCAAGGCTAAGGGTTGGGTTACCATGCCTTTTCTAAGCCTAAATCCAAATGGAAAACATGGATTGTGATTATCAAACCTTTTGGAATGAGCACCCACTTTAAAATGGGTACTTATTTTAAAGCTAAAAAATGACATTTCTACTAAAAGTGGACCCAACTTCTTGCACTTACCCATTCGCAGCTCTCCAAGTCTGAAATGGTCAACTTGAGATCTGATTTTTTAAAATTCAGCACCCAAGAAGAGAAACAACAGCTGGAATACTGAAAAACATCATCCATAATGATACATCTACTCATTTGAATAGCTAGGAAAGTGGTGCAGGAGCACCTTGGTAACTGAGTCTAGGAGAAGTTTAAAGAGTCTTGTTTTTGGATTTTTGTTCTAGTGTGATGTAAATAAGGTCTATTAGACTGATTTCAATGTAATAGGGGTCATATAGGGTCTAGTGATAGTGTTTTGCAAAGTTGTTCAAATAATGTAAAAGTTACAATGGCAACTTTGTCAATTTTTGGCTTGTATTGGAATACCAATGGTCACCCATTCAAAAATTAGTTTGGGGTCATTGGAAGTTGAAGGGAACATGTTTAAAATCCTCTAATACATTTGAGGCAAGGTTGTTGATGAACATTTTGGCGAGCAAACAAAGGAGATACTCTATTTTTGGAGAAATTACTGTGTTTTCTTGTGTTTTTAGATTCTGTACAGCCTCGTACATCAACATAATGTTCTGAATTTCATGTGAAGGCCTGGTGAATCGTGTATACTTTCATTTGAATCTAATTTTGTGGGTTTTCATTCATATTTGAGGGAGAACAAGGGATTTTTCTGAAAGTTGTTCTGTAAAGTAGGGTTTCTAGGGTTTTGAAAGAAAATATGAGACATTAGGCCATTCCACCATAGGAAAAATCTATAAATTGGTGGAATGGACATTTTAGGAGTGTTTTTTTATGTTTTTGGTAGTGGTAGAGCAGGGTGGTGAAGTTTGCAGGGGTTTTGCTCGAGCCCTAGCTTAACATCCCCATGTGTTAAGCATAGTTTTGATAGGTATTTGTTAGGACAACAAGATTTTTTAGTGATTTGATGAAACCAATTGTTGAATCTAACCCTATGTGACCTAGGAAGATTGTTGGTAAATATTTTTTGGGTTTATGAATTTATTTGAGCACACTTCCTTTGTAAAAGTGGTCTATTTAGGCCTAATTCCAGCGTTATAGGCTTAGTTTGGTCAGTTTCTTTCAAAACAACCTATTGAACCAGTTTGATATGTTGACAAACAAGATAATGGGTGTCTGAAAGTGTATAGTTTTTTTCCCTTTCAGACCTTCTCTAAAAGATATGATGAGAAAAGGGTCGATGGACACCTACTAGCAAGGTGGACAGTTTGTGAAGGAACTATCCCTTAAGATTGTTTGTAGACTTGAAGACCCTGTTGGCTTGATTTGTTGAAGCCTAAATTATCTTTCTTTGCATTAGGTGGTATCAAATCTTAGGTTGTAGATCATTTGGAAAGAAGATTTGAATTTGGAAGAAGAGAAGTTGCAAGGCAAAGCATAGGAGATGCCTCCTAAAGGTGGTTCAGTTGTTGTTGCTAGGGAGTTAAGAGCCCTAAGAGAGTCTCAAGAAGCTATGGAATCCAGGATGAAAGCACTGGAGAAAAGAGACAAGAGAGATAAGAGTCTTGCAGAGGAGAGCGACCCCTAAGATGAGGAAGAGGGTGAAGGTGAGCACCCCCCATAAGGATCACATGAGCAGATGGATCCTAAAGAAAGGAAGTTTCTACAAGTGCATAAGGCTATGAAAGGAGAGACATAAGATGTGAAGATGGAGCTACTTATGTATGGTGGAAAAATGGATGTTGAAGAGGTGATTGAGTGGATATATGCCTTAGACAACTATTTTGAATTCAAGGAGGTGGCTAAAGACAAGAAGGTCAAGTTTTCCAAAACCAAGTTGAAGGGACCAACATTGACATGGTGGAACTACACCCAAGAGGAGAGAACAAGGAAAGGTAATCCCGAGATTAATACATGGGACAAGATGGTGGAAAAGGTAAAGAGTCATTTCTTGCCTACAAATTATGAGATTCAAGTGTTTAGGAGATTGCAGAATTTAAAACAAAAAGAAATGGATGTGGCATCATATACTGAGGAGTTCCACAAGTTGACCATAAGGTCTGGACATATTGAGAATGAAAAGGAGAAAGTAGCAAGGTATTTGAATGGTTTGAGATCCTCCATTCAAAATGAGATAAGCCTCACTACTCCTAGGACAGTAGAGGAGTGTTTTCAAATGACCACTAAGGCTGAGGAAAAGATAAAGACGAGGCAAGAAAAACAATCAAGAGGCAGAGGAAAGAGTTTTAGGGGCAGAGGAACCTCTAGTGGAAGCGGATCACTAAGAGGTCAAGGTGAACAAAGTGCAAATCAAGAATCAAGTGGTGAATCAAGGGGAAGTTTCAGAGGAAGAATGCCAAATGGCAGAGGTGGGTTCAATGGAAAAGGAAGGGGGTCTAATACCTTCTCTAGAAGGTGTTACAACTGCAATCAATTCAGGCATCCTACATGGAAGTGCCCGTATAAACCAAGTGCAAGTTCTCATGGTGGAGAGAGGAGGACTCAACTAGTGCAAGAGGAGGATGAATAAAGTATAAATTCACCTTCCCTACATGTTGCTCCAGAGGTAGGAGAGTCCTTAATGATCAAAAGGACATTAATTAAGGTGCCAACCATCAAGGAACCCCCTCAAAGAAAGGCCTTGTTTCAGACAACATGCAAATCTCAGGGAAAGGTATGTAAAGTGATAGTTGATTCTGGATCAACTGATAATATAGTGCCACTAGAGATGGTAGAAAAACTTAAAATGAAAAGGAACCCTCATCCAACACCCTACAAGATCTTATGGATCAATAAGGGGCAACAAGTGCTTGTAAATGAGCAGGTTTGGGTGGAGTTTAACATTGGTGCCTATAAAGATAAAATCCTATGTGACATTGTTCATATGGATGTATGCCACCTACTCCTTGGAAGGCCTTGGAAATTTGATAGGAAGGCCAAGCATGATGGGCACAAGAATGTGTATGTCATTGAGAAAGATGGAGTGTCTTACACTGTCACACCTCTGCAAGAAGATGATGATGTTGTTCATGAAGGACCAAGTGTGATGGCAGTCAAGGAGAAGGAGTTTTTGAAAGATCTAGAGGAGGAAAACATAGGTTATGCCATTGTTGGTAAGCCTATTTCTAATGCAGCAACAATAGATCAAGAAGAGATACCTAAGGAGGTGCAGGACTTGTTAGAAAAATATGAAGAAATATGAGTGAAGGAGTTACCAAGTTCACTGACTCCCATTAGGGATGTGATTCATCACATTGATCTTATACCGGGTGCAAGTTTTCCTAACAAACCAACATACAAGATGACACCTAAGCAAAATGAGGAGATCAGAAATCAGGTTCAAGATTTGTTGGACAAAGGGCTGATAAGGGAGAGCTTAATCCCTTGTGTTGTGCCAATTGTATTGGAACCTAAAAAAGATGGAGATTGGAGGCTTTGTACTGATAAAAGAGCAATAAATAAGATCACCATTAGGTAAAAATTTCCTATACCCCGGATGGAGGACTTGATGGATAGTTTGGGAGCTGCAAGGTACTTCTCAAAGATTGATTTGAAAAGTGGATATCATCATATTAGAATAAGGGAAGGAGATGAGTGGAAGACCGCCTTTAAGACCAATGAAGGCTTATATGAATGGCTAGTGATGCCATTTGGGTTATCAAATGCCCCAAGTACATTCATGAGGCTGATGAATGAGGTTCTAAAGAACTTCATAGGAAAAAATTTTGTGGTATACTTGGATGGAATCCTTGTGTATAGTAAAACAAAAGAGGATAATTTGGAGCACCTAGATAAGGTATTGAATAGACTCAATGAGGATAAATTAATGATCAACCTCAAGAAGTGTGAGATTATGAAGAATGAACTTGTATACCTTAGATTTGTGATTTAAGAAGGGACATTGAAGATGGACCCCACAAAGGTAGAGGCCATACTCTGTTGGCCAACACCTACATCAGTTGGAGAAGTCGAGAGCTTCCATGGATTGGATAGCTTCTATAGAAAGTTCATCAAGAATTTTAGTCACATTTGTGCACCAATACTTGATACCATCAAAGGTGAGAAGAGGCATAAATTTCAATGGAAAACTGGGGCAGATAAGAGCTTTGAGTACTTGAAGACAAGAGTGGCACAACAGCCTATTCTTACACTCCCTGACTTTGGAAAGGTGTTTACTGTGGAATGTGATGCAAGTGGGTCTGCCATAGGTGTAGTTTTGAGTCAAGAGGGGAAACTGGTTGCCTTTTTCAGTGAGAAACTAAATGATGCCAAAAGGAAGTATTCCTCATATGACCTTGAGCTCTATTCCATGGTACATTCTCTCAAGAAATGGAGACATTATCTCTTACCAAAGGAGTTTGTTGTCTTTACAAATAATCATGCATTAAGCTTCTTGAATAGCCAAGGCAAGTTGAGTCATAAGCACATGAAATGGATGGAGTATTTGCAGGCCTACACATTTACAATCAAGCACAAGAAAGGACAAGCAAATATTTATGTTGATGCCTTTAGTAGGAGATCTATGATGGTGCAAGAGATACAACTCCAAAGTGTGGGGATAGATGCACTAAAAGATATGTATGAGCATGATGATGATTTTAAAGATGCATTTGTTGTTTGCAGTTAGTCTCAAGATGCTTTTCAAAATGAGTATTTTGATTTTGTGTTACAAGATGGTTTTCTATTCAAGGGGGCTCAGTTGTGTGTGCCTAAGTGTTCTATGAGGGAAAACTTAATAAGAGAGAAGCATTGTGATAGTTTGAGTGGGGATTTTGGGTTTGATAAAACTTTAGAGCACGTTAAGAGATTTTATCATTGGCCAAGGATGAATGTGTATGTTAAGAAGTTTGTAGAGAGTTGTGGGATATGTCAAAGAGCCAAAGGATCAAGCTCCAATGCAGGTTTATACCAACCTTTTCCTATACCTAACCGCCCATGGGATTCAATAAGCATGGAATTTTTTTTGGGTCTGCCTAAGACACAAAGGGGGTATGGCAGTATTTATGTTGTTGTGGATAGGTTCAGCAAGATGGCCCATTTCATTGCTTGCAAGTGTACAAATGATGCATCTCACATAGCTAGTTTGTTTTTCAAGGAGATTGTAAGGATTCATGGATTGCCTTTGACCATTGTGTCTAATAGAGATTCCAAATTCATAGGTCACTTTTGGAGGACCTTGTGGAAAAATCTAGGAACCAATCTGTAATTCAGTTCAACCTACCATCCGCAAACAGATGGAAAAATTGAGGTTGTAAATAGGTCACTTGGGAACTTGTTAAGGTGTCTTACAAAGGAACATGGTCAGTCATGGGATCTCATACTCCCTCAAGTAGAATATGCATACAATGATTCCATCAACTGGAGCATAGGAAGGAGTCCATAGTATATGGGATGAGTCCAAGAGGGATATATGAAATTAGATATTTGAGGGATATGTAGAGAAGAAGTGCAGCAAGGGAGGAATTTGCAATAGTAATGAAGGACATACATGAGTAGGTCAAGGAGAACATGAAGAAGAGTGTGGAGAAATATAAGAAGAGTGCAAATTTGAAAAGGAAGGATGTTAAGTTCAAGGTTGGAGACATGGTGCTTGCACATCTCAGGAAAGAGAGGTTACCTAAAGGCAAATATACCAAGCTAATGATGACAAATATTGGTCCTTGTATAGTAGTGCATAAGTCTGGGCAAAATGCTTATGAGATAGAACTCCCTCCTAGAGTTGTTATCTCACCTATATTTAATGTTGTTGATATTTATCCCTTTTAAGGGTACTATGGATGTGGGTGATGATGTAGGTGCTGCAAGAGTTGACGATGATGAGTGGGTTAAAGACCTACCACCCAGCCAACCAATGAAGCTTGAGAGCATACTGGATACAAGGGAGATCAAGAGGCCTAGGAAGAAAGTGTACAATGAATACTTGGTCAAATGGCATGGACTACCAAATGAAGATGCTCAATGGATGACTGAGGATGATATAAAGTGGCACAAAGTTTCTGTTCAAGAGCTCCTTTCATCAGGAGGATGAAATCTTTTCCATCTCAGTTGTATGGTGTAGGAGCACCTTGGTAATTGAGTCTAGGAGAAGTTTAGAGAGTATTTTTTTTGGATTTTTGTTCTAGTTTGATGTAAATAAGGTCTATTAGACCAATTTCAATGTAATAGGGGTCATATAGGATCTAGTGATAGTGTGTTGCAAAGTTGTTCAAATAATGTAAAAGTTGCAATGGCATCTTTGTCAATTTTTGGCTTGTATTGGAATACCAACGGTCACCCATTCAAAAATCAGTTGGGGGCCATTGGAATTTGAAGGGAACATGCTTAAAAGCCTCTAATACATTTGAGGCAAGGTTGTTGATGAACATTTTGGTGAGCAAACAAAGGAGATACTCTATTTTTGGAGAAATTATTGTGTTTTCTTGTGTTTTTAGATTCTATATGGCCCTGTACATCAACATAATGTTCTAAATTTCATGTGAAGGGCTGGTGCATCGTGTATACTTTCATTTGAATCTAATTTTGTGAGTTTTCATTCAGATTTGAGGGAGAACAAGGGATTTTTCTTAAAGTTGTTTTGTAAAGTAGGGTTTCTAGGGTTTTGAAAGAAAACATGAGAAATTAGGCCATTCCACCATAGGAAAAATTTGTAAATTGGTGGAATGGACCTTTTAGGAGTGTTTTTTAATGTTTTTGGTAGTGGTAGAGCAGGGTGGTGAATTTTGCAGGGGTTTTACTCGAGTCCTAGCTTAACATCCCCATGTGTTAACCATAGTTTTTATAGGTATTTGTTAGGACAACAGGATTTTATGGTGATTTGATGAAACCAATTGTTGAATCTAACCCTATGTGACCTAAGAAGATTGTTGGTAAAGAGTTTTTGGGTTTAGGAATTTATTTGAGCACACTTCCTTTGTAAAAGTGGCCTATTTAGGCCTAATTCCAATTTTGCAGGCTTAGTTTGATCAGTTTCTTTGAAAACAACCTATTGAACCAGTTTGATATGTTGAAAAACAAGATAATGGGTGCCTAAAAGTGTATAGGTTTTGTCCCTTTCAAACCTTCTCTAAAATATATGATGAGAAAAGGGTCGATGGACACCTACTAGCAAGGTGGACAGTTTGTGAAGGAACTATCCCAAGTAAGATTGTTTGCAGACTTGAAGACCATGTTGGTTTGATTTGCTGAAGTCTAAACCACCTTGCTCTATATTAGAAATTCCTCTCAAGTGTCACCAACTCACCATAGATCCAAACTTTTCTCATAATCTCTCTCCAATCCATTGGTTGAGAAATCAATGGAATCATAAGCTAGCTGCAAGGAGAGGTAACAAAAACAAATTTTCCATGCATACAATCTTGTGCATGAAAAAACTCTCCAATCCATTTGTAGATGAGAAATTCAAATCACAAAATGGATACGCAACCAAGAACGATCTCTAGCATATTGGGAAAGGTACACATCACAACCCCATGTATCATTCATAAAATCTTGCTTACAATGGAAATTTGTGACTTCTTAGGTAATCGCTTGCAACCCATCCATGAAAGAATCATCAACTATGGAGCATGGAGCAATCGTTATCTTCAAACCCAACCCCCCAAAAGGATTAGTATAAGATAAAACATCACTCAACCCAAAGGATGGATTGAAAAACATATCTACAAATATCATGTTTTGGTCCTTCTTTCTCCCACGCTTCATAGGTAACAAGCCTAAAAATTTCCTTTCCTTGTTGTTGTAATGAAACTTTCAACAACTATCAAACTATGTTTGGACAACACCTTGATGTCAAAGATGTTCAAATCACCATGATCCAACACTTCCCATGTGGAAACTTCATCCTCAACCCCACTTATGCATTCACTATCAAGCAACCTTGGAAGGTTACTAATCAAAAATTTTGTCACATCCTCATGGTTTGACATCCAATCATCAATAAGATAGAAACCACACTCTATCTCATGCTTGGAAACTTCACCTGATGTTTCATCTTCCATCATGAAGAGTGGATTATCATAAATTGACTCTGCACCCACTTCAAAGAGAGGATTATCAAGAATTTGAAAGTCGTTCCTTTTCTCTTGCTTAACTCCACCTTGCTGATCCAAATCTACACATGCAACTTTTGATTTTCTTTGGAATTCCTCTAAGTCAAACTCATCTTGAAGACTATCAAGCTCATAAATTACTTTCTTGATTTCTTCAGCTCTTTGTTCATTCTCTTGTTCTCTGGAAAGATTGGTACCAGCTAGCTGATCTTCTACCTCCATTAGTGCTATTTGAGTATTCTCTAATATGTCTTTTGTTGAAACAATCTCAAGAGAAAGCTCATCAACCTTCCTCTCCCTTTCTATGAATGCACTAATAACCTCCATTGCAAATTCGATGGCATTATCTCGATCTCTAATAAAGTGCAAGTACTCTTTTTTCACTATTTCCAAAGAGTCTTGGATAAGATGAAAGTCTAAAGAAGTAGTTGTTCCCTCAACACCATTCTGCATGAGGATTTCAAGGATCTTGTGAGTGTTGTCCAACTTTGTGGGGACTTGAATCTCCTTCTCATTGGTGACCAAGAGTTGATTCTTTAATTCACATAACTCCCTAGGTCTTTGTTCAACCCAGTGTCTTGGTTCTCCATGTAACAAAGATTTGGAAATATCTTCATTATCATGAGTCATATGATCTTCTAAATCTACTTCCTTATCACTATCAATTTGATCAAAAGTCATGGTAGCTTCCAACTCAAGCAATGAGTCACTACTGAATTTTGATTTAAAATCCTCATCAGGCTCTATTTCCTTATGCTCCTCTACTAGATTCTCTATGAATTTGAACTGATGTTCTTCATGTATAGGAGATTCCCACTCAAAATCTAGATCACCAACACTGGAATAATGAAGATGCTCCCTAATAGGTGTTGTTTTAAAAGTTTTAGTAGCATCAAACTCTTCACTAGTGGTTGCAAGCTTCTCAAATAAATCATTCTAGAGCTTCACCATACAAGCTTCTTTGTTAATGACATCTTCTTCTTCAACAACAATCTCATGGATCACATTGTGTTCTGAGTTTTGAAAATCATCTGGGTCAAAGGGAAATTCAACCCACGTAGGATCCTCATTATGCTTAGGTGCCAACACACCCAAGTCCCATGTACTAAATGGTTGATTGCTTGGCTCAAGGAAAATGTGATCACTATACTCTTCAT